>OX104067.1:62293209-62383380 GCA_944474145.2 Dicrocoelium dendriticum | reverse complement strand
TATCGCTGAAAAAGACCGTTTATTGAAATGGACTGCTGTAAACCCTGCGGGAGGTCTCGACTTGATAACGGGTAGGAATGCTGATGTCCAGGGTCCAGTTTGCCGACCTTTATCAACACGGGAAAACTCCAAATGATTGAAATTATCTAACCAGTATAATGCCGAGAAAATTCACATATCCTGGTTTGTTAGGGTAGGTAGCAATTATAAAAGACTCAAATTTTGTGATCCAATATAAGAAACCAAGCAACGTAACTCACCAACCACACCGAGAGTTGTTCGCCAGGATGCCCCTATACCTGTTGGGTTAGTCTGTCTGAGCCTGGGCATAATCTGGAGGACCGTCCGATGGATTCCCAAATGGTCTGCGTAATAATCGTGATGTGTCCGAATCCTGTGTCCCCTACCTGGAGAGTCGCGGGATAATCATCACCTAGGGGCGGGGGGGGAGTGAGACTCGTCGAGTGCGGGGTGTCCTCCCCTCGTGCAGCGGGACCGCGCTCTGGTCGTCGGCGGAGGACCAGAGCGCGGTCCCGCTGCACGAGGGGAGGACACGGGGCACAGGACGAGACACACTCCCCCCCCGCCCCTAGGTGATGATTATCCCGCGACTCTCCAGGTAGGGGACACAGGATTCGGACACATCACGATTATTTACGCAAACGCATTTGGGAATCCATCGGACGTCCTCCAGTTATGCCCACTCAACAGACAACCCACAGTGCATCCGGAACAACTCTCGGTTTGGTTGGTGAGTTACGTTGCTTGGTATCTTATAATGGTCAAAAATTTGAGTCTATATGCTACCTCCCTAACCAACCAGGATTGAATATTTTCGGCATTGACTGGTTAGATAATTTCAATCTTTGGAATATTCCGTTTGATAAAGTCTGCAAACTGACACTGGGCAGCAGCATCCCTCCAGTAATAATCGATGCAGAGCTACAGCAATCCATTCCACAACCGTTATTTCAGCGATATGCACTAGTTTTCCAGGAAGGACTTGCTCTTTGTAGCAAAATGAAGGCTCAATTGCAGCTGAGAGCAGATGCTAAACCCGTTTTTCGTCTTAAACCTCCGGTGCCTTATTCTGCATTAACCAGTGTAGAGCTAGTGCTGGATCGCCTACAGCTAACAGATGTCATACAACCAGTCGATTACTCGGACTGGGCTGCTCCAATCGTAGTGGTACGAAAGGCCAATGGCTCAATTCGTGTGTGTGCAGATTTTTCAACAAGTCTCAATGACGCCCTTCAGACACACAGTTATCCCTGCCAGTCCCAGAAGACATTTTTGCCAAACTTTCAAGCGGTAGACTGTTTGCCAAACTTGACCTAGCTGATGCATATCTACAACTCGCCATTGACGATGAGTCAAAGGAATTGTTGACAATTAACACACACCGTGGATTGTTTCAGTTTAACCGATTGCCATTCGGGGTTAAAACAACACCAGCTATTTTTCAGCAGCTTATGGATACCATGCTCACGGGCATTGACGGCGTTGCAGCTTACTTAGATGATATCTTAGTGATCGGAACAATTCCAGAAGAGCTAGCAGTGAGGCTCGACCAAGTTTTGGATCGTAAAAAAGAGTACGGATTGCGCTTGCGACCAGACAAATGCAGCTTACTTTTGCCACAACTTAAATATCTTGGGTTCATTATTGATCAGAATGGACGTCGTCCCGACCCAGCCAATATTTCAGCTATTGTTAACATGCCAGCACCAACAGACGTCAGTACGCAACGCTCTTTTCTTGGCATGCTTAGCCACTATTCTAATTTTCTCCCGGAAATGCATCAACTGCGAGCATTTCTAAACGCATTACTCATGAAAGAGGTCAAGTTTACTTGGTCAGCAGAGTGTCAAGCAGCGGTAGATCGTATTAAAGATATGCTGACTTCCGATCTCCTTCTCACGCATTACGATCCCAAATTTCCAATCGTGGTAGCTGCCGATGCAAGCTACTATGGCATCGGAGCTGTGTTGTCCCACGCTTTCCAAGGCGGTTCTGTGAAATCAGTTATCCACATGTCACGGTCGTTAACACCACCAGAGAAAAATTATTCCCAGGTTGAAAAGGAAGGCCTGGCTATCATATTCGCTGTCAATAAATTTCACAAAATGCTATATGGTAGACGTTTCAAGTTACTGACGGATCACAAACCGTTACTGACCATATTTGGTTCACATAAAGGCATCCCGGTAACTACAGCCAGCCGTCTACAGAGATGGGCTCTATCCTTACTGGCCTGTGATTTTAGCATCCATTACCAATCGACCACAGATTTTGGGCAGGCCGATTTGTTGTCTCGGTTAATTGCGGATCATCCAGCGGACAACAACGAGACAGTGATTGCTAGTGTTAAAGTGGATCAGGAGATCAATCGGGTTATTCTCGACACCGCGAAATCCCTCCCAGTCTCGCTGAAATCCATCCAGCAGCACACATCGCAGGATGCCGTATTACGTATGGTAATGAAGCACGTGAAAGAAGGTTGGCCATCGAGGGTATCAGATGCAGAACTCATCACCTATCACCGGTGCCAAAACAGCTTATCAATTGTTGACTCGTGTTTGCTTTTCGCTGAACGTGTAGTTGTTCCCTCAGCTTTACGACGGCCCATTCTCACTTAAATTCATAAAGGCCATCAAGGAATCACCCGCGCCAAAGCATTAGCTAGAAGTTACGTGTATTGGCCAGGGATGGATGCTGAAACCTCACACCTGTGTACGCGGTGTGAAAACTGTGCGTGGGCGCAAAAATCACCAAACAATTGGCCCTGTGCCATGGCCAGCAGCGACCACGCCGTGGTCAAGAGTACAAGTAGACTTCGCCGGCCCAGTAGAGGGTAAATCTTATCTCACCGTGATTGACGCTCATAGTAAATGGCCAGAAGTTGTAACAATGCCGACGACCAATGCAGTTGCAACAATTAGACAGTTGCATCAAATATTCAACCGATTCGGAATGCCGGAGACGTTAGTCAGCGATAATGGCTCACAATTTACTAGCGAAGAATTCGCAACATTTTGTCGTTCTAACGGGGTGACTCACATACACACACCCCTTTCACCCACAATCGAACGGTCAGGTTGAGCGATTTGTCGACGCGTTCAAGCGTGCACTTCTCAAAGGGCGAGGCGACGGCCCCAGGGACGATTGCGTACACACATTCCTAATGATGTATCGAATCACACCACACCCCTCTTGTAACGGAAGGTCACCGTCGGAAATGTTGTTTAACCGTCAGACCAGGTCAATTTGGGACATAATCGTTCCGGAGGTGAGAGAATTAGCCAATCCGGAAACAACAGAATCTGCGCAACCCAAACAGCACGTAATAGCGAGAACATTAAAACCAGGTGACTTGGTATGGACGAGAGACTTCCGGCCGTCGCAAAACAGATGGACGCCAGGTGTAATCACCAGACGGATTGGTCGAGTCACGTACCTAGTAGAGGTCAACGGTCAGACCTGGCACAAGCATATGAACCAGCTCAGACACCGCTTTGATAACAATCAGTCTTTACCTCGTCACAATTCCCAGTTTGATTTTCAGTTATTACTGGAGGAGTTCTCATTGCCGAAACCGACAAATGCAAATTCGGATCGAGTGGAAAACGAAAGCCAAGCGTTGATGTCAGATTTGGATGCGGTTCACAGACGCCCCGTACGCAACCGCCGACCCCCCGATCGTTTCATCTATACCTAACGGTTGGCAACTACAGGCAAACGCGTCAAAAGAAGAGAGAGATGTCGTATACGGGACCCAACCCAACATGGAGTGCTGTCATCCAATCAGACCATACAACTGTCCAGCTAATCACCACTAAGCTGGAACCAACGAAACCGATATACCCTAGTGAGTCTGAAAAACACGTGAACTACCTGTTGACACATTGTTGACTCTGCTTGTCAATATCTCTTGATCCGCTATATCAATACTACCGGTCATTTCCACGATCTAGTATTCTTTCCACCTACTAGAACAGTAACGGGTTATTTCAACTGTTATTTTAAGTGATTGGCTGTTGTTTGACAGCCCCGCTGCGGTTGTTCTTGAGGTGCATGTTGACAAGGTGTCTATCTGTCTATTACATGCTACTACCTTTCATACTATCTCTAGGAGATAGTTGGTCGTTGCTGGAGGGGACGGGGTGCACGGTCCTTGTGGTCGTGCTAGGCTCGAAGAGTGGTTCCATGCACTCAGTGTGGAGCGAACTACTGTCCAGCCACCGCCTTGTGTGCGCTTGTTTCCCAAATATATATATTTACATGTATATATATATCTATATCGGAAACAACTAATACTACACCTCCGTGTTTGCGCTGCCGACGCGAATTTAGCCATTTCTCTCTAGTATTCAAAAGTGGTAGGAACTGTGTAACCCCTCTTTTCCAGAAGACTGGTAGATAATTCACCTGCTGCCAACGATGCCTAAACGCATCCACTATTGACTCCAACAATATACCCGATGGAGTTGGTCGCAGTGTCAACAAAACATTCGGATTAAGGGCGGTCGGTCGCTCGAGTCAGAGGTACGGGGAACCAATTGTCTGCTATTAATAATACGCTTTACTTTAATAATCAAGGAAATCATTGCTTCCTCATTCAAAACCTGTTGTGTTGCAACCGACAGCAGTATGCACCCTACCGATCGCACGATGCGTTCCCATACTCCACCTATATGATTGGCTACTAGCGGGGTAAGTATTATTGCACACCGAATGATAGCAGCTTATTACTAAACTGTTTCCTGTCCACCCCTTAATAGCAGCCCGCAGTTCTGCAACTGCACCTACAAAATTACCTCCATTGTCACTGAATTATTCTGCCAGAGTTCCTCTGCGAACAACGTAGATCATCAACGCCATTATAAGACAGTCGGTGTTCAAAGAAACGACACCTCAATATGTGTGGCTGTCGTTTACAAGCCGGTGAATAGACAGCCATATTTGTTTTCTTATTTCCTCCCTGCTTGATAAGAACGAGCCAAAGTAATCAACCCCAACTACTTTAAAAGGATACCGTCACTTTTCTATCCGAACTATAGCCTGTGGTACTACCGTCTGCCCGCGGGTCCTGACAAGCCGTATTCTGCACATCCAAAAGCTTTGTATTAATCATTTTACGGCAGGTAATCCCCTAAAAATCCAGTACTTGGGCCGCAAACTCGCCAAAACTTGTGAGGCGCCAGAGCGACTTTCAAGGATATGATACACTCAACATCCCGGAATATGCTTGGAACCGGCTGGGATTTCATGATTTCAGAATGTTTGCATACAACTCGGTTTTGGTTGGGTTTTATTGTGGCAACGTTTCGCCCTTGACACAAGAGCTTCTTCAAGCCAGGTGAATCGCTACAAAATTGCCTTAGCTTTTTATGGGAACGTAAGTTGTATTTTGCAAGACTAACATGAACCATTAGATAATAGTGTTACAGATCAATAGTTCAAGTGGCCATGCTAGTGAAACAACAAGCATCGAGCGTTTCTCATTGATCCACGTCACCGGTCGTTCACATGTGAGGCATTCCTTTCTTGCAGCCGCTGATTCACGCTCCGACATGAGTTCGTCCGCCGACACCTTTTCTGACTGACCGGGTTAACAGCCCGCCACGCATTCGATAATTCCACACCGTCTGTTCTGTTTACACAGTTATTAGTCTTCGTAATCTCGACCGCCACAGCAATCAACCTTTGGCCTGTTGCAGGTAATCCCTCCTAAGTATCTCGATATTGTCCCAAGCAATCGCGTGTCCTGTCTCTAGTGCATGTCCGGTCACCGCTTATTATTTTATTAGGGCCCTGTATTCAGGCTCATTTCTCGGTGGACGCGAAACGTACCTCTTGGGTTCTGCTATCCTCGAGCGTAGCTCTCTCGCTGTTTGACCTATATACACGTGTTCACAGTCTTTGAAAATGATTTTATAAACACGATTTGTCATCCTGTCGCTTAGAAGTGGATCCTTCAAACGCCCGTGCTGAATAGAGCGTTTGATCTTTTCGAAAAACCACTCTTATTTTCTCCTTATTTATACTCGTATGATTGCTTCTGAGGTTCCCTTTTTATAGGGGATTCCCACTGTCCCAATCCACTCCATTGTGTGTCGCGCAGATGGATTCAGAGCTCTCTGCAATTGGCATTTCACTAACCGCCTCGGAAATCCACTGTCTGATAATTTGCTCACCGTCTCCTTACAAGCGGCTTTCCTGTCCTCCCCCTCTGTACAAAGAGTCTGGTCTCCATGAAACAGAGAGAATGCGATAGCGGCATAGACTTGTTTTGGATAACCCGAACTGTAATGAAGCACTGCGTCCGTATCCGTCGGCTTGCAATATATCGTCGTCTTTAGCTGTCCACCGTTCCTGTTAACTAGGCAATCGAGGAATGGCAGTGTGCCGCTGTTAGATTCTAGTTTCATAGTAATGTTTATATTTCTATTAATGGGTTCAGATGATTTACAACCGCATCCTTCATATCTCCCTTTATAATCACAAACGTATCATCCACGTAGCGCCACCAAATCTTTGGCGAACTACTGGAGTTTGTCAGTGTCCTGCTCTCAATTCTTCCATGTACAGAATTGCCAATCCGGGGGTATAGGTGCCCCCGTGGCAAGTCCCTGTTCCTGAGAGTACAGTCTGAATACAGTACAGAGTACAGCCCTGAGAGTACAGTCAAGGGCGAAAAGTTGCCACAATAAAACCCTACCAAAACCGATTTGTATTCAAAACTTCTGAAATCAAGATATGATAAACGCTTATCAACAACGCAGTGACCGCATGCTTTGTAGGTAAAATAGCTAGGTACTTTCGTACTTTGAGTATGTTAGTATTCCTTCCAGACAGTAATCCAGCTCGCAAGATAGGACAGGGCTACACCAGACTCTTTGCTGTGCCTTTCTTTCAGGAGGCATTCTTCAAGCCTTCGTCTCTTCTATTCGTTTTATGTCATCACCGTAAACTTCATTCTGTGCCATTCTAATGTTAGCAAATTCTGCTCTTTTGTGTTTGTTGAGCCCAGTTAAGCTGGTTACTGTAGACCGATGTCAGTACCGCACGCGCGACCCTTCAGGTGCCCTTTGAATGGGGCTAGCCACACAACCGACTTCAGCAACTTGGACCAATCGGAATATCTTCGGATTAACTTTGACAACGAGGATTCGCATGTCACCATATTCACCTGAACCTTCACCCACTTTAACTCTATGTCATGCTGTTCGGAATTCAACCACTTAGCCGGCCATTCGTCCATATGACACAGTAAGACACCGGGCCCATGAACCAGCTCTCCAAAAGTGCAGAAGACTAGTTGCGTCTTGAGTGTATATCTGATGGCTTACTACCAGACATGACATGCTTCCACTGGCTAAAGTCCGTCAGCTCAGAAATTAATGACAAACGATTTTAAACAAAGGGGTTGAATCACTTAGAATAATACTTACTGTAGTACAAGACCGTTGTGGAGTCCGTCCAGAACCAGAAGTGGTCAAATCCCAACTGGTCTCTATCGGTCACATACTCAACTACACGTGTGGTGAGCATAGCCGCAGTTAACCCCAACCGCGGAATAGCACCAGTCTTCAAAGGAGCCAAGTTTGACTTTTAGTACAACACAGCGCAGTGTCTGTTGTCGTTAATACGGAACCTGGTATAGGCTACTGACCCGTATCCAGTTTCTGAAGCATCGCAAAATCTATGCAGTGGTGGAGGTACCAATGGCTAAACGCAGTTGGGAATGCACCAGGGAATTTTCAGGGAAACCAACGCCTTGGTCATTCTTATCCATGTATCCACGCCGCCTCGCTTTCACCGGTAATCAAAACGTCCCAGCCCAACTTATCTCAGCAGAATCGTTGTAGCAATAGCTTTACCGGCGGGATCAATCGGGCTATCATACTCAAAGTGTCCAAAAGAGATGACACCACGGACATGCTTTCTCTCCTTGTGCTTGGACCTTCGCGTACTGCAGAGTGGAAAAGAAACGCATCCTGCTTGGAATCCCACGACAACCCCAACGTCTGCCTAACTGACCCCTGTACCTCAGCTATTGGCATCCGTGTCTCCGCAAGTGCGGCAGATTGGTTAAACTCATAGCCCTCATCATATTGCAGACCCTTTTGCATAGCTCGAAGCCGTCTCGGCCCAACATCTCTAAACTGCGTCACAAACGAGCAACCTTCCGCAGGAGTAGGTAGTGAAATCGTAAGACCATCAACCTAAAAATCATGACACACAACAGCCGAGACGTTCTCATTGTACTGGTGCCCCAATCTTTGGCCGTCTGACGCAGAGCAAACTTGGCACAGAATGGATGTGCCGTCATCTGGTGCTCCACCACATTCGAACAATCACGATGTTCTTCCACCAAAGCAACCGCAGCGCAGCTTTGTCTTTTGTTGGCAACTTTACTTGCATGAACATCTTCTCGATGGCTGTGGAAATAGTCACCCTTTCAGATCTGAACCGCATCAATATACCAGTGAGATTAGCAGTAGTGCT
Source organism: Dicrocoelium dendriticum (assembly GCA_944474145.2). Taxonomy (NCBI): domain Eukaryota; kingdom Metazoa; phylum Platyhelminthes; class Trematoda; order Plagiorchiida; family Dicrocoeliidae; genus Dicrocoelium; species Dicrocoelium dendriticum. The sequence continues at coordinate 62,374,869 of OX104067.1, read as the reverse complement.
CGGCCCTCGCAACAGCTGGTCATTAGGTGACAACCCACTGTGCTTGGCTGCGCAATCGAAGAGAACCCGTAGTTTTTCTAGTTTCTTCGGATTACTAACGGCAAGGTGCGGTAACTATCATCTCGGTGTGTAGCCAACTAGCAATTGATCCCTTGGCACCAGTGTGGCGTAGACCTTTGCAACGTTCGTCTCAAACACAGCTGTGTACCTTTCATACAATGTTGGTACGTTTATCATCGTCAAATCAAACAATGTAATCTATGAAGAGCAGATAAACAATTATTAGGAACAATCATTTGACGATTTCTTCGCGTGGGGGCAACCTCGAAATATCCCTCCAAGAGCCGCACGGATTTCTCAGCGATTTCTAATGCAGCCTTATCTTCCATCGAAAGGGAGCGGCTACTCTAACCAGCACTTTACAACCCACCGGCATATAACTGTTTAAGCTGTTTCCATCGAAGCTGCATCCTCTTGCACACAAAGCATCGAAGCACAACACGGCGCCTATGTTCAAGGACCCCAGCAATATCCGTGTTAGTGGTGTTCTATCAGCAAAGGGGGTTTTCGACCACATGCAAGGAGTTCAAGCTGCCACTGTGCCTCTGGTACGTCGACCACTATCAATATCCGCACTCCGATATCAGCCCGACCATCGAACTGGATACCAGACAAGTGCGGCCCGTGAAGTTCATTAGTGCGTGCTAATGGAGGTTGCAGCAAGCGATTCAAATAATAGGCGCTTTCAACCGTAACGTACTCGGCGCCTGTCAGGGCGGTCAAGCGAAAATTGACTGGGCTAGCTTTCAAGGAGTTGAGGCCACTCAAAAACTGCATTGTTAAAGAGGTGCGGCTAACCTTTACGCCCGCGTCCATTAGAAGGTCCTCATGAACTAGGGTGACATCCGATCCACTATCCAACAACGCATACGTTTCAATAGACAGTAATGGACCATCCAAACGTACAGGCGCAATGCCCAACAAAACTCTGCCTAGAGCATTAGAGGTAGCATTGCAGCTACTTTATTCATTACGTGCAGGATTAGAGGTTTCATCAGTATGTAATTACGAGTGATGCCGCCCCTTACAAATAGACACACTGCATCCCTTCCGGTTTCGACAAATTGCGAAACGGTGCCCGGACCCTAGACAGTTGTAACAACCAGCTTTATCTCTGGTAAGTTGCCAGCGGCATGAGACTTCCATAGCTAAGAACTTCGTGCAAGACCCCACATCATGTCCGCCGTGACAAACCTTGCAAGTGCATCTGTTTGTCCACTCGGATGCAATGTAGAAATACATGTTGCGACCTTCATTTATCGGCTAATCGAGGCGGATGCACGGCAAGCCGACTTCGTAGCACATTGGCATTCACCACCTGGCTGAATCTGCTACGCGCTACCCTAGCCCCCGTTGCAAAAAGCTGTCAAAGCAAGCAAGCTGACTTGCCGCTTTTCCTGCATGATAGAATCAGCCAATCACAACCATCGAGATTGCAGAGCGCTAAATACAACGCAAACTACACTCTCAATTGTGGCTATGGAACCGAAGTCGGCTATATAGTTCAGCTGAGACAGTGCCACGTGACAGTTTGCCATTTTCAATGACAATCGGGATAAAGCTTCGGAGTCATCGGTCATGGGTTTCAAACCTGTAAGCAAACCGTCGATCAATGACTGTGCCACTACATGAGTATACCCAAATGGGTCACGAAGAATAACTCGAGCTCTACTGTAAGCCTTCTCAGGCGGAAGCACTGTACACTCACTAATGGCTTCCCTGGCGCGCTCCTGCAATAATACACATGATAAAGCAAGTGCTGACCGTTATCAGTCACGTGGGCTTCAATACAATACACAAACTGCTTGATAAATCTCCAGAAACTTGGTCGGTCACAGCAAAAATATTCTAAATACCTTCTGATGCTCTGCGGACAATTAAAGTGTTGCCAGAGAAGAATGAGGACACGCCAAGGATCAACTACAACTTATTGACAGTACGTTAGGAACGGGCTCAACTGCTCTTCCCAACGTTTGGGCCCACGACACAGTCACGAGATGTGCCTGATTAACTGCATCCATCTCCATTTCCAAACGTAACTTGGCCAATTCAAGCTCAGTATCGGCTTGTCTCTTCTTAAGCTCAGAAAGCTTTAAAGCAGTACGTAAATTTGGGCATAAATACCATTACAACTAGAACGCCAGCCAGGACAAGAAACCTGGTCTTCAGCAATCCGTAAATCACCGACTTGCTGTACTCCACTCGCCGTCTCCTCGCAACGCATGGAAGCCATTCATCTAGTTTTCATTATGCAATCAAATAACTATGTCTTCAAGCCGCAACTAGATGAAAACTGGGTAGAAAATCAGGAACCGTTGAACACTTTAAGCGTCAATAAAGCCTGTAGGATAGTCGAAAGACGCGTTGCCAACCAAACTGCGGCGTCCAAGCTCAATTCAATGGGCGACCAAAGGACCGGAACTGAGGCCACCCCACTGGTAACGCAAAAAGGCCACAGTTGTTGAACTACGGTTTTCTGTTACAAACATAAACAACATATACGACCTATCAACGATATCCTCACAAAATATACACCCAATAAGCGATCACGGCAACGAGCAAACTAGTTGCTGGTTCAAGCACAATGCAAACTAAAACCAAAGACACTGGAGGTATAATGGCCTCGACTCGAACGAATCAGGACGCGGGCAGTCTATAACTCAATCACAAAGGGCTAGAGTCAGTCTATGAGGGAAGGCCTTGAAGCCGCAAATCCAGACATGATTTGCCCGAGAGCTAGGAAGGCACTGGTGAGAACGCAAGTAAGTCAAGCGGTAGTGAACAGGGTGAGCGGGTCGGTACGCAAAGTAGACATCAACGTGCATGGTGAACCAAAAATGCTCAGTAGGTAGACCACAAAGCATGGGACAAACAGCTGCGAATAAGCATTATACTGGTTAACAAAGGGCGCACAGGACTAGGTGTAAGGTGTAAAGGGTAACCGGCTTCGAATGTGGTTGTTAACTCAAGCAAGGGCATGAGGGAAATTCGGGTATGGTTTTTCGATAGGTGTGATGCGCACTGATTTGAGGACAGGCGGTAGGTGTAATGCATGTAAATATCCGGTTAATGCATGCACGTTAATGAGTTTGCACGGCTGCAATGGAGTACGCGAGGTTGCAGTTGTCAGTTGTTAATGATAATTGCGAAGGTAACCATGATACATGGTAACGTGCTAGCAGCGGATGTAAATGGCTCCGGACATTGGGAAACCGGACGTGATAAAAGTGACCGACTTTTAAACTGTTCAGAAACCTTCACCACTAAGTGTGTGAGCGTGTATATAGCTCGGAATGCACCAGGGGTGAACATTGAGAAATGGTTCCGCCAGCTTCATACGAGGGCACCTTGAGAGCTCAAAGTCAATGTGAACAGGACATGGGATAAACTCACGCGTTAGACAGTATAAACATGTAATTTTGTAAAAATAAATGTTACATGCAAAACTTTGTTAGGTAAAATACGCGCTGGTGCACAGTCATATGGCATTCTGCTTTGGTTTGCAAGCGACTTTACGATGGTCAGAGCCGTCATGCAGGCAAGGGAATATGCGCGCTTTCTAAGAGCCACATGTGAATAGCCAATACATTAACCTTAGATGCTACGATGTATTTATCCAGTGGCACGTGTCATGGGGAAGCAGACCAGTAGTGGTGGATCACTTGAGTAGAAAACACAGCTACACACGGGGTCCCAAACTAAAAGATGAACAAGCATTACACTTACGGAGAAGCAACTGAAAATACAGCGGTAGCACGTGTTACGTGTAGGAAAACCAGAAGGCGCGGATCACTCAACTAGGCATGATGGAGAGAGGCGTATTAACAACCACCTATTAAGTGCCGAGAAACTTACTGGCGGCGCAACGGGGTAGATGGCAGCGGTAAAGATAACTTGGAGGTAGACCGGTAGTTGCGGATCACCCATATACTCACCATGGATACACAGGATTTGTCAAAACTGCATGTGAACAGGCAATTTACTTGCAGTAGGTGCAACGGAGAATATAGGGTGAGGCAAATCTTAAGTGAAGACATAACAATAGTCACGTATCACTCATGTAAGCATCACGAAATCCCAGGAGTTCTAAAAGCCACATGTACACAGTTAATACACTTACCGGGCGTGCAACACATTAGATAGTAGAGGCAAAGGTTTGGTGGAGGCAGAAAACCAGTGGCCGCTCTCCATTCTAAGCAGCACGGATAGACAAGAGTTCTAAAAGCCACATGTGACCACTCAATACTCTTAACGTAGGTGCAACGGAGTATATATAGCGGCTGTTTTCGTTCCTCTCAAGCTACAGTACTGAGAAAGGCTTGTCCGCCCTGCCTTGTTCGGGACAAAACGGAGCTCGAGAGGTTTAGATAGTAGGTACCAAATTGGTCGAGGGGTTGCGAGGGCAAGCATACCCCGGGCGTCTACTTAGCTTAGTTATGTATTCAATGCCATACCGATGGCTTCGAGGAGACCTAATCCTTACCGCATTTTAACAGGGTTGGTTGGACCGAACTTGAGCTAGCCACTTAAACCGGCTACGTTGCCTTTTCGTCGCGGGCACCCCTTGCAGCTACACAGGCCGCGTTCCGAACGGAGCAGGCGGAAACCAGGTTATCGCGTAATATTTATTGAGGACTGTAACTCGCTTCCACAAAGTGTACTCAGGGTAACTACGGTTAAGAAATTCCGGCGTCAGTTAGACGCTCTTGGGTGGCAACACGAATATAGCCTACCAGCTATCCATCAGCTTTCAAGGTTCGAATGCTCTGTGGTAGGAAATGTTCAGAGACGTGTATAGAAAGCTGTTCTGGTGCTTCGTGCTCTCCCACATCCCACATGACCCAATCAGGTAAATCTTTGCTTCCTGGTGCTCCGCCGTTCCTGTTGTGAGCTGGTCTATACTATACATATCCTCCGAGGGGAACTTGGATGCGGGTTGCAACAACTCTTCCGGTCCAACCCTAGCGGTACCACACAATGTCAAAGTGGAAACCACTTAAGCAAACATACAACCGAATTCGCTTGGACGTCACCTAATCTACTAGAGTGGCAAATGATTGAAGCTGCCTACGGTAAGAAATTGCGGAAGCCTTCTCCGAAAAGTTTCAAGCATACGCTAGTCAGTGTTCAGTGCTGCACCTTGCACTAAGCGTCCTACCCAGACTCTATGCTTGGAGGGTATGAGACGCGTTACGTAGACCAGCAAGTGAAGCTGGATGTTCGTTCCTTTGATTGAAGTCCACTAAGCTCTGGAGAAAGCCGCCAGCAAAGGTTCCGGTATGCTGTAGTTGAGCCGTTCGGAATAATTACACCGGAAATGTTCAGCAGCTAGTTTCCTGCCTCCTTTAGGGCACACCTTGCATACTGCATACAACCTTGTCCACCGTACTTGGTTCGTAGTGACATAACAATGGGGTGCTTCCTTATCATTGACGGATAAAAGGTTATAGGAATACGTTGCCTTTTATATCCCGAGACACTACTTCAGCTTTTAGTGTTTTCGTCGCACCATAGGCAACCTAGTGCAGACTGCATTATGACTTCTGGTAATCCAAAACGGAAGATTGCCCGTGATCACTTTTGGTTGATAGAGCCACCAGTACTGATGTCTCTCCGTGTTTGTTGGATTAATTTGCACGAACGTCCCTACCAAGAAATATGGGAACATCCTACTTGCTGTATACTCTAACATTACATGGCGCGTCAACTTCAAATGGGAATCAAACAAAAGGAAATTCCCATGGTAGTTCCATGCTGTATGGGTCGTTGATCCAAGTCAGCATGCGGTGGCAAGATCTGCCCGTTGTGGGAGCCAAATCGGCACGTACAAGTCAAATCATGTTCAACAGGAGAAAACCAACGTGCTAGCGAACCCCGCTGCGCCGGCCGCGCTAACTGACAAAGGAAAAGTAAATTGTAAACTAGATTTATAAAGGAACGGTACGAAACTGGAAAATGAAAAGGTAAGGTGCATCAAAATCAAGGAGGCAAGAGAGCAAAAGTAACCAACGTAAGAGAAGGGGAAGATTCCGAGTTGCAATTTGAGGACGTCGAAGCGACGTTTAAACTCTGTCAACTTGGATGACAAGCCTGCGTCCACAGGTAGCGTGGTCCAAACTTCTATCACTCGGCGTGGCAAACAGCTGTCAGGTCGAACTAGATCCGACCTATGTTTGTGCAATTTCCTCGGATGCCTGCGGAGATAGGTATGAAAAGGTAAGATGAAAGGCCATAACGTTCGCACGATTAACACGTACCACGAAAAGTGGCGTAAGGAAACATGCTTGCTCAAAGTGCTTTTATGGTGCATATTTTCATTCTACACTCGAGTAGTGGGTTTGCATCCGAACACCATGACATGCCGTAATTGACGCGCTGCCCAGCACCTCCACCAGGGCATCTGCGTTCTACGGATATACTCAACTCATTCCGTCTTTCTCAGAAGAATGGTTTCTCGGAATTCCTTGATAACGCGTTTCCTTCGGCCTGAATATCAGGTTCCTTAGCAAACGGATCAGAAACGCCCTTTCCGCAGGGTCCGCAAATGACGGCTGACCGCACTGACTGTTTATGTCCCGTGACATGTGATCAGAGAACAACACCTTTCAGGCCTCCCGATACACCTCCTGTAAAGCATTCGGGTTCAGCTGGGACTGATACGATAGACAAATCCCTTAAGTATGCGTTCTTGAGCGGATCGTTGAGGCTGAAATGGACAAGGTGCTAGTGGTCTCGTTGGATGTAAACCGAAACACCCGTACCATACCCTGGTCAAAAAATTACTGCTTACGAGCCCCACAATAGCTGTCCCCGCCGTGTAGGTCGCGTGAAGCAAGAAGGGCGTAGAAACAAAAGAACGATAAAGAGGAAGGAAAGTCATTTAAATGAAGAATAATATCAAAGAGCGAGGAGAACGACAGCATATAAACTCAAAGTTAGACCATGGATATAGTCAGGAGAAGGGAAGGTTTCGGGGTGCCACTAAGTGCGTATGACTGACGCTGGAAACCCTTAACCATAGGCACACTAACTACACTTTATGGAGACGAATGCCATTGCTCGTTAACCACACGATAAAATAGTTGCTGCCTCGATCCGGTCGAAACGCGGCTTGTGTAGCTTTAGTGGACGACCGCGGAGACAATACAACGTAGCTGACCTAAATAGCCAGCTCAAATCCGCTTCAACCTTCCCTGTTAAAATGCGGTAATGCTTAGATTTCGTCGAACCAGTCGATAGGCCAGTGAATACATAGCAAGGCTAAGTAGACGCTCGGGGCGTGCTTGCCCTTAGAACCCATCGACCAAGTTGGTACCTACTCTCTAAACCTATCGAGCTCCGTTGTTCCCCCAACAAGGCCGGGCGGGCAAGCTGGGTTGCGGTTTTCCAGATGGGGCACATGGCCAAGCCAGGGAAGCCTGTGCAATCGAACGGTGCCAGCAATCACTCGGCGGAGTTCTTTGGGTCATGACTCCCAGACTGGGTTCCTCATTACTGATGGGATGCTGACATCGAACACCAGCAATGCTTCGCAGGCAGCGGTGATCAAAGGCAGATAGCCGCTAAACATCTCTTTTACGAATGGGCCACGTCTCACCGCCGTACAGCAGATTCGTTCCCATCTTAGCGTTATAGTCTCGTCGCCTCAGAGCGAGTCTGAGGTCACGATGAAGCCACAGGTGAAGCAATACCTCCCTCATGGTTGGTCTTCTGCCTCCGGCGGAACAACAACGTGGGAAGAGTTGGTGGGAGATCCCTGCTGAGGCTACCCGCTCCATCTCAACGACGCGTTGGATCCACCAAATCTCGCGATATTTCCTGAGGAGCTGCCTGAGCTCAACGCCTGTGGTTTTGGGTAGTGCGTTGTACTTACCTCCAGCGGGAATGGTTCTATGACTTTCAATTCATTGGAGAGACTGTGCGGCGATCCAATGATTAGCAGCTCGTCTAGTGAAGCCACAGGCCAGGGTAGCGGACTTTCATAACACCCGCTGGATCTGTGCACAGTGTCTCCACTTCGGAGGGTAGAGAAGACAGGTTGGAGGCTAATGTGTTCTGAAGTGCGATGAGAACTTTTTGGGCAGGGCGCTTGTCTGTGTCGAACCGCTTCCGGCGACGCCGTTGGGTGGCTCCAAAGCGTAGAACGTACTTAGCATACACAACCGCATGAACCGGTCAGGTAAATCCGTTATGCAGTCCGTTAGGCAGCTTTGTCAACAGTAAGCAAGCGCCTTGTGACCAATTTGCTTCCAAGGTTGACCAGGTGCCGGAGGTAACAAGGTTGCTCATTGGCTCCAGGACCGTCAGGAGCGAAGAAAATCAAGAAACTATTTGGAGGCACGCCCAGAGCTTCTATACACAAGTACAACTGTAAGTTAAGCCGATGAAGTTCTAATCACTGCAGAACGATTTACGACAGTTTTAGCTGTCGACTGAAACATGTAAGTACGCAAAGTATCCAGTGCACAGATAACGTGAAGTGCAACGCTTTTGCCTTGTCGGTCAACAAAGCGATCACATCTAAATAGTGCGCAGCCTATCTGACGTACTTCACCATCCGTGATGTCTTGATACCGGCACGTTTCAGGTAATGTGAGTATATCGGATTGTGGCCGTCTAAAAGCATACCTATCTCGCACATCCTATTCCATAGGCTGCGCACAATGCTTAGTACTATCTGAAGGTATCCGTAATATCAAACCCTCAGCCGTGCTCTACCAGGACTGGCACTGTTAGGGCGAAAAAATACCGCTGACCTCCCGGAAACCCACCAACCGAAGGCTGTGTTCAGCGCCCGCTTGCCTGGTTTTGAGGTCCCTACAAGCCCCTTTGAGCCTCATGCTATCGGCTAGCGGGAGGTCTGCCTGAACACTAGCATTGGTATCCTTCCTTATGGATTTGCTGCGCGCATTTGTCTACCACAATGTTCGCACGGATGCCGTACAAGAACATGGTAATACGGATGCCGTGTCGTAAACATGGACTTCCTAATGTCACTTGTCTGACGAAACAACTTCATCAACTATAATACCGCCGCCACCTGTACCGCATTAAACCGCCGACTAACCGGATACAGACAGTGCTTTCTCAACTGGAACACATGCGAATGTCTCAACCAAGCCAAACTCATACTACCGGTCTTTCAGCACCAAAGAAAACCGGCCCTTGTAGTTTTAGCACCCGCAGTCAACGTTATTATGCACCTAACCGTTTACCGTTCACATCCCTACGCTTGCTGTACATACCTATATAGGTCTGCTCACATCTCCCTGAGAATATCGTTGGCTTTTCCAATTCCCCTCAATAGAGCGTTTTCCTGTTCGCACTCTGCATTAAATCTTTAATTGGACGGATATCTCTTCGGGCCTGGCTCTAACCTACCCTCGGCTGACCAGTCTCATGTTTCTGACTGCTCCTGGACATACGAGACGTTATCGCTCTAAGCTCTACATTCCAACCACGTTGTTCCCCTCATCCCGAGGCCTTTCCTTGGCATGCTAACTGGATTTTCCTATTGTTACTTTCGTCCCGAAAGCTTCTTTTCTTATGACAATTAATAATGTTATTCACACATTAACTTGGCGGCCTAGCTTTATCTTTCTGGCTTTTCTGGACTCGTTTGAACGGTCTCCTGCTTTCTGACCCTCCTCGGACTTCTGAGTTATCAATGACTTAGGCTCTGGCGACCTAACGTCCTGTAACCCTCAACTGAACAGCATTTTTTGCCACTATTCAATCTTATTACTATGTCCCCTTTCTTCCTGTACATGTTTATTCTGTCGATGCTCTCTTTTATTACTCAGATCTAAATACTACGACTTTCTCCCTATGAGCCGACATACTATTCTGGTCTGAATGACCTACCTTCTGACTTCAGTTACCCTAATATTCAGGGGTCGGCAGACCCAACGGTCTGTTCACACCACCTCGGGAATATCGATAAATTTTCCACTTCTCAGCGATAAAGCTTTTTCTTTTTCTCATCCGGTTTGCGTTTTTTCACTGTACAGACAACCTTTCGAGCCTGCTACTGCTCTAGCGTCGTCTGACCAGCTTCCTGTTTTCTGACTATTTCCAGACATTCCAAACGTTAACGATCTAGGCTTTGCTGTCTCAATACTCTGTCTCACATTATCCTGAGACCTATGTTCGACATTCAACTGCCTTTTCATATAGCCACTTTTTCCCAAACTGCATCTTTTCTGATGACACTCATTAATTTATTCCCACCTTACGTTGGAGGCCTAGCTTCAGCTTACTGACTTATCTTGTTTTGTCCCAACGCTCTCCCGTTGTCCGACCTCTCTCGGACGTCTGAGATATAATTATTTAGGCTCTGTCGACCAAAGGCTGTTATCCTTACCACAAGAGCATTGCTGGTCATTGTTGAACCTTATTATCGTGTACCCCTTTCTTCCTTAATATGTCCATTTCTGTTGATGCTCTCCGGCAGCATTCAGATTTTACTAATACGACTTTCACCTTACAAGCTGGCATTCTAGTCCCATCTCAATGATCTAGTGCCTTCCGAGTTCCGCGAACCTAACGATGGGAAACCGGCAGACCTAACGGTCTGTGCACATTACCTGGAGCACATCGTTCGATTTTTTCTTTCTCATCCATACAGCCATTTTTTCGCTCTCTATATCTGACTTATCTGGTTCTGCCTGTACGGTCTCCTACCTTCCGACCTCTCTCAGACTTCTGATATCTAAATGAGCTAGTCTCTGCAAATGCAACGCTCCGTCACCCAGCATCCAGAGCACTGCTGCTCATGATTCATCAATAGTATACCCCTGGCATCCTTAACACTATTATGTTGACGCTCTGTTAGCGTTCCGACATTTATAATAGGACTTTCTCTCCACGAGCTGATATCCTCTCATCCCCATGGTCTCCTGCTTTCCGAATACTGAGCCCGCACTTTGGAACCAACGCCAGTTCCACAGGTCTGTTCGCAACATTTCCATTAGACGTAAATCTCTTCCGACCTGGATCTAACCTATCCTCGGTTGAACAGTCTTATTTTCCTCACTGCTCCCTGACATCCGGGACGTTAGCATCTGAGGCTTTACATTCCAAACACACTGTTCCCTTTATCTCCAGACCTTCCCTTGGCATGCTAACTGGCCTTTCATATAGCCGCTGTAGTTCCTTTTCTTATGACACTCACCTCTGCTATCCACAAGTTAATTTGGTGGCCTAGCTTCATCTTGCTGGCCTATCCGGACTCGACTGAACGGTCTCCTGCCTTCTGACCAACGGACTTCTGTGGTCCCAATGACCTACGATCTGCCGACGTAAAGTACTGTATCCCTCAACCGAAATGCATTGTTGGCCCTGATTAATCCTTATTACTACGTCCCCTTTCTTCGTGTACGTGCCTATTCTGCCGATGCTTCCCTTTATTACTTAGACCTAAATTCTACCGTTTTTACTCTTTGAGCTGATTTTCTAATCTCGTCTCAATAGTTTCTTTGTTTTTGACTATTGTGACCCGAATGTCCAGGGATGGGCAGACTTATCAGTCTGCTTTTCCGTCTCAGTGGTCTCTTTGCTTTTGACTGCTGTGACCCGTTTGATCAGCGATAGGCGGAATGGTCTCCTTTTTCTGACCTCGCTCGGGCTTCTGCGATCTCACTGTTCTTGTCACTGCCGACGCAACGCATTGTTACCCTCACCTCAAGAACGTTGCTGGTCGTGACTAATCGCAATCATCATGTCCTCTCCCATCCTTAACGTGTCTATTTCTGCCGATTCGATCCTACAAAATGCATAGCTTACTATTACGCCTTTCTCCTTATGAGTCGACTTTCTAGTCTGGTCTGAACGACCCACCTTCCGACTTCTGTGACCCTAAAGATCAGGGGTCGGCAGACCAAATGGTCTGTTCATACCACGTCGGGAATATCGCTGACTTCTCCACTCATCAATGAAAACTTTTCCTTTTCTCATTTTGTGTGCATTCCTTTTTCCACTGGTCAGGCAACTCTCCGGATCTGGCACTACTCTAGAGGCGTCCGACCAGCCTCCTGCTTTCTGACTACTTCCTTACATTCCAATCATTAACGATCTAGGCTCTGTTGTCTTGGTGCTCTCTCCCCTTTATCCCGAGACCGTTCCTCGGCGGGCAACCGCCTTTTCATATAGTCACTTGCTTCCCAAACTGTTTTCTGATGACACTCATTACTTATTCCTACCTTACTTTGGAGGCCCAGCTTCAGCCTGCTGACTTACCCGGGTTTGACTGTACGCTCTTCTGTCATCTGACATCGCTCGGACTTCTGTGATCTATGATCTAGACTCTGCCGACGAAAGTCTATTACCCTCACCGCAAGACCACCGCTGGTCATGATTGAACCTTGTTATCATGTCCCCTTTTTTCCTTAACATGTCCATTTCTGTTGATGCTCTCTGTCAGCACTTAGACTTTACTAATACGACTTTCACCCTACGAGCTGACATTCTGGGCTCATCTCAACGATCTCGTACCTTCCGACTTCCGTGACCCTAATGAACAGAAACCGTAAGCTCCAACGGTCTGCGCACAGCACCTGGAGCATATCGTTGGCTTTCTTTTTCTTTCTCTTCTCACCCATATAGCTCTTTTTTACACTCTAGCCTGACTTATCTGGTTCTAGCTGTACGGCCTCCTGCCTTCTGACCTCTCTCGAACTTCTGAGTTCTAAATGATCTAGTCTCTGCAGGCGCAATGCTCTGACTCCCCCGCCTCCAGAGCACTGCTGCTCATGATTCATCACTAGTATATCCGCTTTTATCTTTAACACTTCTATCCTGTTGACGCTCTGTTAACTTTCTGACATTTATAATACGGCTTTCTCTCCATGAGCCGATATCCTCATCTCATCTCCATGGTCTCCTGCTTTCCGAACACGGAGCCCATACTTTTGAACCATCAACTGGTCCAAAGGTCCGTTCGCAACACCTCGAGATTTTTGTAGGCTCTTCCACTTCCCCTTAAGTGTCTCCTTCACGATTACATTCTTTCATTTTCACACTCTGACTGCCTTCCTTTATCCATTGGACGGATAACACTTCGGGCCTGGCTCTACTCTAGCCTGGTCTGACCAGTCTTTTATTTTCTGACTGTTTCCAGAAATCAGAGACGCACGTGTTCTAGGCTGTGCAGTCACAACACACCGTCTCTCAGCCTGAGAGCCTCGTTTGATATGCTAACGGGCTTTTTATATAGCCTCTGTAGTCCCGCAAATTTATTTTCTCGCGACATTCACTACTGTTATCCCCACTTTAATTTGACTGCCTAGCTACATCTTGCTGACTTATCCAGTCTCATCTAAACGCTCTTTTGCTTTCTGACCCCTCCCCAAACACTCCTGCTTCATCTTCAATCTTTCATGCTTTACTGATCCGTGTTCTGCTCGATTCTCGTCGTATTTCGCCACTTATGATATACGTGTATATGCGATATTTAAATAACAATTACATGCATAGTGGTACAATAGTTCAGGCATCGCCGCAATTGGTTGACTGCATTTCAGATGCATTCCTTTCTTCTGTCTGTGTGGCTGTCGCTGTTCGTTTCCTTCTTCTCCCGAGTCTGTCACAGGTACGGCGACACGCACCCAAGGAATTGTCCTCCGTTTCGACAACAATCCAAGGCACACAGTTCCTCTACCTGGACATGAGCGGAAAATTATCAACTTTTTTACAACTTACTAACTGGACAAATCAATCAATTCTTCCGCGGCATGAACCACTGAGTCCAATTTATCTAACAATACCTATTCCACATATCTCTTGACTGGAGGACTTTCGACTACGGAAGGCACATTCTCCTGCCAAGACAAAGCTTGAACAATCGGTCATTCTAAGCTCTTCAATCCGCTTTGACCGCTCAAATGGCCGTGGTTACCACAATCTCTAATCAATTTCACTACATACCCCGGGGGATCTGCGATTCTTTCTTCGGAACCTATCCTGTCCTCCAAGACTTCAACCTATTTCAACGTATATTCTTCGAGGCTTCACGTGGTTCTGCAGATGATCAACACATCATATCCAGAAAGAATGCTTAGTTCCTGACCTACCGAGCTGGAACAGGAGAGAACCCAGGCACGCAATGGCCGCTCGCATAGCGCATCAGTCAGCAGAAAAATGGGACGCAACTTGACTGCGAATAACGGAGCAAAAGAACGTTCAACAAGAAACATAGCCAGTTACAACTTGCCATTCAATGGATTGGCGGCAGTGTTTCAGGACGTGGTGTGTTTTCGCCTGGCAAGCGTTCTCCCTATAAAAAGCCACAAATGTCCGTTTAACAACACTGCAACGTGGAGAATGTGACTCGCCACCGAATAAAGTCACAGCCCATAACTTCACACTGGCAGCTCAATTAGAATCATCATACTGGATAGCTTGCTCTTCAATTATCTTCCAATGGATCACTCAGGATTCTTTATCTATTATTACTCGAGGTATGACTGCGATATATGGCAGAGCGATTATGTCCAAACAAATCGTTCTTTCGCATGTTCACCATTGCACAATACCAAGCATGGACATATGAACAATTTTCTACTGTCACTACAGTTCCCATAAAATGTCTGTACAGCTGTACATACCTGATCATGCCTCAACTGGCGTGCCTCGCATAGTCGAGAATAAATATTTATTTATTTAGTTAACACCTCGAGATCCTTGTAGGCTTTTTCACTTCCCTTGAATAGTCTCCACCTCCCGAATACCATACTTCAGTTTCGCGCTCTCTATTTGTATTGCTTTATCCATTGGACGGATACCTCTTCGGGCCTGGCTCTACTCTAGCCTCGTCTGACAAGTCTCCTACTTTGTGACTGTTTCCAGGCATCGGAGACGTAAATGCTCTCGGCTGTGCAGCCACAGCACGCCCTGTCTCTCAGCATGAGAGCGTTGCTTGACATGCTAACTGGCTTTATATATAGCCACTGTAGTCCATTGTAATCTTCTCTACTTCTCCCCAATAGAACCTTTTCCTTCTAGACCACATTCTTTCCTTTCGCGCTCTCTTTACATTTTTTCAACTGGATGGAGAACTTTTCAAGTTTGGCTCTAATCTATCCTCGACTGCCCAATCTCTTTCCTGCTTGCTTCCAGCCATCCGAGACATAAATGGTTTAGGGTCTGCAGTCCCAACACTCCGCGCCCTTCATCCTTTGTGCTTTGCTCGCCATAATATCTACCTATTCCGGCGCAACGCTCTGCCACCCTTACCTTAATTACATCACTGAGCATTATTCATCCTTCTTTTTATTAACAGGGATGAATCGTCACCTGAAGAAGGTCGGCGGCATTTTTCTTCTCCTCAATAGAACCTGCTTTACTAACCTTTTTCTTCCCTTCCTATGCTTTCTGTTGTATTCATACTTCATTCGACGCTAAATTACATGTGCTTTTCCTCCCTGACTTATAGCATTCATATCAATTTAGGACTGAGGAAACACCTCCTTGTCATTTCTTCTGAATGCTAGTCTCTCCCATAATCTGCACACTCGTCCTCCACTCTCTGGTTCCCACCGTGGGGGCATATGTGCATTAGGACCCATCAAACACTCGTTGCTTCATCTTTAACCTTTCATTCTTTAGTGACCCGTATACTGCTCAATTCTCTTCGTATTTCGCCACTTATGATACAAGCGTATATGCAATATTTACATAACAAGTACAAGTATAAGGGTAAAATGCTTCCGTCCTTGTTGAAATTGAGCGACTGCCTTCCAAATCCATTCGATTCATTTCTCTATTGGCTGTCTCTGTTCGTTTCCTTTTATCCCGAGTTTGTCGCCGGTACGGCGACACGCACCCAAGGAATTGTCCATCGCTGCAACAACAATACAAGGCATACAGTTCCCTTATCTTGACTTGAGCGGAAGATTAGCAAACGTTTTACAACTTACTGACTAGACAAATCCTTCGCTATTTTGCACGGATACAATTTTTTTCGAGACTTGAATCATTGGGTTTAATTTGCCATGTATCTCCTGCCTGGAGAACTTCTTTTGACAACACAAGGCACATTCTCCTGCGGATACAAAGCCTGAACAATTGGTCATCCCGGGCTCTTCAATCAGCTTTGACCGCTCAATTGACCGTGGTTTCCTATATTTCTAATCAATTTTACTGCCTACCCCAGAAAATCTGCGATTCTTTCTTCGGAACCATATCCTATTCTTCAAGACTTCAACGTATTTCAAGGTCTGTCCCTCGGAGACTTTACGTGGTTCTGCAGACGATCAACACATCATCCCCAGAAAGAATGTTTAGCTCCCGACCTACCAATCGGGCACAGGACAGGACCCAGGAACGCAATAGGCACACGCCTAACGCATCAACCAGCAGAAAAATGGGACGCAACTTGACTGCGAATAACGGAGCAAACAAACGTTCAACAAGAAACGCAGCCAGTTACAATTTGCCACTCAATGGATTGGCGGCAATGTTTCGGGACATGGTGGGTTTTCGCCTGGCAAGCGTTCGTCCTACAAAAAGCCACAAAGGTCCATTTAACAACACTCCAACTTGGCGTATGTGACTCGCCACCGAATAAAGTCATAGCCCATAAGTTCCCACTGGCAGGTCAACTAGTGTCATCATACGGCATAGGTTCGTTACACTGGAACCTCTACATCTGCATATACGGTCGTCTCCTCTTTCTACGGCTTCACGCATATACCGTCCTCTTTTTACTTCTACGATATCACCGTTTACCTTTGCGTTACTTATGCGCGAACACACTGTATTGTCGTATCTCTCTCGAGCGTGCTGTTCAATTTTCTTCCAATGGATCATTCAGAATTCTCATTCTATTAGCTGGCTAGCCGAACAACCTCCTCGTGGTGCCAGCTGGGTGGTTCGGGTTTGACCCGTTCCAGCAAATAGTTCGGCGGCGGTGTTCCAGGACGTGGTGGGTTTTCGCCTGGCAAGCGTTCTCCCTATAAAAAGCCACAAATGTCTGCTTAACAACACTGTGACGTTGCGGTCGTGACTCGCCACAAAATAAAGTCACTGCCCCGTGGGTAGCCGAATAATCCTTTCCAACGCACGGACATCCATCTTCTACTCGAGCATTGCCGACGATATGAGAGTGAAAATTAAAGCAGCACAGTTACAAACAGGAACCTCCCAGTTACACCCCCACACGCACAGCAACATACTTACGTACCCCCTACATAAACATACACTGGTACGGCAAACTTAACGTATTCTTGCACATTCTTGACCGCGCATTGTTGCCATAATGATCATGCCTGTAAAGGCGTGCCTCGCCTTGTCGAGAATAAAAACTTTATTTATTTATTTATTTATTAGCCGAGGAATGACCACAATATCTGGCTGACAGCTTATTTTCTAACAAGCGGGGCCCGATCCCACGACATCTAAATTAGTGTTTCACATTTTCACCACTGTACAGTTCCAATCATGGACATATGAACAGTTTTCTACTGTCACCTTTACAGTTGCCCTAAAATGTCTGTACAGTTGTACGTACCTGATCATGCCTCAATAGGCGTGCCTTGCATAGTCGAGAATAAAATATTTATTTATTTATTTGTTTAACTAAATCCATGACAAACACCACCAGGAACAGCCTTTTTAGTCATTCGCTTATGACCCGCCGCAGTAATCACCGTGCAGCTAGAAAATGCGCTTACAGTTTCTCTTTGGAACCGCATCCACTCGCGTTGGAACTCCTCAATTGCCTCGTAAACACCATTTAACATGATACAAAAAGTAGCGATGTCATCCTGCATGGCGGGAGACTCGAAAGGCGCCAAAATGTACAAGCTAAATAACTAATGTAAACAAATTACTTTCCCTGTCTTCATTCTTTAACTATGACGTATATGGACATTAACCTTAACCTAACCTGGTGGGTTTTTAGGTAGTCGGCCGGCGGTCATTGTCCGAACTGCCAAAACCTATTCTATTTACGCAGGACACAGGGCTGGTCGTGCCCAAGTCATCCAAGTAGTACTTGGTAACGTGCGTAGCCTAAGGAACAAGGGGGTGCGAATGGGTCTGCTTGTAGACAACTTTCGTCCAGATATACTTGCTTTCACCGAAAGTGGCTGTCTGACGAAATCACGGAAGGCGAAGTATATCTGCCTACGCACTGTTCCGCGCTGACCGCGCCATTGGCCAGGAAGGGGTGTGTAGATCTTTAGGTGAGTTATCGCATCGAGGTATTGAGGACAAGCATTTTTCACGCTCTCTACAAAACTGTTGAGGCTATTGCCGTATTGATTTGCTCCTCCTCGGTTCAGGTTACGGTCGTGTTAGTGTATGGAATCCCTATGAACACCTCCAATAGATTCATTGCGTTTATACGCACTCACTCTGCGAACAAGTGTTTGGTGCTGGGAGACTTAAATTTCCCAGAGGTCCGTTGGGATGAACTAGCTTGCTGTTCGGCTCTGAAATCGTTTGGTACAGTACTGCTGGACTTATCGCTGCAGGTACCACTACACCAGTTTGTGGACCTCCCCACTAGGTACATGAGAAATCAGCTGCCATCCATGTTAGATCTTGTTTTTGCAAAGTCCCTTGACTTTGTAAATGACCTTGCTTATGACCCGTCTCTTAGCACCAGCGATCGCATTTGCCTGGCTTCCCAGTGTGCCCTTTATCAGGCCTCGCCAAGCTACTACCAGTTGGTATCCGAACACTTGGTCCCCGAACCACCAAGCGATGCGGGATAAAGCTAGGTCATTTCCTTTTTGTAATAACTGAGACCGATCCTGTTCACATAGCCTGGGTAAAACTTAAGGCTCACCACGTCGACATTTCTGCACCTCGTATACCACTGGTAAAAAGAAGGGAACGGAGAGCGCAGCTTCAGTGGATAGGATTCGCGCGGCAGGGTCTGCTAAAGCAGCGGTCCAGATGCTGGCGAGCGTACCGAACAGCTGCGTCGAACAGCACGTTTGACGAGTAGCGGTTGATTCGAAATGAAGGCAAGCTACATCTTAGGTTGGCCCGGCTTCAGTATCAAAATGGCTTAGCCGATACTGCCTCGAAAAGTCCCAAGAGATGCTTTGCTTACGTTAAACGGCGCTTTGGTGCAAACGCCCATACCACCATTGCTTCGAGGAGATGGGACTCATGCCTATAGCGACTATGACAAGTTATACGCGCTTAGTGAGCAGTACTCAAGCGTCTTTGCCAGCAAAACAAATACGCCATGCAACGAATTAGCTTCAAGAGTCACTGATGACTCCATCGCAATGAGGCTGGACCTTACCGTGGTGCGATGGTTTGCGTGCATCAGTGATCCATTGAGCTATACTGGGTGGTGCTTTTGCGCCTTCAGAGCCACTCATTCCAGATTGGTCAATGGTTAGAGGCCAGACAAACTCAGCCTCCTGGTCCTCCAGGTTGGGCGTTGGAATGAGGGTGGCTCCTTATTCCTTAAAACGGACTCCTTGTAGTCCAGTGCCAAACCCGCTGCCTTGCGGCCAGGTTTTTGAACCAAAGGCTTTGGTTGAGAACCCTAATCGTTCTCCTGTCTAGGCCTGGGCAACCTGACAGTATCCTGCCCAAGCAATACAATGAATCCTTCCCCAAACAAATTTCTGATGCTCTGGCCACCGCAGAGTATAAGCAACGGTGCCTTATCTGCTGCATCGAGCAGGGTGGATAGGGGTTTGGATGCTACTGCTCAGGCTTTCCCAACTTCTTATTCCCCTTCTTGCACATTTTCACCCTTATCTTCCCGTTCCAGCTTTACTTTTATCCCCCTGTTTTCAACCCCCCAATTCTCGGCCCTCCCCCACCTTGCTTCAATAGTCGCTTGTCTTTTAGTTTCAACTCACAGGTGAACGCAGTGCGTCATTCCTGCACTGTCAACAGGCCCATGTCTAAGCAAGCGGCCCATTCCAGTTCATCGGCTTCCATTTGGAGCCCTCGATCCTCCTTCAGACTGGCATGCTTCAATGTTCGCACATTGCTTCAGATTGGTCAACCGGCAGCACTTGCCCGAACATTAGAGACCCTCACGATCGATGTCTGCTGCTTATCGGTGACCCGCCTGCAAGGCTCGAGCTCCGTACTCACTCTGCGATCCCCTTCAGGTGACACTAGCAGCACTTTCTCATTGCGCCTATCCGGTGACGATGCAGCTTCGAGCACCGGCCAAGCCGGTGCTGGTATTGCCCTGAGTCCCCGGGCTGGGGCTGCTCTGGTTGATTGGATTCCAATCAGTAGCCGGATGTGTGCGGTCCGATTGGCTGGCTCGTTTAAAACTTCGAAGTAGCGCGGGACTAACAGGTGTCTATTCGTTATCGCTGCCTATGCACCGACAAACTGTAGCGATGACTCGGTAAAAGACGACTTCTATCGCCAACTGAACGAACTCCTTCGCCACAGAAGAAGTTCGGACACTGTAGTGCTTGCTGGAGATCTGAACGCTCAAGTTGGAACATTATCCGCAGATGAGCTGCATCTGGGCGGCCAACATGGCATAGGCTCCCGTAATGATAACGGTGAGCGGTTACTTCATTTGTGTGAGGATGCTCGCTTATTTCTTGCGAGCACTGATTTCCGACACAGCACCCGCCGGAGGGTGACTTGGCGCCCACCAGCCTCGAACCAGCTATGGACGCAAATCGATCACATTGCTATCAGTAACCGCTGGAGAAGCTGCGTCCAGAACTGTCGCTCGATTTGGAGCACATGTGTGGACACCGATCATGCGCTTGTTTGTGCTGACATGCGGATGCGCTTTGGCGGACGTCCACGACGACGTTGTGAGCGCATTGACACAAGCCAACTGGCGAAGCCAGCTGTTCTGAATGCCTATCAAAATACGCTGTCATGCGAGTTGGATAAACGCTTACTGGATGCAATTGTAGGTCACTGATCTCATATTCACCAGACCTTACTAGCAGCAGGAAAATCTTCATGTGGTATGTCTAATCGCCAACATGGACATTGGGTCTCTTCACAGTCTTTGGAACTTATAGATGCTCGCCGGCATATTCCGGCTGGAAGCGAACACAATGAAACATGCAAAGCGCTCCGGGCAAAACTCCGTGCTAGCGTCAAGAGAGACCGCGAATCCTGGTAGTCTCTTCGTGCAACAGAGATGGAAATGGCCGCTGCCCTTGGTAACCATCGTGAGTTATTCCGTCTTATACGGGAAACGGGAAGCAGGAGACCTAATATTAGTGAAACTATACGTGACGAGAGTGGACAGCCCATCCACAATTTATCAAAACGCCTGGAACGTTGGGCTGAGCAATTTGAAAGGCAATTTAATCGGCCGGAATTGTTAGATTTCTCGCCGACCAGTGATCGCCCTGCTCTGTGGGCTGTTCCTTTGGATTCACCCTCTCGCTCAGAAGTCGAACACGAGATCAAACTGTTGAAGTTAAATAAAGCCGCGGGACCTGTTGACCTTCCTCCAGCCCTTTTCAAATTCGGGGGACCTGTTATTGTGGTTGATTTACACGAGTTACTAGTGAGACCGTAGGAGCAGGAAACTGTCCCAACCGATTGAAGCCGCTCCATCATAGTCCCAATTTTCAAAGGAGGCACACGATCGGAATGCGGCAGCCATAGAGGAATCAGTCTCATCTTCATCGCCTCCAAATTGCTTGCCTCTGTCATCCTTCACAGACTGACTGACACTCGTGAAAGCCAGATTCGTGAAGAGCAAGCTGGATTTCATCGAGGTCGTGGCTGCATTGACCACATCTTCACCTTGCGTCAGTTGTTTGAGCACCGTCACATATATTGGCGGCCCACCGTTGTCGTGTTCCTCGATATCAAAGGTGCATTCGATTCGGTGGATAGACATGCACTGTGGGACTGTGTCACCAGGAAAAGTGTACCTGAGAAATATGGAAATATTATCCGAGCATTATATGCGCGTAGCTCGGGCAGTGTGAGGGCTTACGGCAAGCTGTCGCCACCCTTTAATATCTCCAGCGGTGTGAGACAAGGATGCCCGCTGTCACCTTTCCTCTCCAGCTTCGCTATTGACGAAGTCATGGAGTTTGCATTTACAGGACATGACTTGGAAGGTGTGGAGCTACTCCCAGGAGAACGACTTCTTGACTTAGAGTATGCTGACGATATTGCCCTAATCCGTGACAGCTCACAAACGTGCCAAGCGGCACGGAACAGATTAGCACTAGCTGTCCGTCACTTCGGGCTTTGCTTCGCACCTTCGAAGTGCAAAGCGTTTCTCCAAGGTTGGTCTGGACCGCCTCCTACGCTGAGCCTTGGTGGGGATCAGCTAGAAGTCGTTCAAAAATTCAACTACCTGGGTAGTTGTATCAGCGCCCGTGGGATTGAAGATGAAATCACGAATCGTATAGCAAAAGCTCGGTTCGCTTTCGCTAACCTTCGCCACTTATGGCGCCGGCACGACATCACTCTTGCCCTGAAGGGTAGAGTGTACAATGCAGCAGTACGTTCGACCCTACTGTACGGTTGTGAAACCTGGCCGCTTAAAGCAGCGGACCTGAAGAGCTAGTTACGTTCTACCAGCGGTGCCTTCGTAATTTGCTCACATCTGGTGGGAACACAGCGTGAGCAACGAGCGTGTTCGACGCCTTGTTTATGGCACGGGAAAAGGGAACTGACCCGCTCAGCACCGTTATTTCACACATCAGGCTCCGATGGCTCGGCCACGTGTTACGCATGCCAGCCCACCGACTTCCGCGACGTGTGTTGGTTGCGCGCCGGGGGTGTGGGTGGAAGAAGAGGAGGGGTGGCCAAGCGATGCCTTGGTCCAGAGGAATGAAGACCCTCACTTCTGAGCTGGCCTCGGTTGGAGCGCCTAGGCTCCCTGGTTGGGGTCCGAAAGATGATGAACACGTTTGGTTGGACACACTTGCTGATATGGCGAGGAGCCGACCTCAGTGGCGTTCGTGCTGTGAGCTTCTATGTCCCACCCCATCCCTCTTAGCCTCCCCTCCAACCACGATCTCATTACTTAGCCTTATATAATTTTGCATAATAATTTTTTTGGGTGCACAGCAGCCGGCTGGTAGCTTACCGGAACGATGCCCATCCGTTACCGGTAGCTCAGCCAGCTTTCACCAGTTGTTTTTTCTCTCTCCTTTTTTCTGTTTATTGCGGCACAGTAGCTGAGGTGTTTCCCACCTCTAGCTAACGTGTATGATGAGGATGATGATGTCACTGATGACTGTTGTCTGGATGAAATTCCTGTAACTGAGTCCCAAGTTCTCCGGTTGCTAAGTGAGGTAAACCCAACTAAGTCTTCCGGGCCAGATTCCGTTCATCCAATATTGTTGCACGAATTGGCAGTAGAACTCAGTGGACCTCTGACTTTTGTGTTACATTAGTCACTCAACAGCTGTATCTTGCCTACCGAATGGAAGGAGGCTGTTGTCTACCCGATTTTCAAATGCAGTGGCAAAGACCTACCGGCTAATTACAGGCCCGTCAGCTTGACTGGCGTGATCGTTAGGTTACTTGAAAAGTTAGTACGAGATACGGTGGAGAACCATTTAAATATGTTTAACCTGCTGAGCGTCAAGCAACATGGTTTTCGCAAAGGATTTCGGTGTCCAACGAACTTGCTGGTCTGAAGCCATAGACAGTGGACATGCGGCCGATGTGGTGTTCATTAACTTCGCCAACACCATTGACACTGTCCCCCATTCGCGACACTCACTAAGTTGAGGTCGTATGGATTATCTGATCGAGCTCTCCAGTGCATGTCGGCTTTCCTTTATGGAAGGGAACAGGGTATTCGTGTGGGAAACAATCTTTCGTTTTGACAAGCTGACCTTAGCCTCGTTCCGCTGTTCTTCTGTCTACATGAATGACTTTCCAAGGGAGCATGAAATGCCTACGCTTGTTTTGCTCATGAGCTAAAGCTCTGAAATCTTATTGATATCACTGTAGGTCCTGTGACTCTACAGGGTCTCTGGATAGACCCTGGGAATGATCTGTCTTGTGGTTGTTGCTCATAAACCGGGCAAATTGTTCGGTGCTGCATTTTGGAGGGTATGCTTCCTCCACAAGTTATGTGCTCGATGGGAGTAAACTTTCTCACGTGACTCATCAGTTTGATTTATGTGTCTTCCACGGTTCCACACTACCTATTCGAGACGACTGGAAGAAGGCGACAAGTAAAGGTTTCCGGATGTTGTGGTTTATCCGTTGTCTTTTGGGGCTCTAACCGCTAATGTGTATATGAAGCTCATCTCAGCGTTTGTGCGACCCCAACTAGAATATTGCGTAAAGCCCTTTCCACCGTGCCTTGTCCGGGACAAATTTTCACTAGAAAGGGCGTTGCGGATCGGTACTAGTTTGGTCGACGTGTTACGAGGACAAACGTACCCCGAACACCCACTTAGTTTGGGGATGCCTTCAAGGGTTAGAGCGGACCTAATCCTAACCTACCTTATTATGACTGGGAAGGGTGGCCCTGATTTGTCTTGGCCATTTAGTCCTACTAGCTTATCTGGTTTCCGCGGGCATCGTAGGAAGCTGGACAAACCGCGGTCCGATCGAGTTAGAGCAGAGACACGGTTATCGCGTCGAGTCATCGAGCGCTGAAACTTGCTTCCAGAAATGCTTGTCAAAGAAGCTACCATTAAGGGGTTTAAGGGTCCACTATATGCTCCGGGTGGCAACACGAAATCTTTCCTTTTTTTGACTATTTCCCATCTTCATATTTTGATTCCATTATCTGCACTTTTCCTCACCATTGGCATTATTCTCTTCTTTTAATGGATTTTCCTTACTCTTTACCTTCGATTTCCCTTCCTCTATTACTCACTTCAGTTAACGGATATAACAGAGACAGCTAATGTAAGGAAAGTGGGCAATAATTTGGTGGACAAAAATGCTTTTCCAGTGTATTGGTTTTAGAACCATCAAGAAGTCGGAGCATCCCTATCAAACCCTGGATCGACAACTCGCTCCATTAGGAACACTTACAGGATTCATCCTATTGTTCCAGTCCCACTTGAACTTGAACTACAGCATGTGCATACTGACTGTACAAGGCAACCGACACGGGTAATACCCAATCACTAATCGTTAGAGGATGGGTCCGGGTCAGTGCCATGTCAGTTTATAGGGAGTAAGTGAATCTAGAGTACGCTAAGAAAACTAGAGGAAGAAGGGCAGCTAAATACTGCTAATAACAAGGTGTGTGAGGAAATTTTAAAAGTGAAGGGTAGTTGAAAACACCATTCGCCCCACCCAAGGGATGATCAAACACTGGTCGAGCGGATGATTGCTCTACGGTCTGATGAATGAGAACAGGGAATAGACATTGTCTCTGCTTTCCATCTGGGTATGAAGCAGGAAAATTCCTCCAGGTTTCCACCCTCTGAAGGTTGCTTGCGGATAAGAATAAGAATGCGAGCATCATGCGACGGACTTCACGTCTCAAAAGTGAACCTGTCTCTGTTACGAGACCTCTCTCCCTAGGAAGGAAGTAAAATGAAGAAGGCTGTAGAGAAGTTACGGACGCTTCAGGCGAGTTGTGATACCGACCTACATATCGTAGAGTTTTGCGTAGTACGCAAGAGCACAAGAGCCCGTTAGTGGCCGATTCTTGTCGCCCCAGATATTAAAGCATAAAAACGGACTACGCGTGCTATCTGCCAAGGCGCGCAAGCTGAGGAATAAACTGGATGAGAAACAGTTCTTTAATTCAGAGACTCGTCCAGACCTGATGGCCTTCACCGAAACCCGGCTATTCCCAACTATCACAGACTCGGAAGTGTCTATCCCTGGATATCACCATTCCCGGTCTGATCGCCAGATCGTGAGGTCAGGTGAGAAAGTAAATCTCTAATGGAAGACAGATTTCAAAGTACGTTTAGTTGAAGCTATCGGTGACAATGATGAAAGTTCGAAGCCATCTGGTGCCATGTTCATGATGGATGCAGATCTCGCTTGGTCGGTGTCGTCTACAGAGCATCATCGAGCCTAAAAGCGCACTTGTTGGGCTCGATAAGGGTTGGGAACAAGAACAGTCTAACCATGGGGATTTTAATGCACCGGATATCGATTGGAACCTACTTCTTTGTGAGCGCCGATCTGACCCCTTTGATGCTAAATTGCTTAAAACCGCTCTCGACTGCAGCCTCATTCAACATGTCTTGACGCCTACTCTTATTTTCCCAGACCAGCCGGCGCATCCTAGATCTCTTGCTCTCCCCGGCAGATTCGATGTCACGAACCTAACCGTTCTTTAACCCATAGGCAAGAGCGGTCATTGTGTTGTTTCATTCCAATGGACTCGCCGTCTCACGATTTATAGTCACGGTGGTCGCCGTCGGAATTATTGGCGGGAAGACCCACCGTCTGAATACGGCCGCAAGCGCTACGGATTGGGATATCCCTGAACATATTCACCTCGACAACGCGTGGAATCTTGTACTCTCCAAAATGACGTCGTTAATTGAGCAGGTCGTTCATTCCTTCCATCGAAAGCCACTCGCTAGCGGTTCCCTTGGATGGATCGAGAGTTGAAGTCAACTATGAACAGAAGGCGAAAATCATGGGATCGCTTTAGGCAATCCCATTCAAAACTCAACTTCTTTCACTACCAGACTGTCAGAAATATTTGTGTCGCAATGAAGCTCCAGAAACGCCGACAATACGAACTATCCAAAGCACAACATTCCAGAATCGCGCCTGCTATGTTTTACGCTTCTTTGAAAAAAACGCTAGAGCTGGTAATGGCAACCCGGGTTTGTGTTCCTGCGATCCGCAAGCTTTACTACACGAGGACGCTGCGAAAGCTGGTCACTTGGCTAAGCAATACGCTTCTGTTTACGCGAAAGCAACACCCTTTTATTAACAGCTCCGTATCCAAGTTTCCATTTCGTTGGCCTAAGATAATATTAAAACAGACTCTGTGCCGAAACTTCTTCTTGAGTTGGATCCGTACAGCACACCCGGCCCTGATGGATTGCATCCTTTGTTCCTCAGGACTGTGGCGCAATACATAGATTTACACACACGTCAAGCCTTTCGTCGCATACTAGAAGCTGCTCGTTTTCCGTCAGCTTGAAAACTGGGTATCCTCAAACCCATCTACAAAGGAGAAAGTCGACACAATCTGAGCGATTATCGTCCAAGAAGTTTGACGTCAATAGCGTGTAAAGTTATGGAACAGATCCTAAAACAGTCTGTTATGCTTCATGTTGTGGGACAGAATGCCATTACTTATACCCAGCATGCATTCCGAACGGCACGCTCCTGTGCATTGCACTTGCTGGTTGCTAAGGAGACCTGGGGAGGTGTGCTAGACTTCGGCAAACTTTTGGACGTTGTGTTTATTGACTTCAGCAAAGCTTTTGACGGAGTCCACATGAAAAGCCTCTGTTTTAGCTCCAAGAAATCGGTATTTCTGGGAATCTCCAGTCTTGAATCTCCGGCTTCTTAAACAACCGCTCCATGCAAGCAAAGATGAAGGACCCATTTCCTGCTTCTGTTCTTATGACGAGTGGAATCCCAAAGGGCTCTGTCCTCGGTCCCGTACCTTTCAATATCTTCCACAAGGACTTAACGTCTACACTTTAGACGGATTGCCTAATATACGCTGACGATCTGAAGCTGTGAATGGAAGTATCCATTATTGAAGGCGCGGACAAATTACAGTCTACGCACAACCTACTCTGTGACTGGTCGATTAGAGGGCAGCCGCGGCCTACAGGATGTTCCATTTTGTGCGTAGAGGGTTTCCTCTGCCGACCCCGGGGCTTTTTCGACTCCACTTTTGGCTCGCGTGTTCGCCCGATTCCTGAATACTGGCTACCCGCTGCTTACCCACGCACCAAGTTCTAATGTGTTATGATAGAGAAGGTTCAACGGTGTGGATCCAACCCCGTCTCTGACTTGTGAGACTTGTCGTACACAACTAGGCCTCAACAGCCGAACTTGTTCTCTTGAGGTTATCGCCGTCACCGGGGAGATTCGATATTCACAAGACTTATACTCAGAGAAGAACTGGGTTGCGAATTACATGAGCTCTTTTAACTCAGCAGCTTGCAACTGTTCAAACAAAGGAATCCCCGTGTGCGGCTCAATTTACCCTTATCCGCTCGCTTAGGGAATGATTGGAACCGGTTGCCGCATCCTATTGTTGATGCTGAGACAGAAAGGCTTTAACCAACAGTTGGATTCTCACCTGAGTGCGCCGGTATTCTGCTGCCTCTAAGGCGGCTACAATGGTCCTCGGCGGAACCTTGCGCTGCGATGACTTACGCCATCTCCGCAGTGATCGGGAAGTGAAGGATCTGAAGGAAGACCATGCTTCTGCTTTCTATTATCCAATGATCGATTGAACGGTGAGCGGTTTGGAGTTTTGTAATATCTCCCGCTTGGAACTTTCGCCTTGTAACCTGTTCTGGAAGTATTATAAGGAGATTGAGTAGTTTGGATCTTCGGTAAGCACATGAGTGCGCCCCAGCTGTGCTTCTCTTTGTGTTCCATTTGGTCGTTATAATTCACTGTGTCTACTTTTGTATTTAATCTTGTTGCAAATTATATTGTATTAACTTGTGAATATTTATGCACTTACGCCGTCATACATACATGGATTTCGCTATTTACTCCTACGAAACCACCTAGTTTTGTTAGTATTTTTGACTTGGCTGTTAGATTGGGACATTGTATGTTAGGGGAATAAATGTGCAAGCTTTTCATAGCCCAAAGGGTAAAAAGAGTGGGTCGGATCATAGGAATGTCCAAGCAAATAAATAGCGGGTTGGAATAGCATATGTAGTGTACCGAAAACACACTGGTTCATTATTTTGCAAACTTAGCTTTCTGGTTGTTTTGACCTTCTAAACGTCCACTTGTTTTAATGACGGCCTATCCGTTTTCACAAAATCGTTTTGGTGATTACCTTGCTGCATCTTTCTCGCTCTGCTTGATTCGCTCCCTAGTATTGTAGCCTGATAATGTACGTTCGATTCATTCGTCTACACGTTCCACATTGTCCTGCAGTTGACAAGTCACTTACACGTCACTGATTACCGACTAATATACCCGGCTCAACCAACACGTGTTAGTCTAGACCTCGTCGCGCTTATGCGGCATTTAAACAGAATGCACGCCCGATCAAAGCGGGACAGCACACCACGCCCACTGAAACGGCTATGGAAAGGAAGTAGGTAAAAGAAAAAGGAAAGAAGCTCCATCTTGTAGAAGGCAGTTATATCAGGGAAGATGGCGGTGTAACTCGGACAGATGCCAGTCCAGTCGGGTCTTAAAATCCTCCACCGTGGGTGCTAAGACTAAATCGACAGGCAGAGCACTCCACAGTCGGCAGCTTCGCAAAGCGAAGCAGTGTCGTCTGCAGTTCAGCCGACTGTGTTGAGGTGTGAGTCTCAATGGGTGCCCACGTAGGTTAGAGCACGATTGGTGCAGTGTCAGTAGATGGCGACAAGGATGTCCAGGTTTGGATAAGGTCATAAATACCAGGAGCAAGTCGCCCCGTAGACGTCGGTACTTAAGCGAGTAGAGGCTCAGGCAGTGAAGTTGTTGTGAATAATCTAGGTGCACGATATGCGGACGAGTTTTGTAGCTCGACGTTGTGGGGCTTCTAGTATACGTTGGTGCCTCAACAACCAGAGGCTCCAAGCCTGAATAGCAAACCCCAAGTGGGGTCAAAGGAAAGCGTTGAGGAGGAGGTGGAAACTGCTAAGGTCAATTGGACCGAAGGCTCGTTGCAGCAATCCTACCATGCGGTTAGCAGCAGTAGCTGCTTTCCGGCAGAAAGCGGACACGGAAAGACTGGTCTGGGCAATGATAATCAAGTCTCTTTCGGCTGAAGAAATCTGGAGGACAGACCTTCCCAGGTAATATAAAGGACAAAAAGCGGAAGGGCGTGTAGAAAGAACGCAACATTTCGAAGCGTTAAATGAAAGGTTGTTTGCCATGGACCACTGATGTAGACGGCCAAGGTCCGGCTGAATTGTGTGAACATCGTCCGGAAGGTTAATTGTGCGCCACAGCTTCGCGTCATCCGCATATAGCAGCAAAGGAAGACCCGCTTGCGGTGACGTCATCAATGAAGGCTAAGTTCAAGATCAAGTGGGACCAGAACAGTAGGAAAATCCCGCGAATGTGCCACCTTCAAAAACGTCGTTGAGCCAACAGGGAAACCGGTGCCCTGATGTGCCAAAGGAGAGCCAAATCAACACACACGATTCCCATGGTCAACTAAACAATGCCCAAGTGCCCTGCATTAGCAGTCCACGTTGTGCCGGCCACGTGAAGTATAAAAGAAAACAGTAGTGTCAGTGAAGGAAAGGAAACAGAGAAGACAGGCTGATCGAATATCGTAGGCAAAATTAAGATGTAAGTTACAATGAGCTAAAGAAGCGTAGGCTGTAGTAGACGAAGAAAAGTGTAAGACATGAAGGGGAACTTTAAACTTCAGAGCGATAGCGTCAAGTCGATGCTCGAACTCTTTCACCGTCGGTGCCATTATGACTTCGGCAGGCGATTCGTTCCAATAAGCTATAACCCTACGTGATAAGCATAAAGCTGCCCAAACCCGGTCAGACCGGGGTTTGTGCAACTTTAATGGGTGGCCACGAAGGGTTGACAGTCGAGTTGGGCGAAACAGTTCAGTCAAATCAGGACCAGTCTGACCCATCAATATACGATATGTGAGGACCAAGTCGCCACGAAGCCGCCCGTGATACATAGAAAACATATCTAACTTACGTAGCCTCTCCGGGTACTTCAGCTTCTTTAATTCGTGCACCATTTTCGTCCCGGACCGCAGGACTCGTTCTAACTGCCATCTTAGAACGAAGCAGGCATGGAGGACAAGCCTCGACGCAGTATTCCAGGTGCGGCCTTACCAAAGCTGAAAATAGTCTAACGAACATGTTGGTTTTCGTGATCCCGAATGACTTGCGGATCATCCACAACATGTTGTAGCCTTTGCGAGCAGCTGTCGTCCAGTGTTCACTGGACTTGAAGTCAGATGACAGCAAAACACCGAGGTCAGGTTAGAGTTGAAATCGCGGTACCCCGTTGCCGCCAAGTAATTAACGCGTCGGCGCGCTCAGATATCCCATAAGATCTCAACGTTAGGGAGAGCCGAAGATGTGGAACAGTGTCAAATCTTTCGAAAAGTCCATGAGTATCACGTCTACAGCGTGGCCACTGTCTACCGCTTCGGCCCAGCTTTCTCGAGATACAAGTAGATTAGTCTGACATGAAAATCCTTTGCGGAATTCATGTTGCGCGTCACTGAGAAGGTTGAATCTATTCAGGTGGTTCTCCACTGAATCCCTTATCAGCTTTTCAAACAACTTGACTACTGCGCTTATCAAACTGACAGGCTAGTAGTTCGCGTGTAGAGCGCTGACCCCACCCTTAAAACTAGGACAGATAATTACCTCCTTCCATTCCGAAGGTAGGCTGCAGCTATCCAGTGATATTGAAAACACGCACGTGAGCGGACAACTAACGTCAGTGGCCAATTCACGCAACAGCTTCGGATGAATTGAAGCAGGACCGGAGGCGTTAGAGGGATTAATGCCTTGCAGTATCTTGAAGACCTGAGTCCCCCTTATGCTAAATTCAGCTAAGCAAGAATCCTATGGAACTCTTGAAACCAATTCAACCTGTCATAAAGAGGTCTCCCGAGTAAAGGCCCCATTCAACTGATCACTCAGTCAAAGTCAGTTTACGCACGGGTCCCGTCTGCTCGCAATAAAGCTGGTATGGGCAGTTTTGCCCCGCTGCATCTTTTAACGTAAGCAAAAACTTCTCGGGCTTAGCTGCGGCCGAGTGCGCTAAACCCTGCTCGTATTGGAGACGAGCAGTTCTGAGATGTTGCTTACATTTATTTCTATTCTCTCGATAACTATCATAGGCGCTGGCAGTTGGATCTGCTTTGTAGGTTCGCCAGAATCTAGACCGTTTCCTGAGTAGGTACTTGCCTGCGGTATCTATCCATGGAGTCTGTGCCCTTAACCCTCTTTTCCTAATGAGTGGAATATGGGGAGTGGAAACCTCTGTAAGTTATGCCTTAAATTTTTACCAGGCTAACTGGACAGAGGCAGCCATCGAGATCTCACAATTCAGAACTGAAGCCTTAGTTCGCATTGCACTAAAGTCCACCCGCCAAATATTCGGTAGTAATTCAACAGCGGTCACTTGGTGCCTTTAAAGAGCGCATCGAAAGGATATGCATGCGTGACCGCTGGACCCTAGAGGTGCACCGCATGAAACGTCAGTCACGAAGTCCAGGGACTTAGCGAAAACCAAATCCAAGTAGATGGTATTTGAGTTTCCACATACGTAGGGGAAACTCACCGAAGTGGTGCAAAGACTCTTGCAGAGTCAGTTCAAGGAAGTCTGCACCGAATGTTTCTAATGCCGAATTGCGAGAAAGATCGGTCCAACAGGCTTCCGGGAGGTTGACATCCCCTAGTACTAAACACTTATTCGCAGACTGAGTGCGAATAAATTCAAGTATCCCCCTGGAAGAACTTCCAGGGATTCTGTAAATCACTATAACTGTAAACTGGGTAGAGGAAGTGCACAAAACAGCCGATAGGGCTTCAACCGTCTGATCCGACGATTAGCATGTGCAGATCCTCAACAAATCTACGTTACAGCTCACATTCAGTACTACGCCTCCGCCTTGACGACCAACGGAGCGATCAGTTCTAAGCAGCGCGTAGCCGGGTAAACATAAATCACCGTCCTTGATATCCGGAGACAACCAAGTTTTATTGAAAGCAAGTATGTTTGGACAAGATTTGTCTACAAGTAGACCCAACTCATGCGCCTTGTTTCTTAGGCTACGCACATTGCTAAGTACCACCTCAAGGAAGGCGGCACGACCATCCCACTTATGTGGCCGTGTACCGTCTGTCGGTAAATGTAGAAATTTATTTATTTGTTTATTTTAGGATGGGTTCTGATAGGGCGGAAAATAACTTCCGGCTGACCACCTGTAAACTCACCGGCCGCCCGTCTAGTTTTGAGGTCTATGATAGCCTCCTTTAACTTCAATCTGTCTGCCAGTGGTAGGTCCGGCTGAACGCTGACACCACTACCCTTAAGTTTGAATGCAAATCGCAGTAATGATTTGCGTTCCTCCGGGGTAGAAAGGACTACGCGAGGTAGTCGGGGTCGTGGGTTTGGCGTAGCGATAGGGGCGTTGCCCAATCTGGTCAGCTTTCGGACAGTAACACCAGGAAAGCCAGGTGAAAGCAGCTTGCTGACACACAGTTTCAGCCACTTGATGTCATCCAAGATGCGTTCCCTTGGGAGAGCGGCCGCAGATTCATAAATAAATAAATTTAATAAATGGTATATTCTCGGTATAACGAGACACACCTGTAAAGGCGTGATCAAATATGCATACAGGCATAGCTTCTTTGGAATGTTAAAACATTTGTTTTAATGATAGGTATAAAAGAAATGATGTAGTCCATATGAGTGAGCATATTGTCAAGTGATAGTCAGACCAAGGAACAATATGGCGCTGTGGCGCGCAAAACTCAGTCAAAACACAAGCTGGGGGTAATTCGCCAGGTAGTGATCCGTGAGCACAGGAGCCTAACCAAGGTTCTGTTGCAAACAACAACCATCACGAGATAGGGATGATCTGTGCTCCAACAAAGCATTCTCCATAGTAAATAAATAAATAAATAGTTTATTCTCGAATTTGTCGAGACACACCAAGCAAGGCATGATCAATAGTATTAGTTGCACAGGTTGGATGTAGAAGGCTGAGGACTGCGTCATTGTGAAATGCTTAGCTGTGACTTTATTTTGTGGTGAGTCATATCCGCCACGTTGCAGTGTTGTTAAGCGGACGTTTGTGGCTTTATTTATAGAAAACTTGCCAGGCGAAAACCCACCACGTCCTGGAACACTGCCGTAGCTTCCGTTTAACAGTAGTGCAAGTCGGCTATGCATCGTATAGACCGATTTTGCACTCTATTATTCGCAGTCAGTTGACAGCCAAAATTCGATGTAACGTTACGGAATATAACGCCACTACCCGTGAAAAAGTCGGCACGATGGGGAGTGTTTACCCCACGTGCCTTGGAGTCGACAACTATACCAGATGTTTTCACCACTGGTGGTGGGATTGTCCATCTTCACAAACGACGCCGAAGCAACGGTAGCGTAGGTTTTCCGCTCCATTGTCGGCGTCCTACTAGTTCCTGGGTATTCAAGCCCCTTCAAAGTTTTACGAGCAGATCTAGTCCGCTTCTTCTCTTGGTTCACTGGGGCAAGGGCTGTTGACTTTGTACCGCATTGAGCAGTTACCAGCACTTCGTCAGAACGGGTTGGTTTACTGGCGGCCGAGACAGTCAGCATCCTCTAAAAGTTCTGTGTACTGTCGTCAGACGACTTTATGACTGTCAAAGACGGCATCTCTTTCGATGCCGTGGCAACTAATTCTCGGCATTTAGCAGAGGGCTTTTGGTATTTCCGCACCCTATTTTTCTTCATTCTGTTTGGCTCATGTGGACAGCCAGCAATGCTGCCTGGATTGGCCGGTAGGATGTGCGACTTTATGAACGAGTGACAGACTCCAGTGGATGGATCGTCAGCAAGGTTGCCGGCTATTGCTGTGTCTTCAAACGAAATATTTAGGAAATTTAAAATCAAATCCATTTTCGTATCGAGCGACGCAATCAAGGCGAGTTTAGCTATCGCCTCCTCAACTTCTGCCAACCATGAAGTCAGCGCTGAAAGTTTAGCACCGGTGACAGCCGGGCGCGTAGGTCTTTGAGCGCATCATACAGCACAGCTGAAAAGGAAGTGGACGCTTGATGATAGCATTTTGTACTGGTCAGCTTGTAGGCCGGTACAGCTTTCGTGATACCAGCGGCAGCAGACGTCACACTGCATATAGCCAGATACATCTGTTACTGGCTCTGAACAGTTAAGCTGTCCGCAAGCTGCAGTAGACTTGTAACGCTTGTACATATCTTTCTTCCCAATTATACTTCCTATTCTCATTTCTATTATTATTGTACAGCTTTGTTTTAACCGACCAACAACCGATAAACCACTTTTTCGGATTTCGATTCGCCTAATGGTTTCGGCTCCGCGTGTTGTGCTATTTGTCGTCGTCTGTCTGCTGGCCTCGTCCATCGATCATCGGATCTAACGCGTCGATTTATTGTGCCGACTAAGTTCTCTCCTTCGACCAGATTATGCGACAAACTGACGGCCTAGCTAAGATCGTGCTTTACCTAAGGTCAGCTACAGCATTCTTATTTATAGAGTTCGTATATGTAGTTAAGCCCTTTCCGTTTGGCCTTTTCCACTACATATTTGGTGACCCCGTTTTCGTTCTTTTTGAAAGCGCAAAACTATTTTTGTGACTTGGCTACGTCGGACTACGATTCCCGCACTGACATTTCAGAAAATTTTGTTGGTTTCTCCTTGCCTGCCTTCGATTCATCTAATCCTCACGTGTGGTTTTACAATTGGAAGCTCTTTTTCGCATATGCCGTATTACTTCTCAGTCCTTATTGTTGGCGCATGTCACTGCCCAGCTTCCTACCTACATCGCAACTGACCTTATAGGCTTCCTTGATCCGATTCCAGCTGACGCACATTACAATAAACTCAAAGCCGTTGTTGTAAAGCGCACCACGGCCTCTGACTAAGCAAGACTTCGACAAATACTTTCCTTTCTTGAACTAAGTGATCGCATGCCATCACAACTTCTTTAGGCACATGCGTACGTTAGTCGGTTCCTCTAAGGTCGATGACACAATCTGCGACAGCGCTGGACGAAATATCTTCCTATCGAACACCTCAGCTCTTCTCGCCACCTTCGCAGATGATTTGTCT
Source organism: Dicrocoelium dendriticum (assembly GCA_944474145.2). Classification (NCBI taxonomy): domain Eukaryota; kingdom Metazoa; phylum Platyhelminthes; class Trematoda; order Plagiorchiida; family Dicrocoeliidae; genus Dicrocoelium; species Dicrocoelium dendriticum. The sequence continues at coordinate 62,338,992 of OX104067.1, read as the reverse complement.
TTGGACAAGCTGGCTGAAACAGCAGACAAAGTTCATGAGTACTTTCATAAACCCGCAGTATGTCACGCAGTTGATTCGGCCGCTAACGCCGATCTTAAGACTGACCAGATTGTAACCATTTCTGAGAGGTTATCGAAGCTGAAGCTCGCCATCTCCAGCATTAATCGCTACCGCGGTAGAAGCCCTAGAGGCTCCTCTCGAAGTAAAAGTTGTCCCGCCAGGAGTTTGAAACGTCATTTCTGTTGGTACCACCACCGTTTTGACGATGATGCGAGGAATTGTCGACCTGGTTGTAGACATCCGAAGTCATTCCACAAACCGCAGCAGGGAAACCTCCACGCCAGCTAGTGATGGCGACGGCTGCGTCTGGCCAATCTTACAGTCGCCTACTTTACGTCTACAATTCCTCAACCAATTTGAACTTCTTGGTTGACACCGGTGCCGAGGTCAGCGTTATTCCTCGTTCTGCAGAAGAACGCAACCTATTTCCAACCGGACCGACATTGCAGGCGACGAACAATACCAGGATCTATACATACGGCCAGCAAATGTTGACTCTTAACCCTGGTCTTCGTCGAAGTTTTCCCTTTGTTTTCCTTATCGCTGACGTCCAACGCCCCATCCTTGGCGTTGATTTCCTTATCAAGTTTGACTTGATCGTGGACCTAGATAACCGTAAACTATACGATAGTCTGACATCCTTGTCCGTTTCGGGTAAAGTCACTTCGATCGCTTCGATCGGTCTTTGCTTGACATTGCCCGCCGACAAGGTGTTTACCAAAATATTACAGCAGTTTCCTGCTCTTTGTCAATCGCCTAATGACTTTCCTAAACCTAAGCATGAAGTTACGCACCACATCTTAACACATGAGCCGCCAGTAATCGCCCGACCTCGACGATTACCTCCAGAAAAGCTCGCAACTGCCAAGGCAGAGTTCGAACATATGCTTCGTCTCGGTATCGTTCGTCCTTCGAATAGCCCATGGTCCTCCCCGCTTCATATGGTTCCCAAAAAATCCAGTTGCAACTGGAGACCTTGCGAAGCTTACCGTGCACTAAACAACTCCACCATTCCCGATAGATATCCGGTTCCACACATTCATGATTTTTCGACTGGTTTACATGGAAGAACAGTTTTCTCTAAGATTGACTTGGTGCGTGCATACCACCAAATTCCGGTTGCTCCCGACTGTATTCCGAAGACCGTTATAACCACGCAGCAGTAGCTGTTTTCTGGCAGAAAGAGGATACGTAAAGACTGGTCTGGGTAATGATAACCAAGTCTCTTTCGGCTGAAGAGTTCTAGAGGATAGACGCCCCCAGGTAATATATAGAACAAAAAGCGGAATGGTGGGTAGAAAGAACGCAACATTTCGAAGCGTTAAATGAAAGGTTGTTTTCCATGGACCGCTGATGTAGACGGTTGAGATCCGTCTGAAGTGCGTGGATATCATCCGGAAAGTTAGTTGTGCGCCACAGCCTTGCGTCATCTGCATATAGCAGCAGCGAAGACTCCACTTGTGTTGACGCCATCAGTGAAGGTTAAGAAGAGGCGCGGTCCGAGAACAGACCCATGTGGAACTCCGCTTGTGGCAAGGATGCGTGGGGACAACACTCCGCGACGCGTACTTGGATGGTACAGTTCCGAAGGCAGCTCCGGATTCAGTCCATCAAGGCCCCTGAAACGCAGCAACACAACAATTTCTGTAGTAGAATCTTGTGGTCGACCTTGTTGAGGGCATTGACGAAATCCAGGAATACAACATGCTTTTCTAGGCCAGAGTAAGCAGAAGTCGTCCAGCTATCCTTGGCAAGTAGCAGGTTACACAGGCACGATCTTTGCAGCCGGAAACCGTGCCAGAAATTGGAGAACAGTTTCTGGGCATCCATGTAATCCAGTAAAGCGTCTGAAACGCTGGATTCGATCACTTTGGAGAGCGTACATAGGAGAGTTATCGGTCGATAATTAGAAGGATTTTTGCGAATACCACCTTCTTAGATCGGTGTAATGGTCCCACATTTCCAATCATGGAGAACTTCGCCTTGCTAGAAGCGGTGCGTGAACAGCTTCGCCAGGGGTAAAGCTAGCGTTGCAGCACAAGCTCGCAAGTGCCTTGGGTGGCAACCATCAGCTCCAGGAGAAGCTGTTAGCTTCGGAGATTTGAGTTCCGCCAGGACCTTCTCCGGAGTGAAATGAACAGTCGTCAGGGAAGTTGGGCGTGAGACCGAAGAAGGTACTGTCGTTGTATGCACTGATGGAACGGCGAATGTGGATGCGTACTGCTGGCACAGGATTTCTGATGCCTGGTTCGCTGACTTCGTGAGCAGTGTGGGGTTCGTCAGTACGGTGACACTGTGCTTGAGTTGTCGAAGACTGTTGACGTGAATATATAAGGCTTTGGGATTGGATGTAAATTTACACATAAGCTGACGCTGATGCTCATGCTTATCTTCTCGTACAAGGTGGACGCATTGGTTACGGATGGATCGGCAATATTCCCACTGAGTGGCCGTTGGTTGGAAGCGCTAGTTTCTCCATGCCGTGTTCCTGGAGGCAATCCCCTTTTTTACGACTTCGGATGGGTGCTTGGTGTCGCTTCCCTATGGAAACCTCTTTACAGGTCGTCGTAGTGGAGCAGAGTTCACGTAGGGTAAGGCGAAAGCTTGACCACAAGCTGTCGGCACTTGATTGGGACTCGGGTAATCAGCTGGTAGCGGAGAAGCGAAGGTTCAACTTCCTTAATCTATCCAGCATTTGGTATAAGTTAGCGGGTTTTCCAGCGAAGCGTATAAAATCGAAATGCTGGACACCGTGGTCGCTAAACCCCAAAGGGGCATCATACTTCACGTGCTCAACCATCAGACCTTCGTTGGTTAGGACGAGATCTAGCTTGGATGGTTGGGTGTTAGATCGGCACCTCGTCGGCTGCTAGGTGTGGTTGTACGACGGGGTCGTGTGAAGAAGAGCAATGGGGCCAGATGCAAAGGAGTCTGTAGGCGGGACAGAGTGAAATAGACGGAGCAGGTTGAAACCTCCCATGATAAGAAAGTGCGTGCGCTTGTGAGATAACATAAGATGGACGTCGTGCAGTAGTCGCGCGTCCCTCCTTCGGGTTGTTTGGGGGCAATAAATGATACAAGGCAGCTGGAGAGTTTGGAGGTTTGTACAGCCTCGCACCACATGGTGTCTGGAGACTGGATGGCAATGTTTGTTAAGATGCTGCTACAGAGAAACCTCATAGTAAAGTGCGACACCGCCACTTGGAGTTGCGCGGTCAAAGCGGCGAAATGACATGCGAGGAAGTTGGATTGCACCGCCGGATATGTCGTCAAAGATACAGGTTTCCATTATGGCCGGCAGGTTGTTAGGTCGGCTGGCGTCGAAAAAAGTCAGGATTGGAGTTCCGGAAGTTTAGGAATTAGGCCCTGTGCTTTCGCGTAGATACAGGCGAGGCCCGTTTGAGTGATAAGCGCGGAGAAAACTAGGGTGCTGCCGCTCAACAGATGACCGGCAATGCACCGGTTTTTTGGTTTAGAGGGGTGGAGCCGCAAAGGTCTGTAGTTGGAAAAGCAACGTGTGGGTCGACGGAGCGCAGACGGGCGCTGGCGCCTGTTTCGTTTAAAGGCTGAAAGTTGAAATGTGTAGGTGGACAGAGTAATACAGGCAGTGCGGTAGTTGGATCGGTGATGGACCGTCTGAGGACGGTTTGGTCAGTGTGTTGGTACCGAGTTGGCTGCTTCTGCTGCCGCTGCTGCTAGGGGTCTGTAAGAACCTGCTTGCCTCGGCACCGGGTGCCCATCAGAACGCAGAAGAATATCTGGTGGTGCTCGTTTTTACTTAGCATACCAGCTGGTTAGGGCAGCGGTTGCCATGCTAGCGCTTATGATTATCACGTTCAGACGATGGGGGACTGTTCCAGTATAACTTGCTGGACGAGGTAGGCGGCGACGTCTGTTGTGATTACGTTGACAATAATTAGTGTCTGCTGAAGGAACCGCCATTGCTTACAGGCATGCTGTTGTCGTTGTCGTAGGGGTGCGTCAAGCGCATGCAGTTCTGGAACGCCATGCTGTATGATGGAGCATGGTTGAGCGGGTGGCGTCAGTTGCTGTCTGTGCGCAGCGCGCTTAGTCCAAGGGATGTCGGGGAAGATACGAACTTGGTAAATGCCGAGTGCCGCGTTGGTTCGGAGTAGGTGTGCTGACAACAGGACATCCTCCAAATCCAGGCCTGGCTGCAAGTCAACACACAGAAGTCTTGGCTTACCGGCGCTCGGAGATGAAGGGTGGCGAGTCAGTCTTGTGAGACTAATGGGTTTTGTTGCAGGGAGGTTTAACGCGATACGGATGGAACTCCACGTAGTGGAATAATGAGAAAGTTGCTTCTGAAGTTGCGGGTTGTTAGACTCTAGCACGTTGTACACATGACAACATTAGGGATAGGGCTACTCGTTATTCGCTAATACGAACGCGGATGTGGAACGGCAGCAAGTTTACTTCTCGGGAAATCCTCCGACGGAAGCGTTGTTCCTCGACCAGTATTGGACAGATCAGCAAATGGTAACGGTGAGTTGATAGGTGATTCAGGACGGCTGGGAGGTTGCTGTTGTCGTTTGGTTAGACAGTCGACCTTCTGCAGTAGACTCTCTAGCTCTTCTTCCAGATTAAGCAAGCGCACTTCTGAGCCGGTATTGTTACTATGCGGCCCGACGAATCGTGGTGACCGGGGCGACTGTGTCTGCGGCTGCTTGTTACGTGGTGTGGAGGACGGGTTAGTTGGAGACGAGATTACAGAACCAAACATATCGCAAGTCGTTGAGAAATGTTCAATAGGAACATCCAGTCCGTAATACGCAATCCTTTGAATGCAAACAAGGCAAATGTACTTCAGGACCGTCTGCGAATGCGAGCGACAGAATTGGATGTCAGTTACATGGAGCGAATTGTCACGGGGAGCATGAAAATGGTGCAGACAGGTTGAACATGTAGTAGCATTGCAACGAGGTCTTACACGTTGAGTGTGAATCGAGCAGGTGTTTAGTGATCGCATTGGCGTTTTGGGCGGGACCGGGATGATCGGCGTAGTCAAACGCGTGACACATATATCGGCAAATAAAGATAGTTGCCTACCTGCTTTAGCAGAACAGAAAGCGCAGGAGGAAGTTATCCGCAATTGCGTAATTTTTGCAATGAAAACGGTGGCTGGCTATGTTTGTGGTCCGCACACACGTGGCGTTGAGTTCAAAGATGGTATTCCGTACGACAGATGTTTGTTATGGTAACATAACAGTTGCTGTAAATAAATAAATAAATAAATAACTACTTTATTCTCGACTATGCGAGGCACGCCCATGGAGGCATGATCAGATATGTACAACTGTACAAACATTTTATGGCAACTGTAACAGTAATAGTAGAAAATTGGTCGTATGTCCATGGTAAAATAAATAACTAGATAGTTTATTCTCAGTTTCATAGAGACGCACCAACTTAGGCATGATCAAGGTTTAAAACTGTTGTGTATCACGATGATACTCCGGGTTCAATCGTGTATAGTTGAAACGGTGTCAAGAAGAGTTGATATGTGAATGTAGTCGACTTGCCAGTATGTAGTTGTGGGCTGTGACTTTATTCAGTGGCGAGTCACATCCGCCACGTCGCAGTGTTGTTAAACAGACATTTGTGGCTTTTTATAGGGAGAACGCTTGCCAGGCGAAAACCCACCACGTCCTGCAACACTGCCGTAAAGCATTTTGAACATTAATGTTGAACTGGCAAAGCCGCTTGACGACTGGTTTCACCTTCGGTTTTTCGCGGGGTAATGGCTTCTAATTTCCTCTGTTAGTTGGACGTGTATTTTGCTCTGGGTCGCCATGATTTTTGGGGTCGCTGGAGGAGAGGGACATCGCGATTTTTCTTCTTGTTGTATGTCCAGGTGAGCAAAAGTTTCAATTTTTCCGCTGTTCAGATTTTTCAGATGTATAATGTATGGGAGTATGAGGATATGTCCAGTTCTCCATACTGGACAAGGGTTATGGTGATTGTAGGTTGGTCCTTGCAGAGTTTTACCATCCTCCATGTCAGTCCTTGTGGGTTGTTCCGTCCGTCTTGGGCCAAAATTGTTCCTCAGTCCAATCCCAGATCTCCAAGATGTCCCGGACCTCAGAGAAAAGGGAAAGTGGGAGACAACCGGGAGAAGACCGCAAGAACAGGCATGGAATTGAATATTGTTAATGTCTTGTGTTATAACATTTGGGCTTGAGACAAAAGCATGCACACTGTGCAACAATAATTATGCTGAAAATGTCTTTTGAGTATCCTATAGAATCATTAGCCGTATAGGTGGATTGCTATCGCCTGCGTAGGGACAAGAGAGTTGCACCAGTAAGTAAAGTACGAGTATCCATTTGATATGAGTCGATAGTTGCGTGGGGATAGAGCAAAATGAGTTAGAATGTTGGTAGTGATTTTCAGGTGCATGAACAGCACGTAGTTAGTGTAATCCGAGAGGGGGGCATAATAAACGAAAATAAATAAGTTGCTGCGAGAGAGTCTTAAAGCTCAACTGGTAGGTTAGACCAGGACTCAATTGATCCTTATGCCAGACGCCGCTAATTAAAGTGGATTTGCTTTCACTGTATGTGCTTAGAAGACACTTGTTCTCGCTTAATATACACTCGGACGTTTGCTGCAACTACTCATGCCTCAGCTGTACAGGATTTTGCTGGCAGGAACTGTGTGCATAGACTAGACATTGCGGAAAATTTGATTCGTGTCCAGTGCTTGGTAATTGATACATTCCGTTCAAAAGTCAACAAGTTGCAGTCTTAATTGAAGCGTTACTAACGAAGCGTAAAACAAGCTACAGGTTGACAACGGAACATTCTTGTCTACAATAGAGAGGATCCAATCATACGAGAAACTAAAACTTGACGGGTCCTAGATAGATGGCGAGTGCACGATATCCTTCGCGTAGCCGGAATACCGTTATACGTCGGTATAAGAGAGTACGCCGTGTTGGCATCTGGAGGGAAATAGGTATGCTTCGCCAACAAACTTATGCAAGACCTATCCTGGTTGAGTTTAAGAACCCTGTACACCGGGACCTCCTACTAAGAAGGCTGGGTTGGTTGCGAGGCAGACAAATAGTCGGTATCTAATAGCACCGGATACACTAACTTCGAAGGCTAAAGCCCCTTGGCTGAGCCGATTAGAAGGTGCTAATACCAGCTTGGCGAAAGCATCTGCGGTCTCGCAAGCTGGAACTAGTGATAGTGAGTCTGTATTGGAAAGGCCAAACGAAAAGTGCTTAACTACATAAAAGATCTCTGTCTATAAATATGAATGCTTGACCTGACCTTAGGTAAAGCACGATACTTAGTAGGCTCCCGTTAGTCTCACAATCCGGTCGGAAGACGAAAATTGGTCGGCAATTAATTAAACGCAGTTGCTCCGATGAGCGATGGACGAGGTGGCAGAAAGACGACGATCAACAGCACAACACGCCGAGCCGAAACCAGTGTAACCTGCACGCACGGAAGAACTCCAAGTGCTGAGAACGAAGTTCTATTTCACAATACGTATCATCTACAAACGTTGATCAACATGAGTCAAATTGGAACAAAGGAAGTTACAGTTAACCAATGTCGTCGTGTTCTTGTTCAGCTCCGGTAATTGAGCAGGAAAGATGCGCTGAAAGCCAAACGGAAGAGAGTGCCCTTAATACAACGATTCATATTTGGATGCGCGCCAAAACAGTTTCGATCCCTCTCTCCATCACACCCCCTATAATCAGTCACCGTCCTCGTTGCTACACCATAGCCGCCTTGAGCCGGCACCTCCAGTACAGCTGCTACTTCCTAAGGCGTTTCATTCGGCCCCGACAGACTGATCAGTTTTACTCCGGAATGGCTTAAGTCGTTTGAATGTACTAGCGGGAGTTGACCGGCAGGGTTTATGGGATCTTTGATAACACGTGGCACATCCGGTATCACCCACTGTATTATGCACGGCCCTGTTCACCCATAGTGTAGCTTAACCGGGACTCCTGCGGTTGGTGCCTGGTGCAAGTAAACGGTCGCCGGCCTTCAAAGGTGCTTTGAAAACTTTCTTGTCGTAAGCGTCTTTCTGTCCTCGCTGGGCTTTCTCGAGCTGAACACGTGCCACTTGAAGTGCTTGATGAAGCGAAGCAAGGAGGTTGCTAGCATATTCTGGTACCGGTGAAGGTGGCTGTTGCGGACTGGGTAGTCCAACGTCAGATGGTAAACGGATTTTTCTTCCGGTGCACATAAAAATGTTTGCCCAGTAGAAGCGTGCACTGTGCTCGGACATGCCAGCGAGCATTTTGGTAACATAGTGTTTCACTCACTTATATTTTGATCCACAAAGGCCTTCAGTAGTGATTTCAGCGCCCGATTTGCGCACTGAACTTGTCCGTTGCTTTGCGAGTGGTAAGCCGTTATTCGCACCTTGTCCGTACAGATCACACGACAAAGTTCGTGCACCAACATACTGACGAAACATGAGCCCCTATCAGAGTGTATCTGCCCTGGTGCTCCCCAGTGACACACCCAGTGCTTCACCATCACCGTTGTTACGGTGACACTATGGGCTTGTGCGATCGGAACTGCTTCGCATCATTTAGTGTAATAGTCGACCATGCTCAAAATGTACCGATGCCCATGTGATGTTTCTGGTAGGGGACCGAAAAGATTTACGCCCACTAGCTCTTTCGGGTTGCCTGCATTCATAGGCTGCAATAGTGCTCTCCGGGTGATGCTCGAGTACTTGACTGTAGCGCATGTCTCACGCGTCTGGCAAAAGTTAATGACGTCTCTCCGTTGATGTGGCCACCAAAACCGCTGACGTGCTGCTGCTTCAAATTTGTTGATGCCAGCGTGACCAAGCTGTTCGTGTAGTTTAGATAAGACTTCGAACACTTATGATCGCGGAACTACCATTCTCCGGACATAGTGTGAGTCAAAGTCAAACCTTAAAACGCCTTCCTCGATAAAGAGCTTGGCCCACACTCCCATAAGCATTGAGCTTCGTAACATTTTCCTCCCATTTCCTTTGCGGTAGGTTTGTCGCTCCTCAATCGTTGTTTTCATAGGTCAGTGATACGTCTGGGTCTGCCGCCATTGCCTCCTGCCAAAGACCGTACTCCGAACTTTGAAGGTTAACTATAGCCACGTGTTGTGTATTACAGGACGGGCAGTCTCCGTGCGCACAAGTGGGAAGTCTGGAGAGAGCGTCCGCGTTGGCGGGCTGTGCGTCACGTGAGTGTGGGCCCTCAAACTCACACCCTTGAAATTGTTCCTGTTATCACGGGATCTGTCCCTCGGGGTCTCTGAAATTCTGTAACCAGCAAAGTGACTGATGATCTGTTCGTACCAGAAACTTCCTTCCTAATAGGTAGTGTTGGTTTTGTTTTATAAAGCATATAGAGCTAGCTTTTTATTTTTGGTTGTGCAGTAGTTGCGTTCTCTTGCACTGAGTCTCCTACTGCTGTAAGACACCATTCTTTCCAATCCGTTTTGCCAGTTCCTCGACAAAACTGCTCCAGTCGCCCGGTCGTTCGCGTCCGTGTCTAGAATAAACTCCCCGGCATTAGGTGACACGTCGGGGAAACCAACACCGGAGCAGCGCAGAGGGATTCTCGTAACCAATTGTAGGAATTTCGAAACTCGACGGTCCATTCGAAGGGTTGACCATTCTGTAACAAAGTATTCTTAGGCGCTGCGATCTCTGGTTACCCTTTCACGAATCGCCGACAGTATGAGGCTAACCCTAAAAAGCCGCATAATTCATCAACTTTTGCACGGTTTGGCCATAATCTCACATTTTCAGAATTACAAAGGTCCGTTCGAATCTGCATCCTTGAAATGATGTACCCAAGATATGTTACCTCCGTCTGCAGCAAATGGCACTTTGTTAGATGAAGTTTGAGGCCAAGATTTGCCAGGCGCGTTAGCAACACTGCCAAGTTGTGCAGGTGTTCATCTTGTTTTTCATTGTACATTGACATCATGCAGGTTAAAGGGACACTTGTGGGGGTAAACTCGTGTAACACTTTTTGCATCAGGCGTTGAAAAGTCGCAGGGGGTAAGAGAGACCAGAAGACATAGTCTGGAACGCCTTAAAGCCTGATGGTACTACAAACGCCGTTTTTGTACTGTCGCTTACTGCCAATTCTACTTGCCAGTAGCCGGATCTAGCGTGCTGAAACAATCTGATAAAGAAATAAATAAATGGTATACGCTCGAGTTTGTCGAGACACACCAAACCAGGCGTGACCGAAATTTACATGCAAATATGTTTCGCAACAAACACGTTGCCATGTATGTAATCGACAGTAAGTCGAAAGTTGTGAAGACTTAGAAAATTGTAAATTTAATCATGAGGAATAAAGTCGTCAATACATGACGACATCTTGGGTTCTAGCGTGATAATGTAAACAGTCAGGGCACTACATGTGTAGTGAGAACGATACATGTAGGCAGGGAATATCCTAGTCTTGAACGTGTCAGTAAAATATTAAATAATGATTCTAATCGACTTGCCAGTACCTAGTTGTGGGCAGTGACTTTATTCAGTGGCGAGTCAAATCCGCCAAGTCGCAGTGTTGTTAAGAGGGCATTTGTGGCTTTTTATATGGAGAACGCTTGCCAGGCAAAAACCCACCGCGTCCTGGAACACTGTCAGAAATCCGTTTGTACACTAATGTACAACTGGCAGAGCAGCTCGTCGACTGATTTCATCCTCGGTTATCGGCAGTCAATTGTATTCCAATTTCCTCTGTTAGCTGATCAGGTATCTTTGGTCGGGGCGGCCATGATGGCTGAGGCCTATGGAGGATGAGACCTTAGTCATCTTTGTTTGTCCAAGTGAGCAAAACATCAGATTCTTGCGTCTGGATTTTTCAGGTTTATGTACGCTTTTCAGGTGTGTGGAAGACTCGTGTCCAGCTATCATTACTGGACGACGGTCGTGGTAGTGACTGCGTTCGTATCCACTTCTTGTACAGCTGTTCTTTGTAGGTCCTTATGAGTTACGTCCCGTTCCGGCCAAAAATGATTTCTTGGTCCAATCCCAGATCTCCAAGTAGTTCCGTACCTGGGAGAAAAAAGAAGGTGAAGGACAAACAAGGACGCAAAGAACAGGCGTGGGAACAAACATGGTTTAAGTCCTTTGATATAACATTTAGTGGAAACAAATGCTGTACAATGTGTAACAATTATTGTGCTGAAAGTGTCTTTTGAGTGTTCGAATAAAGCGATGGCCTATAGGTTGGTTGCTACCATCTACGTGGAATAAAGAGCGTTGCGCCGTCGAGCAAAAACGCAGTATCGGTTTGCTATGGTGTAACCATTGCGTGGGAAGACAGAAAGCAGAATTTAAATACCAGCAGGTAGCCGAACTACTTTGTTAGGGAGCGTCGAACATGCTGACCCAGAAAAGCCAGTGAGTGTGTTGGACTCATACATGGGTAAGTGTCGCAAACATAGCAGCGAGTAAGTGAGCAATGGACACTTATAAATGAGAAGCTAACGGGCGTCTGTGTACTGACTAGATGAGAGGCGTGCTGAATTAAACAGTTAAGAAGGGTTAATTGACGGAAGGACAGCGAACAGCCAGATTGCTAGCGTACAGTAAGGTTACTGAGGATATCAGAACCTGAGGCCCAACCGCAGCAGCTTGGGTGCTAAGATAATAGTACCAAGTTGGATAGAGCCAGTGAATGCCAGCCCGACACTTAGAGGGTTGCAGGTAAAAATGCCTAAGACAATGCAGCGAGTAAGGGATAAATGAAGATCTAGAAACGTGAGGCAGAAGAGCGGCTTGCGCTAAATGCATGGATGTACCTGCACGACAGAAGAAAGCTAAGTACGTTTTCGTGATAGAAGGACAGCAGACGTGAGAAGCGCAAGCATACAATGAGGTTGTTAAATAGTTCGAGCATAGTAGACTAAGACGCACCGACGCGCAGCTAAGCAAAACTAGTTGGGGTGCTAAGGGAATATAACTAAGGAGCCCTGAGCCGGGAGAAGCCAGTGAGAGAGCTGAACTACATTCGATTAGGTGTCGCAGATGGAATAGGTGACGGCTGTGCCTCATAGCAAGAAAGCTTGTGCGGGGAAAAGCCGGTGAGAGGGCTGGACTTTAGTATAATTAAGGGTCATAGGCGTAGCGAGTAATAGATATATGAACGTCTAGAAAGGAGCGCTGTGCGCTGAATACTTGAGTTATGTTTGCTCCACGGAAAAGAGCTAAGAATGGTTTCATGAAGAAAGGAGAGCAAATGGATGGCGCGCAAGCATACAATTCAGCTGTTAGATGGTTCAGAGAGTAGAGGCTAAGACACAGCGACGCGCAAGTTCTCGAATATTACTAGGGTGCTAATAAGATAAATATTTTGCCTCAAGAGTGATCTAAAGTTAAATTGGCGGAAAGGTTGGATGCAGATAGTCTAAAGGAAAAAAGGTTCATGATAATCGCAGATGCATAAGGCCTACGACCACTAGCTGGTTACTAAACAGAGGTGCCGAAGTTAAGCTGATCAACCGATGGTGGCGCTAGGAAATAATTGCAGTAGCCAGATGTAGCCATTCCAACAAAACGCTTGATCCCTAGTGTATGCCTACAGGATCATAGAATGCGTCAACAAACCAGAGAAGGTAAGTGCAATCCTTTCCAGGGGAATGTATGATGGAGAGACAAGGAGTGTATCCTAGCAGGCTCAAGATCTGCACAAAAGGGACAAGGAGCCTAAGACGAATCTCTGCAAAGTGGTAAAGAGGATAAGGAGAGCGATAGATGGTATAGCTAGGAGAGAGGGAGCGAGTATCAGTGGCAAGCAAGCGCATTTGGATTAGGTCCACTAATTACCACTGGATACCCACAGTGACAGAATAAGTCCAAAAAAACCAGCAAAGGTATGTGAGGCAAACAATTCAAGAGAGTAAGTTTTAGAGAGATGAGGAGTGGCTCCTAGTGCAAAGGTGTATGCTACCTACAATGACTCGCTGCAGCTGAAAAGAGGTGACGTAGGTTATACGTAGGACTGATAAGGAAACTAGGAGAGATGGAGATTATCTACGACTAACAATGGCAATGAGGTTAAGCCTTCTAGTGGTTAGTGGATACTTAAAGTGACCCAGAGTAAGTCAACAGACAGCAAATAAATGTGATGTAGACAGTCAAAAAGAATGATGGTTTGAGATAAAGTAGGGTGGCTCTTAGCAAGCTCCGAATATGTGCAAAGATGCGTGGAGCCTACAACCACTGGTTGCTATTAAATAGAGGTGCTGAGGTTAGGAGGATAGACAGATAATGGCGCCACGAAAAACTTTCAGTGGCCAGATGTAGCATATCCATCAGGCAGTTTGGTCACTAGTGGATTCCTATAGTAACAGAATACATCAACAGGCCAGCGAAGTTAATTGATGCAGGCGTTCTGACAGACTGCAGGGTAGAGAAACAAGGAATGTCTCCCAGTAGCTCCTGGTAAGCGCAAATATGTATGGAGCCTACAATGGATCACTGCAGAAAACGTGATGAAGATAAGAAAAACGAAGGATAATTGTGCAAAGAGAGGGAGAGAGAACCAGTGGACAGTAACTGAATTCGATTAAGCCTTCTACTATTTTATTGGACACTTACAGTGACAGAAGAAGTCAACAAACAGCGAAGGTATGTGATGCCAACAATTCAAGAGAGTGAGAGTTGGAGAGATAAGGTGTGGCTCTTAGCGCAAAGATGTATGCTACCTACAATGACTCGCTGCAGCCGAAATGTGGTGACGTAGGTAATACGAAGAACTGATAAGGATACTAGGCGAGATGGAGATTATCTACGGCTAGCAGTGGCAATGGGGTTAAGCCTTCTAGTGGCTAGTGGATACCTAAAGTGACCCAGAATAAGTAAACAGACAGCAAATAAATGTGACGCAGACGGTCAAAAAGATTGAAGGTTGGAGACAGAAGAGGGCGGCTCTTAGCAAGCTCCGAATATGTGCGAAGATGCGTGGAGCCTACGACTGCTGGGCTGGGGAAATGCGTCTTCCCGAGTAAGCACATTTAATCATCTATTATCGGCATACGCGAAAACCATCATACTTCTTCTTCACTAGAACAACCGGGACTGTCGATGGTGAAATAGAGGGCAGTATTACCTTTTCTAGCATCTCACCCACGAGCTTTTGCAAAGCGGTCTGCCAATGTAATGGTATGCGTTTTGTGGGAATTTTAATCGGGATTGCATCCCCGGTGTCGATAGGGTGTTTCACGGGATTGGTTCGACCCATGTCGGTGCTTCGCCATGCAAATTCGCCTGAGTGGTTGCGTGACAAGTCTTTGAGGAGCTTCAGTGTCTGCTCATCCGTGACTCAGTCGATTGAGCAAAGAAAGATGTTAATGATTTTCGCACGGCATAAGGTGTCCTCATAGTTTATAAAAGCCTCCAAACCTCCACTTTCACAGGGTCTTAACAATACTGCACAGTTACCCGTGATTAGATGACACCTGCCTAGCTTCAATCGACACCTCAACCGGCGCAACAGATCCATCCCAACAATAACAGTAAACGGAATTTTGTTCGCAACAATACAATCCTGGGCGATGCTCTGTTTTCCAACCTCAACGGTGCGGTTAGGGGTCCTCAAACGGATAAAAATTCTCCACTGGCAGCAGTTAGTTGGCAACGACAAGGAGCGCATACGCGTTCTGCTAGCTGGCTAATCAAGTTTGATCTGATTGTACTCTTACATGCATCGGTGTCGATGAGACCCATTAAAGGAACACCTGCGATCTGTAATTCTATTGCTAACGCTGATCCTGTTGTCGTTGCACAAACGATGTCTGGTATAAAGTGTGAAGGCAACCGGTGCCACTCACCTGGGCGTCTGTCGTTGTAGCGAGATGGTCCGCGGTTCGGCGTTTGTCGGCGTGGCCACAGAGAACCGGATTGTATTGGTCGCCGGGAGCCCGAATATTTTGATAATCGCTAGGATGCCCCGTACACCGCTCCGTTGGCGTAGGGCTGGGGCGTTCTGTTCCACTCAACGCGAAGCACCTGGAAGTCGGCGTAGCCATCGCTCGCTTGGCTTACTCCAGTTTTTCGCCAGTTTGTATAGCTGCATCCAACTGCTGGGGGTGGGGTGAAAAAGGAATTCACGCTTAATGGAGGGTGTTTGGATTTCATCTAGGAGTTGCCCGGGTATTCGTTTGTCACCCTCGCTCGATGCCCCCTGCTCCTATGCGATGTCGGCCAACTTTCGGAGTTCGCGCACCTACGTCCCAACGCTCCCTCCGTACCCTTGGTATCGCGCATGAAATTCTCTGCATAGGAGAGCAGCTAAAGCAGGAGGGTCCAGTACGCGGCGCAAGGCAGAGAACGTCTCGGTTGTGACTACTTCTTCCAGAGGTTCGCTGTCTGCAATGATATTAAAAGCAGCACCTGACAGCAGGCCGGCGAGTACGCCTGCATGTTGGTTGACTGGAAAATGACGGAGGTAAAGTGGGCTTGCTTCTCCCATTTGGAGTACGTCGTCCCGGAAGTGTAGCGTTCTGGAAGAGGGATTACATGAATGCAGGCTGACCAATTCGAGCCAGTCGTGAATTTCTCTGATGTACGGGACAAAACAGCTAGTGAAGTGGAAAGTCTGGTCGTGGGGTCAACAACAGCAGAATGGTTTCGTCCTCAGACTTTTCGGACGTTTTCGGTATGAGCTTCATTAGGCTGCATTCCTAGTTCTTGTGATCCTGACAGGGTTGCCACTTTGTAACCTGCAAGCATGGGATAACTCCAAGGCTTGAGAAGGAAGTTCTATTACACAAAAGGTAGCCTATACAAAAGTAATCAACATGAAGAAAATTGGAAAAACAAAGTTACAGCTAAGCAACGTCGTCGTGTTATTGTTCTCCTCCGGTAATTAAGCAGGAAAGGCGTTCTGAAAGGCAAACGAGAGCGTGCCGGTAATGCCAACGACTTAAGCTTGGCCGCGCGCCAAAACAGTTATGATCCTTCTCTAAACCAAAAAAGAATCCAGACCCGAATAGCTTAATTTTTGTTGTTCGTTGGTTAAAACAAAAATGCAAAATATAATGGAAATCAGTTTGGGAAAGTACAATTGGGAAGAAAGATATGCACCATCGTAACAGGCTTTAAGTTACGCAGACCTATGGCGACTACTATGTGACTGCGGATAGCAGCCTCCTGCGCGGTCTGTTCTCCTGAGACAGATGCTTGTGTCATCCATTTGACGATGCTGATCAGCTCGGTCCCGCCCAGTATGCCAGTACAGCCACTAAATGCCTGCTAGACTCACACTCAACGTGTAAGACCTCGTTGCAATGCTACTACATGTTCAACCTGTCTGCACCATTTTCATGCTCCCCGTGACAATTCGCTCCATGTAACTGACATCCAATTCTGTCGCTCGCATTCGCAGACGGTCCTGAAGTACATTTGCCTTGTTTGCATTCAAAGGATTGCGTATTACGGACAGGATGTTCCTATTGAACATTTCTCAACGACTTGCGATATGCTTGGTTCTGTAATCTCGTCTCCAACTAACCCGTCCTCCACACCACGTAACAAGCAGTCGCAGACACAGTCGCCCCGGTCACCACGATTCGTCGGGCCGCATAGTAACAATACCGGCTCAGAAGTGCGCTTGCTTAATCTGGAAGAAGAGCTAGAGAGTCTACTGCAGAAGGTCGACTGTCTAACCAAACGACAACAGCAACCTCCCAGCCGTCCTGAATCACGTATCGACTCACCGTTACCATTTGCTGATCTGTCCAACACTGGTCGAGGAACAACGCTTCCGTCGGAGGACTTCCCAAGAAGTAAACTTGCTGCCGTTCCACATCCGCGTTCGTATTACCGAATAACGAGTAGCCCTATCCCTAATGCTGTCATGTGTACAACTTGCTAGAGTCTAACAACCCGCAACTTCAGAAGCAACTTTCTCATTATTCCACTATGTGGAGCTCAATCCGTATCGCGTTAAACCTCCCTGCAACAAAACCCATTAGTCTCACAAGACGGACTGGCTACCCTTCATCTCCGAGCGCCGGTAAGCCAAGACTTCTGTGTGTTGACTTGCAGTCAGGCTTGGATTTGGAGGATGTCCTGTTGTCAGCACACCTACTCCGAACCAACGCGGCACTCGGCATTTACCAGGTTCGTATCTTCCCCGACATCCCTCGGACTAAGCGCGCTGCGCACAGACAGCAACTGACGCCACCCGCTCAACCATGCTCCATCATACAGCATGGCGTTCCAGAACTGCATGCGCTTGACGCACCCCTACGACAACGACAACAGCATGCCTGTAAGCAATGGCGGTTCCTTCAGCAGACACTAATTATTGTCAACGTAATCACAACCGACGTCGCCGCCTATCTCGTCCAGCAAGTTATACTGGAACAGTCCCCCATCGTCTGAACGTGATATTCCTAAGCGCTAGCATGGCAACCGCTGCCCTCACCAGCTGGTATGCTAAGTAAAAACGAGCACCACCAGATATTCTTCTGCGTTCTGATGGGCACCCGGTGCCGAGGCAAGCAGGTTCTTACAGACCCCTAGCAGCAGCGGCAGCAGAAGCAGCCAACTCGGTACCGACACACTGACCAAACCGTCCTCAGACGGTCCATCACCGATCCAACTACCGCACTGCCTGTATTACTCTGTCCACCTACACATTTCAACTTTCAGCCTTTAAGCAAAACAGGCGCCAGCGCCCGTCTGCGCTCCGTCGACCCACATATTGCTTTTCCAACTACAGACCTTTGCGGCTCCACCCCTCTAAACCAAAAAACCGGTGCATTGCCGGTCATCTGTTGAGCGGCAGCACCCTAGTTATCTCCGCGCTTATCACTCAAACGGGCCTCGCCTGTATCTACACGAAAGCACAGGGCCTAATTCCAAAACTTCCGTAACTCAAATCCCGACGCGATTGATAACATATCATTAACCATGGTGTACGTGGTCAAGAAATTCCCGAGTATGCTATGCTGCTGCAGCTTTAATATTCTGAAAGATCAGAAGCCTTTGCTGGTTATCTTTGGTTCGAAAAAGGGCATTTGGCCTACACAACCAACCGGTTACAACGTTGTGCTCTTAACTTAATGGGGTATGATTCGAGATCTAATACGAGTCGACAGTTTCCAATGGCCAAGCGGATTCACCGTCCCGCTAACTTATGCCCGCCAGCAAGAACATGAAGAAACAATCATTGCCTCGGTCGCGATTGAACCTGACGTCAACTTTCTGGTAACTGATTCATTGCAATGTCTACCATTTACCGCAGAAGCTGTACGAACCATAACGCGTCTGGACCATGTACTCAAGAAGGTTGCACCATTTTACAAAACAAGTTGGCCACGTTCTTGTCCACCTGCCGAATTGCAACAGTACTTTCAGAGGAGATACTCGCTACCTATTGTAAACGACTGCATGCTATTTTCGGAAAGAGTGATAATCCCCAAGACACTTCAGCAGCACTTTATTCGGCAGCTTCACGCCGGGCATCCTGGAATCAACCGGATGAAAACGCCTGCCCGCAGTTATGTATACTGGCCCTTTATAGACACACATCTAGAATAGCTAAACGCTGCCAAAAGTTTGCCAATGTCTTGAATCGCCACAAATATCAGTACTCTATTCATGGCCAAAAGTTACTAAGCCATGGTGCCGCAACTATATTCACTTTGCAGGACCGATCAACGGACGAAGTTTCCTCATTATATTCAATTCATACAGCAAGTGGCCTGAAGTATTTTTTATGCAAAACGCCACCACCAATGCCACCACCAATGTCACCATATCGAAACTGCGCCAAACCTTTAGCAGATTCGGCTGTCCTGAGACAATTGTCACTGATATTAGCTCACAACTTACTTCAGAAAGGTTTACGGAGTTTTGCAAGTAATGCGCCCTACAGCACGTTCGCTCTCCGCCGTTTCACCCACAGTCGAATGGCAGACAGAAAGCTTTGTCGCTACATTATGCGAGCTCTCCACAAATCAAGGGGGACGTATAGAGGAGGTGGTTGACCGGTTATTTTTCCTCTACCGATCAACCCCGAATCCACGAGCTCCAGACCGATTCTCTCCAGCACATTCCATGATGAACCAAAAGCTACGCATGCCTTTCGACGTCATCCGACCGTGCTCGGAGTCTTCTGTTGGTGAAAGGAACCGCAGAATGAAACAGGAGTTTAACCGGTGGCAAGGCGCAAAGAAGCGCTCTTTTACGCTTGTACAGAAGGTGCCAGTACGTGACTACCCGGAAGGCTATGCAAAATAGATGCCAGGGACGGTCAAACGCAAGCGCATATTCTTCATGTATAACGTGATGGTGGGCGCACAGGTCTGGCCACGGCATCGTTACAGTTACAGCCCACATCGTGCCGACCAGAACAAGCAAGGCCTACTGCCCTCACGTTTGATTTATTGGTGGAAATCTTCAACCTGCCATAGGTAGCAGTGGATGACTACACGCAGTCGAGCAAAGCATTCATAACAAGAATATCGAAACAGAGTGCTCGGGCGCTTCTGTCAAGGCAGAGAACACCGTCCCGAAGAATGCAAGTTAATCCTAGGGTTTCGTTTTATACCTCGGACGATATCTCAGGAGGGGAGGTGTTTCGGAGAAAGCAAGCATTGCCTTGGAAAACCCCTATTTTAGCGATAAGTGGTTATTAACGATTATCGCATCGATTTCGACAGTTTCGGAATCTTCAACTTCTGCACGTGATTAAGAAGCACCTTACACCTCGGCAAACGAAATGGGGAAACACTAACCTTGGTAGCTGACCTTCCAATTCTAGAAGCCAAAGGTCAGTAGAGACCTATAAATACAGAACTTTACATTCGTTAGGCGGAGGGCTCTACCGTTCGTTTGATCTGGAATTTTGAAAAAGCTCCAGCTTGAAATTTCTACCTTCAAATTTGGCTTGGAAGCGTGATCTAGAGTGACTGAGTGGGAAATTTTTACTCTGCTCCATCAAATATTGATCCAAAATATCTTAGAGCTTCGGTAGCCGCGTGAGTTCATTCCAGTATTGCTTCTCTTTGTTCCTTTTGGTCATAATAATTCGCTGTGTTTACTGTTTTATTTAATATTGTTGTATTTTCTATTGTATTAACTTTTCATCTTAGGCCGTCATGCCTGTATTAATTTGGTCAGTTACCCCACCAAACTACCTATCTATTTATTATTCTATACGTGGCTGTTATGTGCTATTTGTACTGACATAGGTGGCTGGCTAAAAATGTGGTGGTCACACTTGTGGCGTTGAGGTCAAAGAGAGAATTCAGTGCGACAGATGTTTGTTTTGGTACCATAACAACTGCTCTAGATTAGACCAGGACTCTATTGATTTTTATGCCCGACATTTTCAATTAAAGTGGATTTGCTTCCACTGCTTTTGCTCAGCAGATATTGGTTCTCGCTTGATAAACGATCGGACTTTTGTCCCAGTTACTCATGTCTCAGCCGTGCATGAATCTGCTAGTAGAAACTGTCTGCGTAGACTAGAGAGTGCCGAGAAGTTGGTTTGTGACCAGAGCTTGCCAACTGAGACATTGCGTGCAAAAGTCGACGAGCTGTACTCTTCATTGGAATGTTACTTGCGAAGTGCAGAACTTGCTATGGGTAGACAACGAAACGTACTTATCTACAATAGGGAGGAGCCAGTGATCCGAGCAACTAAAACTTGACGGGTCCTGGATGGAATTCGAGTGCACGATATCCTTCGTATAGCTGGAATACCGTTATACGTTAGCATCAAAAGAGCGCATCGTGTTGGCTGCTGGAAAGAAAAATGTTTGCCTCGCCACCGAGGTTAAGCAAGGCTTATTCTGGCTGAGTTTTGGAGCCATACACACCGGGACCTTCTACTTAACAGGGCTGGGTTGGTTGCAAGTCAGACAAATGGTCGGTATCAAATGGTACCGGACACACTAACTTCGGAGGCTAAAGCCCCCCGGCTGAGCCGGTTAGACGGTACTAAGACCAGTTTGGCTAGCGCTTCTGCGGTCTCACACGTTAGGATTCACGGTAGTGAGCCTCAAGTTACGCAAACACCTAAGCAAAACACTAGCGTTTGCTCTCCTGTGGCAAGGACAGGAAGGTTGTCTGGACAGTCCCCTTCACAAGACACCAGCGAGAAAACTCCTGGCCCGCATTTGGTTGTGGATAAACTTGTTCTTGATGGAAATTTGTATCACACCTCTATGGCGGAAGAGGGTAGTGAGGATTTGGCTATGGGACTTCAGCCGGTGCGTTCAAAAACAATTGCGGCCTCATGCTCGATAGTAGTGGCACCATAGTCCACGGGTGGTATGCTCTTTTCACAAAATGATAGGATAAATGAAAAAATTGGCACACATAAATTGGACCGTACAGAAAATCCGAAGTGAAATGCTGTTAGGCCGACTCAGGCAAATGGGAGGAACCCCGTCGGGAGTTTATCCAGCAAGCCTTGGCAGGCGAAGCCAGGAACGGGATTATCCCGTAATGCATTACAGCAGCCCAGCTTTGATTCATCGACTCAGGCACCTGATCGAAATGAAATAGTACAAAAATCGGGGTATCCCCTCGGGCTCTACGTCCGAGGAGAAACAACCGCTTTTGGAGAGACTAAGAGTGTGGTACATTAATTGTTGTAGTGTGCGTAACAAATGGGGGGAATTAGTGACGCGTTGTGAGCCTGTTGATGTGGCCGCAGTGTCGGAGTCCTGGCGCTTTCCAGATGAGCTTATTGGTGATCTGCTTATAGACTTTGCGTGCTACAGGGCTGACAGGCCAGGGTATCAGACTGGTGGAGGAATCCTATTGCTTATCAAGTGACAATATAAACACTGGGAGTCTCCATTTATCATGAGTTCTGCTAATGTTCATGTGGTATCCTGCTATCTAAGAGCATGGGTAGATTGGAGATCATAGTATGTGTTTATCTTAGCCAATCCTCCACGCAAGATGAGGACAAGGATCTTAGTACGTTACTAAGACAGGCGACAATGGCCGCACCTAATTTTCTGATCGTCGGTGACCTATACCTTCCGCATGCTGATTGGCAGCATGCTGAAAACAGAGTGGGTACTTTAGAGAGAAAACTAGTAGATTGGAAGCACGTAACTGCGTTTGAGCAATACGTCAAGGTTCCGACTAGGAGTCGTACTGGGAGTACGCCATCAACACTTAATATCGTGATTGCCAGACATGGTCACTTGCTTGACCTATGCGTGGAGCCACTCATAGGTAAGAGTGTTCATTGTGTTCTGACCTTATCTAAATAAATAAATAAATATTTTATTCTCGAATATGCGAGGCACGCCAATTGAGGCATGATCAGGTATGCACAGCTGTACAGACATTTTATGACAACTGTAGTGACAGTAGAAAATTGTTAACGTGTCCATGCTTGGAACTGTGCAATGGTGAACATGCAAAACAACGATTTGCTTGTAGTGGATCGGGACCCTTTTGGTTGGACATAATCGCTCTGCAATACGTTGCAGTCATACCTCGAATAATAATAGAGTGAGAATCCTGAATAATCCAATGGAAGATAAATAAAGAGCAAGCCAATATGATGACGCTAATTGATCTGCCAGTGTGAAGTTATGGGCTGTGACTTTATTCGTTGGCGAGTCACCTTCGCCAAGTTGCAGTGTTGTTAAACGGACATTTGTAGCTTTTTATAGGGAGAAATCTTGCCAGGCGAAAACCCACCACGTCCCGAAACACCGCCGCCAATTCATTGAATGGCAAGTTGTAACTGGCTATGTTTCTCGTTGAACGTTTGTTTGCTCCGTTATTAGCAGTCCAGTTGCGTCCAACTTTTCTGCTGACTGATGCGTGCGTGGGTCCTGTCCTGTGCCAGATCGGTAGGTCAGGAACAAAACATTCTTTCTAGATATGATGTGTTGATCATCTGAAGAACCACGTGGTCACCGAAGGATAGACGTTGAATTATGTTGAAGTATTGGAGGATAGGACAAGGTTCTGTTGAAAGAATCGCAGATCCCCCTGGCTATGTAGTGAAATTGATTGAAAACATGGGAAACCACGGCTATTTGAGTGGTCAAAGCGGATTGAAGAGCTTAGCATGACCGATTGCTCAAGCTTTGTATCGGCAGGAGAATGTGCCTTCCGAAGTCGAAAGTCCTCCAGTCAAGTGAGATGTGGAAGAGGTACTGTTAGGTAAATTGAACTCAGTGGTTTAAGCCGCGGAAGAATTGTATCAGTGCAAGATATCGAATGATTTGTCCGGTTGGTAAGATGTAAAAGAGTTGATAATTTTCCGCACATGTCCAGGTAAAGGAACTGTGTGCCTTGTATTGTTGTCGCAACGGTGGACAATTCCCTGGGTGCGTGTCGCCGTATCTATGACAGACTCGTGAGAAAAAAGGAAACGAACAGAGACAGCCACACAGACAGAAAAAAGGAATGCATTTGGAATGCAGTCAATCAATTGCGGCGATGCCTGAACTATTGTACCCCTATACATGTAATTGTTATTTAAATATCGCATATACATGTATATCATAAGTAGCGAAATACGACGAGAATGGAGCAGAACACTGATCAGTAAAGAATGAGAGATTGAAGATGAAGCAGGAGTGTTTGGGTCCTAAGGTAGGCACATGCTCAATCGGTGGGAACCAGAGAGAGGAGAACGAGGCGTACAGATAATGGCAAGGAATATCACTCAAAAGAAGCGTCTGCAGAGACTAGATCATTCGGATCTCAGAAGTCCGAGAGAGGTCGGAATGCAGGAGGCCGTACAGCCAGAACCTGATAAGTCAGACTAGTGTGATCATTAGGGTCACGGAAGTCGGAAGGTACGAGATCGTTGAGACGAGCCCAGAATGTCAGCTCATACGGTTAAAGTCCTATTAGTAAAGTCTAAATGCTGACAGAGAGCATCAACAGAAATGGACATGTTAAGGAAGAAAGGGGACATGATACTAAGGTTCAATCATGACCAGCGGTGGGCTTGCTGTAAGAGTAACGGACTTTCGTCGGCAGAGTCTAGATCATCAGATCACAGAAGTCCAAAAGATGTCAGAAAACAGGATAGCGTACAGTCGGAACCGGGTAAGTCAGCAAGCTGAAGCTAGGCCACCAAAGTAAGTTGGGAATAAAGTAATGAATGTCATCATAAAAGCAGTTTGGGAAGCAAGTGGCTATATGAAAAGGCAGTTGCATGCCGAAGAACGGTCTCAGGATAAGGGGGACGGAGTACAGGACAGCAAAGCCTAGATCGTTAACGTTTGGAATGTATGGAAGTAGTCAGAAAGCAGGAGGCTGGTCAGACGCCGCTAGAGTAGTGACAGACCAAAAGAGTTGCCAGACCAGTGGAAAAAGGAATGCAAACAGAATGAGAGAAGGAAAAAGTGAGTAGAAAAGACAACGATATTCCCGACGGGGTATGAACAGACCATTGGGTCTGCCGAACCCTGATCATGACAATAAGGATGAGTCATGACCAGCAACGCTCTTGAGGTGAGGGTAACAAAGCATTGCGTCGGCAGCGACTAGAACCGTTAGATCGCAGAAGTCCGAGACAGGTCAGAAAAAGGAGACCATTTGCATATCCCTGATAAATCGTGTCACGGTAGACAAAAGAAAAAGACCACTGAGACGGGATTAGAATATCAGCTCAAAGAATGAGAGCCGTAGAATGTAGGACTAAGTAATAAAAGAGAGCCTCGACAGAATAGGCACGTACAGAAAGAAAGGGGACATAGTAATAAGGATTAATCAGGGTCAACAAGGCATTTAAGTTGCGGGTTGGAGGACTTTACGTCGGCAGAGCCTAAGTAATTGAGATCTCAGATGTCCAGGGTGGGTCAGAAGGCAGGAGACCGGTAAGAGGAGTCCGGATAGGCCAGCAAGATGAAAATACGACGCCAAATTAGCTTGTGAATAACAGCAATGGGCGTCATAAGAAAAGACGCTATATGGAAAGCCAGTTAGCATGCCAAGGAGAGGTCTCGAGATAAAGGGGAACAGAGTGTTTGGAATGTAGAGCCTTAAGCGATAACGTGTCGGAAGTCTGGGAGCAGTCAGAAATATGAGACTGGTCAGCGGAGGATAGATTAGAGCCAGGTCCGAAAAGATTTACGTCTAATTGAATAATTAATGCAAAAAAGGAAAATACTCTGTTCAGAAGCGTTGGAAAAGCCAATGCTTTTCTCCGGGTTATGGAAGTAGACCGGCAAATCTGTCTATCCCTGATCATTAGGGTCACAGTAGTCTGAAGCAACGACAGCAAGCCGTTGAATATAGGTATAAGTACTAAAGGAGAGCCTCGGCAGAATACGCATGTTCATGAAGAAGGGGGATATAGCAATAAAGATTTATCAGAGCGAACAATGCATTTCAGTTGAGGTACACAAGACGTTACGTCGGCTGAGCCTAGGTCACTGAGATCTCAGAAGTCCGAGGTGGGTCAGAAAGCAGGAGACCGCTCAGACGAGTCCGGATAGGCCAGCAAGATGAAGCTAGGCCGCCAGATTAACTTTTGAGTGATAGTAAGGTGTGTCATAAAAAAAGAAGCTTTTGGGACGAAAATGACTATATGATGGGCCATTTAGCATGCCAAGGAAAGGTCTGGAGATGAGGGGAACAGAGTGGCTGGAATGGCGTTTTCCCTACAAAAAGCCACAAATGTCTGCTTAACAACACTGCGACGTGGCGGAAGTGACTCGCCACTCAATAAAGTCACCGCCCCTAACACATTGGCAAGTTGATTGACACCACATTTACAAGTTCTGTGCATATATGGGCTCTCGCATGAACACGCCTACATATCTGACTATTGACATACCACTATTCTTAAGTATTTTCCACCCGTTTCCTCATACTTCACTCACTGACCTACATTGCCTACGGGACCTCATGGGACTAGTTCCTCATCAACATACCATATAAGTGATCTGATCACTATTTTACCTCTCGCATTCTGTGTACATAGACTACATACAACCTTTGGGCTCTATGGGCCCACACTACTGTCTCCAACTTTACTACTCCTACTGTTGGTGCTGCTTATTCCGCTATCATGTACAATAATGCAATGTGCTGATCATGCCTAAAAGGCGCGTCTCGTTTTGTCGAGAATAAAATATTTATTTATTTATTTATCTATACACCCAACGGCTTTCAACGGTTGGAGAATTGGGACATAGGTGCATTACGTGGCTCCGTAATTATCCACCGAAAAACGTACTGGACAGTCCACTTTAATACTGTGTGCGAGTGTTGTCGTAACCTATCGCTTGATTTTCCGACAGCGCAGCAGCTTCATTCCCGCTGTTCCGCTTCACTAACAAACATTTTAGCTGTGACTTATCTTTTATAGCGCCATGCATTGGTCTTTACTAAACACAGTTGTAGGGCAAAAACTGAACAGGTGTTAACCGATGCATTAACCGGTAAGTTACCTGCACTTACGCTGCAGTGACTCTATACCGCAAACGGAGACCAAACTTCATTTTTATTGGCATCCAGCATTGCTTATTAACCTTGAGCAACGATACAAGAGGTGTGCAGTGCATTCTCACAGCAGCCGGTAAGCACGTTGTTTAGCGCTAACATTTTTGTTTGCAGTCTGCGGCCGCTGGTGTGGTTTATCTCATCCGCCTGTCTGCAAACCACAGCATTACTGTGGTTCCGATGTGACAGCTATGGTCACTACGCTATTGCCAAAATCAACTTCTAGACAAGGTAGGTAACAATAGCAGACCAAAAATTTATCAATGGTGCAATTTGTATCTTCGATGGGTCAGTCGCCCGTATGCACCCTCTTCTCCAGTTGATGAGTGGCACCGCAATGAATAATTACCAAACGTCTACCAACAAACTTCGTCATCTTTCATTTCCTGGTAATTTTGTCTAAGCCACTGATGACGTGAGCCATACGCTCCACTATCGGGAGGCGCGCTACATCGCTTCCATGTGATAGAGTAAGTTAACCCCGCGCTACATCTATGCATATTGCTTTCATGTGTGTCTACGGAATAAATTTCCATTTACCATTCCTCAGTGTTCGCACGTTGTGGGTCAAGAGCGCCTCACGCGCTCCCCATGATGACGTGAATATTCGGAATCGGTACAGACGTCAGCGCACCATTTGTGTCTCTTTTTTGTTACCATTTCCATATTAGCACGATTACTCAGCAAAATGTATTCAACGCAGTTGCATGCAATGACGGAAATAAACTAAAAGCCGTGAGACTCCCAGTTATATCAGTAGCGTGGACAAAGCCCATTACTTACGTTCTTTTTGTCCCAATGCCTAACGTTAACACTGTGGCTTCCCGCCTGGCACCAATAATGCCCTCTGTGCGACCTATATGGGCGTGCAGATGCATTCCCTTTTCATTCGTTAACAGTGCTTACTATACCGCCGCTGCTGGGCCATTATGGTATTAGTATCCGCCCGTATTTAAGGATAATCGTTCCAAGGACGGCGATTATGCTGCGTTGGATAACGTCACCAACGCTCTGCGACCAATATAGCACTACTAATAAGTAGCCCTCCAGACATGTGCAGCAAGTATATGAGGCCTCCCTAGAGCCCAAATGGCTGCAAATATCATGGAACACAATTAGCAAAAGTGAACGCCGTTCATGTAGCATCCTGGCGCCGATAATATAACTGTCGCTGTAGGTCATAATTACGCTTCTCTGTAAAACATACATAGGCTTACTAAGCGCCGTTCCTTTACCGCAGTGAAGTCAAAATATCTACCTGTATAATGATCCTTATGACACCGCTGCTATAGAACACCTGATACTTTTCCAAGCGTCGCTCGTGCAACCAATCGCGGCCAACACTGGAGGGCGGTTCAGTGAACAAACAACTGCCACTCGTGAGGCAATCATACGGCCTTACTGCGTACCCGTCACGTTGGCAGGAACATAAACCTACCTATAGTCTTGCGTATATATGTGGGCTACTTGTATGAAAACATCGCAAAACGTTCCTTGATTTTTTTCCTTCTTCGTTTTGCCATCCTATTACTCCCTATGCTTCCTATAATTTCTGCATATACCGGGTGTGATAAATTTTCCTTAGTATTAATAATAAAACGGTATTAGCTTATTAATGAAATGCGTAACCTACTTACTTTACTCCTGACCCCTTGATATGCACCATTAGAGATACCGGTTAAACTCCATGAAAACTGACAGCCACGTACTTAATTAGTTACTCATTTACGTACGGATAAGGTCACTTCTATCTCTATAATGAAAAGAATGTATACGTTTCTCCACTGACGTCCAGTTGCGGGGATTTGCATTAGGTAATCATAGTGCGGACTAATAACTTGCCGTCCCCTTAAACGTCATAGAACTGATGATCAGTGTTACCGTAACACGCACACAAATGTATTTCTGCATAAGGATATAAACATAGTTAGATTGGAGGAGCAATACAATTTCTAATCACGTTGAAGTTGCAGAAGTAGGAATGCATATATTTGTAATTAACTATATGCAGTACCTTTCAGAGAGCATTCCGTATACATAAATGTATGCCTTATTAACCTATATCCATATATATATATGGGAGTGAGGTTAATAATGCGTACATTTATGCATACATAATGCAGTCTGAAAGTGAATGCATATATTTAATTACAAATATATTCATTCTAATTTTGCAACCTAATATATATATATAGGTTTCATCAACCATTTATGTACCCTATGAAAGCTCGTTCCGCCGTTATGCGCATTTATCCACCACATATTGACTAGGGACCGACATGCATCTTCACTTCTCCTTCACTTTAGCTCACTTAACTAACTGCTCCTCAGGCATTCGTATACGCAACTGACGCTTTCGCGTTACTTTTCCTTTATAAATACGCATTCAGTAACAAGTCCCATATGTGAATAGGTATGCGCATATCGCATGTTTATTTGCCTATTGAATATGTTAACTGCGCACCATTCCTACATCTCAGAGATTTATATGTCCATAATATGCCATCTTCCAGGCTGCATATTTATGTTGCTAACGGTGTGTCTGATGACTTGCGGCGGTTTCCTATTCAGGACATCCTATGCAAATGCGTATGTTTCACCGTCGGTTTAGAGGAAGTCATCATCCCATTGCTGCATTCATTTAGAACGCAAAAACCCAGGGTGCCGTAGGTTTGCGTTCTTGTTGATGTATGCAATGATCCCAAGGTATGCGTGCTGCAGGATACCCTTACATATAGTGCTAACGGCATTTGCCGGCTATGCGTGTTTATTAATAGTGCGTCAACGGCAAGCAATGCCCACATTAAAGAGTATTGAACGCTATTGCATGCGGCGCTGATTACACAAGGTTGGGTGTCAGCTTACATTTTGCAGGGGCAATTGGACATGCGTTTTATCCGCATTGTATATGTGACCATTTCATTATCCTTATGGTAACACTTTATTTGGAGACGGAAAAGAAAGCGAAATGATTTTGAAAAAGGCAATAAAATTCAAACATTTTGAAAACTCAAGGATGCGGCCCATGTTGGTAACAGGTATTCAAGTACCTCCATTCCTTTGGGCCAACAGCCTCCGGTAAGTGCCGCTTTTTGTTATGTCCCAGTTATGCGAGATCACGTCAGTAATTTCCCTTGCACTAACCAACACGGAAAGATGGATCGGAGGGGAACTTGCGACAATCCCGACCTGAGGAACATAGAAGGCCACGAAGTGATTTAATGTTGTGTATCTGGCACCATTACGGATGACACGCATTAAAATATACTCTTTCCATAGATTACTTCCGAGCGTTCCATCTGTAGTCTGCGGTTGTTTGTGTTGTCTGTTTTCTCGCTTTTTCCGGGGGCGTCCATCAGTTGGATGCTTACGGTAATCACGTATGTAATGGCTTCTACAGATATGCCGCTGTGGGCTTTCTGCGTTGTCATTTACACGCACGACGGTGTGTCCTAGGTGACCACAATAAGCAGCAGATGGCTTTTGGAAGACGAGCAGCGTGGTCTTTTGCCCAACCTTCCACTGTTCGATTACCACCAGGCGGTGCGGGAGCATAGATATCCTATAGCTGATTGCAAAATGTTTCCAGTGACGGTACTTCATCGTACAGGTAAGGACATTCATTTAATCATTTGCAGTGCATTTCGAGGACGCACGTCGAGTAGAAAGTACCGTCGCGGATCAACGTCATGTGACGGACACCGCTTGCACCATCCCCATGCAAATATCACCGAAACGAGTTATGTAATGCGCTACACAATAGATAACGCAATGCATTGCAGACGCCTGCCGGCGAAACTTCGTGATTACGGGGATGATAATGTACCGACAAGAAAAAAACGGTGCAGCGCTCCTGCATCTGCAAGCTATGGGAGTTTTCCTGATTTCTCGTTGGAGGAGTTGGCGCGGCATACCATGCCTCCTCAGAATGCTGATGACGTCCAGGAGGCTTCCCACATGCGTAAGTTCCCTTTTCCGTAATTCCGAGTCCGCCACAGGTGGATGTAATGAAGTAGCCGTTCAAACGGAGGGTATGAAATGCTGTAAGTCTTCCGGTTTTGCGCTTTAGATACACGCCCTGGCAGGCAGGTGTCATGAAGCTGACAAAGGGGTCATGCAAACTTTGCACGCTGTGGTCGGTATGTTTGAGCTTCTTACTTGCGACGAATTAGCAGATTCACTTAGACGCGTGGAGGAGACCCTTCACGTATTGAAGGAGAGCCACGCGGCCATAAGCCAGGCCATGTGGGCTGCCAAACAAATGCAACCGAATGAGTTATCTCTACCTACCTCATCCATTGAGGAATTCATGGACTTGGAGGGTAAATTGGTGGACCCCGACCTCCGTTCATGACAGACTACCCGCATGAACTGTACACCCGCCGGCACGGTATCGGAGGCTATTCGATACATGTTGGACAGTGTTATGAACAGAGACGTCTTGAGGCAGCTGAACTTCGCGGGTGCAAACAATGCGATACCGTTCAAGAAAACGCACACATGCAGTGCGCTTCAAGGTAACTCAGATAACCTTTCCCACTTTATCTTCCTTCACAGAATTTATCGTTAACCGATTTGGGGTCACGGGCAACGCCGTTGCGAACGGCGTTTGCAAATGGCTACAGATTACCCGGAGCAACATGCACCGGCGTACATCTGCCACATCAAGCAGTCAGGAATCGCAGGTATTGTGTACCTTTAATGCCGTACATAACGGTTTCATTTACAGCCTTTGGATTTGATAGATTTAGACAATCAAAGCATTCGTGAAACACGGACAAACTTTTATATGTTTACATGCACTTTAATATACATTTGTAACCATTTCCTGGTGTGCTTCAATCGCTGTCTGGGATTTCCGCATATGTTATACGATGTCACCGTCTCGGCGCGTATTGTGACTACCGTTTCCGACTACTGCGTGACTTGAAGGAAGGCACTGCAGACCATGGTCTTTCATTTATCAAAAGACAGGGACAACTACGTTGCGCGGTTTCATATTTCGCAGTAGCTGATAACCTACGCTCGTTCACATTTGCATTAAGATGTCAGCCAGCTTTTGCAATGGTGTGGGATTGACTGCCTCACAAATGCGGTATTTACTCCCCGGTCATTTCGTTACCTTGTCGGACGGGGAGAAGGGAAATCAGGATGCAAATACCCCATGGGTAAGTGGACAATGTACTCTTCGCAGCAGTGTGCTTACGTATTACTTTCATGTATTGTGCGTCCACATTTTTGATAACGTTCACTGGGCAGTGCACGGCAAAAGTACGACCGTTACCGTTAGCTTATGAAAGGAAACCGTGATATACTAATAGCTTCATAGCGATTACTTAGGAGCATTTGGCTTACGCCATAAGGAGAAACCTCTTCCTGTAGGCTTCCCGAAAGGCTTGGAATCGCGTCAATCATGTGAACGTTACCCTTTGGTAAGGTAGCCCATTAACTAAGAGATCTCTTACTTTCGCTTCGTTATTACCAAAAGCATCCTTCCAAGTTACTTAGAAGAATCTTAGAAGGGCGTCGAAAATCTTAGTACGGCTTCCTAAGTACGAAGAGCAACCTTCGTATATATTGAGAGAAACCTTAGTATAGCTTCGTCAGTAAGGTGACCGACCTTCGTAGGTACTAAGAGAATTCACCGTATTGCTTCGTAATTACGGGGCGCAGCCTTCGTATTTACTGAGAAAAACCTTCGTATATACTAAGGAAAACCTCCGTATTGCTTCGTATTTACGAAGAGCAGCCTTCGTATTTACTAAGATAAACCTTCGTATTGACTAAGGAAACGCTTCGTATTCCCTCCGTCATTACGAAGGCTGCGGTTAGTATTGACGGAGAAAAATCTTCGTTTACCTCCGTAAGTGCGGTCCGTCTGTCCTGTGATTAGTTGCGTATGCCACACGCATACACGTGCGCACCAAAAACTATACAACCGATTGGCGGACAACCACCTTCGTATTCCTCGTGTCACTCAGCGGCAAACACTAAGTTTTTACGAAGGTAAATCTCAGTTTACCTTCGTACAACCTTCGTATACCTTCGTACTGTGTCCGGACACGTTTAACGAAGAAAAATCTTCGTATACCTCCGTATTTGCTAGCGGGGTCGCGCCACATCCGTTTACCCCGTTATTTACGTATTATTCTCACAGTCATTTCCGTTCTTTTCCACCTATTTCTCGAAGTACGCCAACCATTGTGCCCGGTTACTTCTCCAAAAAAGAAATCACATAGGAGCATGTGAGGTAAGCAAAATATTCTTTTCCACTTCAATTTAAGTGTATCACTCTTCAGATACCACCTTCAAGTGGCTATTCTGCATTTTCTGACTAGCTGAGTGCACTATTTACTTATCCAATAACCTAGGTCCAATTTAGACCCATTTATGAAATTTGAAACTTCGGGCACCTGGTACCAAGGTTACGGTAAACTATAGTACTATAAAAGCTACAGGACCCGGATTACTTTATACATCCGCCACTGGTTTATTTATAATGTTTACAAAGTATTTAACTACAAATCAGTATCCTACGCTACCATTATGCTCTTGACTGTGCCGGTTGATCTTGACCCGCAAACCCGTTCCCGCCAGATGTGAGAGTCCTGGTCCCTCATGAACAACAGCCCGCACTCAAAATCGCGCCAGTGGCGGATGTGACGGTCCCCTGCACATACGGCGCATCGTAGTGATAGAATTTGCCACCAAAGATAAACAAGCTGACGCTGATAGTGTATTATTGTCGCTTAAATGGTGACTGGTTACAAAATCAGAAGGATAGACATTAATATAAATAATAATATTGTACAGACAATATATATAAGAGAGATACTTATGTGCCTGCATGATGGCTGTGAGTCCAATGCAGCTTGCGGTGCGGTTATGACAATGGTCGCGTCGAGCCCTCAGCACGTGAACGAGGGTACACGTCCGTTGTCCGGTCGGTCCAGTTGTTGCGTCTTGATGTGACAAACAGATGCGCTTTCAGTGTATTCTCAATCGCCTATGATGGTCACGTGCTTCGACGTGGGCGAGATAAGGGATAGGTAACAAAATGCTGCACTGATGTCAGCGGGTATGTCACATGATGTACATAATGTGATGTGTGCTTAGGTTTTGCCATGTAGGTTAAATGAAAAGTGCTGTTTCGCAAACAAAGCGCGTTGTAAAAGTGATAAACGGAAGTAACAAGACCCTCCTAATGAAAACGAGTAATAAAAATAATGTGTCAGTTGTACGCTGTAACGGCGCTTCGCTGTCGTGCGACCACGACGTCCCAAGCGGGCTGAGTATATCGTAAAGATGTCCACCCCTACGAGGATCCGAACCCGTGCCGCAAGATTATGAGATCAGATCGTTACCTTTGCCAACAATGAAAATGAGTGCATAGGTTGGAGATGATCAAAAAATGATGGTATTATTTCGTTGCTTTTAGTGGGCGCTAAATCGGTCAGGCCGATGCACACGTCGTCCGGATCGAGTGACATGTGTTGTCTCTTTGTTGGAAGTCTCAGTTTGAGGTGGTACTGTCGGAGATGTCTGTGGCCTTTTGTTCATGTAGGTTTGGGTGTTATCTGCTGGTATGGATTCGAAAAAGACATAAGCAAGTTTCAAGCGGTCAATGCTAACAGTGTCCGTTATATTGTGTATCTAGACAGAAAAAGGTTTAGCATGACGTGCAGGAAGCAAACATGGATCATTTGGAGGTTGTGAAGATTGTTTAACACGGTCACTGCGAACGAAAACATGAGTGCACAAAGAGAGAACAGGGTGGACGTATGATGATTTCATTAAACTTGTGGGTGCGCATTAATGAAGTTGACTCATTGTGGCGTATGAGTCAGCATCTCCAAGCAGTGTCCAGACCATATGGGCCTGGCCGTCCATCGATTACCCACACACGAGTGGTTGGCTTCAGTCACTTGGTCGATACTTTGTATCCCTTCTGGTCAGAATACACATTTACACGCGTCCAGCTAGACTTGTGCTGTTGTCTTTGCGTCGTTCGACCATGAGCAATTATTGCGTTCCCAGGCTAGCGTTACTTCCGCACGCGTAGAATCTAACACTGGCGACGGGTTCTTTCTCTGGAATTATTCGTTATGAGTCGATTTATTCCACCGGATACGTTTTGGAAAGAAGCGGATTCCAAGCCCTCACTTGCAGTTTGGACTCGGTGGAGGAGATCATTCCGTGACTCTCTTGAACTCTTCAGAATGATAAATCCTTACATCACTTGTACTGAGCAACTATCTGTTAAACTGCTGAGATAACACTTGGGTGAGGAGGGTCAGTGGAATTTCGATGCGCTACGGTTGTATTAAAACACTTAATTATCACATTGTCTGAAGTCTTTGAATGGTCTTTGGGGCTTACAACAACACGTGTTTACTGCCTGGTTAAATTTTCCCAACTACGACAGGGTGACGAAGATGCAAACGGATTTATAACTCACAAATACAGTCCCCGCCTGGTTGCCGTTCTGAGATGCCGTCCACGAACTTTGAAGAGGTTATGGCTATCCAGTGTCTTCGAGTTTGAATTCGCGGCCCAGAAGGTTTGCTGTTGGAAAAGGAGAAAAAGGTTACTTGGGAAACCGCATGCACATTAGCCAGACAAAGAGAAAATGTGGTTCAACAATCAATTCACTACCAACGTGATAACCCTTCAGATGCAATCCACGTGGTCAAACCTCGATTGTCACCGAACAACAAACGCTTCTTTATGTGCCACTATGTGGCGAAGTACATGAAAGAGTAACTGATTGTAGACACAAACAATCCACTCGCCACAAATGCGGCAAGGCTGGCCATCTTGCGCGTGTTTGCCACTCAACAGTTCTTTCACATCGTGTATCATACTCTCCATCAAATACTGTACGGACAGCAGAGAATTTCGATGAGTCCATATCTTACTTGGTTTTACATACTAACACGTCACATGTGCTCGGAATACCTCCATACACTTGAGACTGATAGTTAACCTGTGCGCCTTGAAATCGACTCGGGGGTCTCGGTTATGTTAGCCAACAATCGTACACAGGCCGACCTACCGCTGGTCCAGACCCCGGCTGTGTTACTTTCATACTGGTGAATCACTCAATGTATTAGGAATGTGTGAAGTAAAGGTTACCCGTGGAGCCGGCACCTGTACCTTGCTCTTAATTGTTGTTAACACGGCCCAACTTACTTGGTAGAAACTGGCTCAAATATATGTCGAACTACTTCAAACTGTCAAAAAAGTGGACCATATTCCAGAAATTACTTCATTGTTGAAAATGTACCCTTGTGTGTTGGATGAAAGATCGCCAGGTACACTACGTGATGTCTCTTTCAATATCAGACTGAACGCCCAGCCGACATCTCTCAGAGCAAGAAGCTTACCTTCTTCTATCCGTCTTAAAGTTGACTTAGAGCTTAAGTGCCTCCAGAAAGATGAAACATTATCGCCTGTACAACACACACCTCGGGCCACGCCAATCGTTCCAATACAAAAATCCGATTGCACCGTCTGTACCTGTAGTGACAATAAGTTGATTGCTAACCAAGTAGCAATGCTAGAACACTATACTATTCCGAGGATTAATGACTTATACGCAACTCTGGCAGGCGGACAAAAGTTTTCCAAACGTGAGTTAAGCCACGCTTATTCTCAAGTAGAGCTGCATAAGTCTATCAGGGATATATATGCTTTGTGGCATTCGGTTTCGGATTTGCCTGTCACTGTGGCCAGCCACAGGACGCCTGCTCCTACAGAGGTAACAATAGTGGCTTGCGCTTCACCACCCACAGCTCCATCCACACACCCCATATCCAATGTAAACCCGAAGGAATAAGACCTGGAGGCATGCAGATGGGAGCCAACTTTCATCAAGGGAATCGGCCCACAATCCTTCACAGGCAAACACAAGCACGCTGTATTTGGGGAATCAAGCGAATACAAGGCAGTGGCTGGACCGCAGTCCGCTCTACATTGAGTGCATGGAACCACAGTTTGATTCTAACATGGCCACAAGGATCGTGCACCCCGCCCCTCCAGCAATGACCAACTGTCTCCTAGAGCCAGTATGGAAGAGGTAGTGGGTAATAGACAGGTGGGCACCTTGTCAACATGCTCACCAAGCGCAGCCACCCTGAAAATATCAAACAACAGCCAATCACTTAAAAGGACAATATCAAATAAAATAAATCGAATAATGCATTCATTTATGCCGACATAGCCCTTTACAAAATGAGCATATGAAAAAATTGGTGGCCAAAACATCCGCTATAGTTTCAAGACGTCAGAAAATATATTTCAGGAAAATGTCAAAAACGCGAAAAAGTTATCAAACAATAATTAACTTGAGCGACGTGTGCAAGTTGGTATAGATAGTTCACGTAGGCAATAATGAGACAAGATAGCAAGCCCACCATCTGCAATAAAGAGACTCGGCATGCAAGCACGCGGTTAGTAAATCGAATGCAGCGTACCTACAAACTCTGCGCCGGTTCTGCCTGCGTTCTCTGCAGGACCCGTTGTCGATTCGGTGTTAGCCGCGAGTATCCTCGCGCATGGTTAACTAGGTCTGCCTGACTAAGGCAGTCGCGACCGCATGTGCAACAGCACCATGCGCTCGATGTGGATGGAGTACAACCCATCGGCGCTTGCTGCTTCCGCACTTGCTGCTTCTTCTCTGTATGCATGAGATCTTTCTCGCGCAACTCGGCAACTGCCTTCGTGATCAGATCGCGCCATGCACGCCGATCAAACGCCTTCGGTTCCCATGACCTGCAATCAAGATTAGATTGTGAAAGGCTCACTTTGATCATGTCCTGGTAACGAAGCTTCGGTTTCCCCGCAAGCCCCTTCCCAATACTTAGCTGACCATATAATAGTCATTTCGGTATCCTCGTCGAATCCATACGGCTCACATGACCAAGCCATCTCAGGTGTCGCAGTTAAAGTACGCAGTCCACTGCATACATTCCACTTCGGCGCAACACCCGTGTCCACAACACTGTCACACCAACCAGTGCACAGCATCCGCCGCAAACACTGTTGATGGAACTGCTCGAGATATCGTGCATCTCGCCGGTACATCGTCCAAGTTTCACTGCCGTATAGAAATACGGACAGCACCATGGATTTTTACACCATCAGCTTCCTACCAATGGTAAGCTGATGGTTGTTCCACACTCAGTACACTAGCTTCCAGAATGCCGCCACTGCCTTCGACATGCGGATACGAAACTCACTATGTAGCTGCTAGTCAGTCAAAATCACAATCCAAGGTAGCAGAAGCAGGTGTTTTTTAATACTTCAGCACCAATGCTGATTCGCGGCAATATGGAACGTTGCACCTCCGGTGAGGGCTGAAAGAGACAGTCAGTTTTGCTTGTGTTGACGTGGAGCCCGTATTTGGTCGCTGTCGAAGCCAAAACACTAGTCATGTGCTGCAACCCATGCGCGCTGTGTGCAAACAACGCACAGTCGTCAGCAACATACGGATAGTTGTCTCACAGACTAGAGTTCTCGCACCGAAGCGACGGATGTTCAACAACCCACCATCAAGGCGGTTCTCCACACGAATACCGCAAGCACAACTGGCATCAAAAGCACAAGACATTATGAAATGAAAATATATATTGGACAGGGCAGCCGCTAAGACGCAGCCTTGTTTCACACCAGAGACAACTGCAAAGTCATCCGAGGTCTCGCCACTCAGATGCAACCTTGCCCGCATAACACTGCGCAAACATACAACTAAAGTTACAAACTTACGCCGGCAAACAAATTTACCCGACAACACCAGCCACAATGTCTCGCGTTTCACCATGCCAAAGGCCTTGGTGAACTCAACAGAAGGCGATTACAACGGCTGGTGTCGTTCACTGCAATTCTCTTGCAACCGATGAGCCGAAAACACTATACCTATAATGCTGCGACCCAAACGGAATCCACACTGCCCTTTCGCCACGTAGGTTCCACAACCTGACTGACGAGGCGGTTGAGTAGGATTCGGGCAAGCACCTTGCCCCCACAACGCAGCAAGTTGATGCCACGATAATTCGTGCAACATTGCTTGCCAACTTTTCCCAAGTACATTGACAGCACAAGGGCGTCCTACAGCTTGGGTGGCATCTCCAAAATGCACACGCGTTGCACCAAGTGGTGCAGCGCAGTCACCAACGCGGGTCCGCCAAGTTTCAATACATCAGGCGGGATCCCGTCGGCAAATGCACACTTGCCGTTTCGCAGCTGAGCAAGTGCTCATTGCGTCTCATCCAGCGTCAACGTGTCCGCCAGAGTCGTCTTCACATCGTGCTACTTCGGTTCGTTCAAAATAGGTCAGTCGATCTCTGTAAGGTTGTTCAAGAGACAGTCAATGTGTTTCCGCCAGATCTGCATTGTGTCTGCAGTCAGTGTGTAGGTAGCATCTG
Organism: Dicrocoelium dendriticum; assembly: GCA_944474145.2. Lineage (NCBI taxonomy): Eukaryota > Metazoa > Platyhelminthes > Trematoda > Plagiorchiida > Dicrocoeliidae > Dicrocoelium > Dicrocoelium dendriticum. Next base: position 62,300,050 of record OX104067.1, on the reverse strand, counting down.
ATCTACCATCTATCAGCGTCTTCAGCGGCCCTTAGCTCTGTCCGTACACTGCCTTCAAGCAGTTAAAGAATTCCTCGTGTTGGCGACATTCGGCGCAGCATTCCATCTGCTTCGCCTCCTCCGTCCACCGTGCATTTTTTGTGCGACAGAGCCCCCGGGTCCGTCGCTATCGATTTCTGCGAAACTTACTATTCTTCCCAAAGTCATTGGGGTCTGCGACATGTGCATCAAATGTTGCATTCTTCTCACTTACCAATGCGCCAATCGTCGCATTGTTCTCATCAAACCAATCAGGAGGCTTACAGTTTGCCTGCCCCATGGTCTGCACGGCAGCAGCTGTCACCTGGTGGCGAAAGTGGTGCCACAGGTCGCCCACTGTGGCCGCGCATTCCACATCACACAGGCATGCAGCCATCGCCTTCTCCAGCTCAATACGTTTCTCCACTGTACCGAGGGAGAGAATGTTAAATTTACGCCGATTCACGGCGGGAGAGCAATATACAGATTTACGCAAATATATGTAGTTTGATCCGCACCAATCTGTGATTAGTGCCACACTCAGCTCAACGCAGTACACGTGTCATGCGCACTTCACGCATATCACGCTGACGTACGATGACATAGTCGAGCAGGTGAGCGTGACCACTCCGTGGGTGCGTCAAACTTGCTATATCACTCGCACTCAGTGCAAACTGAGTGTTCGTGATTGTCAGGCTGTGATTGGCACACCGTGAGAGCAGCCTGTCACCGTTCGCATTCGCTCAACCAATGCCATGCGCACCGATAACATCCGTTCACGCCGATGCACCACGCCCAACGCGCGCATTGAAATCACCCAGCAGAAATAGTCGCTCGCTCCTCGGCACAGACCGTATCAAGGAAAATAAATGAGGGTAGAATTGATCACGCGTGTCATCAGGACAACACATGGTCAGACGGTACGTGCCTATAAAGGTGACAAACGTACCTCTTCCGAGTCGTAGGCGCACAGTCATCAGTCGCGCGCTGATGCCTGTTGGTCCAGCCAGCGGCTGATCATTTAGGCGAACGCAAATCGCAAATCCGACCCCATGTTTACGTGGGATTGAGACGGCGTTGCCCACCCAGTAGAATGTGTAGCCAGCATCTGCTTAATACAACTTAGCTTGCTCAGAGAGCCGAGTCTCCCTGAGCACCGCAATATCGATGTGATAGCGCGCCATTTCCATCGCGACGAGTGCAGTGCGTCGCTCGGGGCGCTCAGTCGAGTTACGGTCCAATAGTGTGCGCACGTTCCAGCACCCGATGCTGAGTGCTTTGCACGCAGTCATACTATTGCATGGGTGGGGAATCGAACGCGAGGTGGCGGTTGTGCTTCGGAGGTTTGCATAATGGACTCCACCCGCAGTGTTTGGCTCAAGACCCTGACCTACAAAGCAGTGGTTGGTTTGGTAGTTTGTTTGAAGGAGTCCACCCGGAGCCTTTGCCTCAATAGCCTGACCTACAAGGCTGTGGGAGCAGATCTAGCTCGGGAATGTGATTGCAAAGACAGATTGGGGTCTGCTTGACGGCCGTCACACACAGCTTCTGCGGTACTGGAATGATTCATGTATGTTTGCGACCGTAGTAGCATACGCACCTGCGACCACGGTCAGACGCAGGTGGGTTTTGACGGGCTTGCACCAATTTGACTAAGGGCTGCGTGGCTTGAGGCGGAAAATAGCAAACCCCTGAACACCTGGAGGTGCCCCCTCAACGTCAGAGACAATGAGTGACAACCAGAAAGATAACAACCATCAATATGCACATGGGTTTGTTACACTATGACAGACTTTCATCCGGAATATATTCTGTACCGGCAATATTCCAGAAGATTATAGACAATTTAGTGAAAACATACTTAGTGTATGCGCTTATCTAGTTGGCATTCTAATTTCTGGCAGAACTGCTCACGAACACATGACATCGCTTTCAGCGGTCTTGAAAAGTCACCAAGACAGATGAATCAGGCTGAAGGAATCCAAAGTGTACTTTTCGCAGTGTCCAGTTCCTTGGATTTAGTTTGGACACCAAAGGTTTGCATCCGCAGTGGAAAAATCCAGCCCATTCTTGATTCTCCGAGACCATCCAAAGTCAGAAAGCTACAATATTTTTAGGTACGGTATCACACTATAGTCGTTTCTGCTTGATTTGGCCAACATCCTCGCACCCCTGTACGCTTTACCACAAAATGTACCAAGTGGCACTGGTCAGCTAAAGAACAGAATACTTTCGATGATGGCAAGGCAGCCATGGATCAGGCTAAGTTGTTAGTACATTTTGATCCGAGGAGGACTATCACTCTCCGATGTGACGCCACAGCATGAGGGCTCGGTGTCGTACTTATCCACAAGAGGGATGATCAGACGGAGAGATCCATCGCTTTGGTCTCTAGGGGCTTAACACCGGTAGAGAAAAACCACGCAACTGGATAAGGTGTTGATGGTAATGTTCGGTGCTAAGAAATTTCACTAGTAGCTTTGGGGAAGGAGTTTTGGCATCTTTACTGATCATAAACCCTTATTACTTGATTGGTGAAAGTAAAGGCATCAACCAGATGTCATCTCCCCGCGTGCGATGTTGGGCTTTGTTGTTATCGGCTTACAATTACACTATCTCTTATGTCCCTGGAAAAGTAAACGGCAATGTGGATGCCTTAAGCCGGTTGCCGTTGAATCATCTGCCATATTGTGTATTGGAACCAACTGAATTAGTTCCGTTAACGCAGTATTTGACTAGGAAGCCGGTGTTGAACGCAAAAATCCACCGTGAGACAGAGCGTGATGTACTCCTCAGCAAAGTTAAACGTTTGATCATATAAGGATAGCCCGATAAATGTGACGCGGAACTGTTGCCTTACTTCAACAGGCGTACAAACCTAAGTCTCGAGGATGACGGCCACTTATGGGGATCGAGTTATTATGCCGTCTCGGTTGGGACATTATGTGCTGGAGAACCTGCACGAAGCTCACCCAGGTATCACCAGAATGAAAGGGTTTGCGCGGTCTTGTGTTGTGGCCAGGCATTGATAGCGACATAGAAAGATAAATCAGACACCGTGAATCATGTCAAAGTACGCAAAGAAACGCCCCACCGGTGCCATTGAGTCCATGGAAATGATCTTACAAGTTACGGGAGGGCTTACATGCATAATACCTTTGTCCGCTTGATGGAAAGTTGTTTCTTCTCATAGTCGACGTATATTGCAAATGGATTGAGGACTTCGTGAGAACGAGTCAGTTTACGTCAAACTACCTCAGGAACCGACATGACAACCTGTAGGGTTACGCGAAATTGAAGGCCAGAGGGTGAAAGTTGCACTACCGGAAGCATAGTTTCGGCTGGTGTGAGCTTATAGGATGAAAATCCAAGTGATATTTGGACTTCAACGACAGTCTGCTGGAAGGCAACCCTGATAGCTGTATTGGTAGCAAAGGTTCAGCAACAGCGAAACACCGGGTTGCAGTTAGAAAAGCATCATGGTATTTGCCAGAGAATATTTAGCTACTTCGTAAGCTCGGCTAGTGGCGTAAGTGAAATGGAACTTATTCGGAACAATAATCAACAGGTTTGTGAGTGGAGATAACGCGTATGCGGAGTTTGGAATGAAAATGAAATGAAAATGATGATAAAAGTTAATCATACCCAAGAAACTTTACAACTGTTTCACAGAAATGGGTGTGTGAAGTTTCCTTGTGACACTAAGTTTCTCCGCGGCTGGCGAAATGCCAGTGCAGCAAAGAAAGACAAAGAAAGTTAAAATATATGAAACAAAGACAAACTTGTTGCTATTGATAATCACTCCGCACTTGGTGAGTCGTGTGAATAAGATTTCTAGATGTTCGAAGTATTCGCTTTCGTTAGCACTTGCAATCAAATCCCACCAAGGTAAGCAGAGACAAATGGTAGGCATGAAAGTGCTTGATCAGTAAAGCGTTAAAAGGTTTGTGCAACGTTACATAAACCAAATGGCATGAGTAAAAATTCGTACAAGCCAAATGGCGCTGTGGTAGTTGCCTTATTAACATAATGAGGATGAATAAGGATATGGTAAGCGGGAGCATCACATCAATATACGAAAGTATAGGACACCAAAGAAGCTGAGAAGAAAAAGCATGATTGTATTAAATAGGATTACAGAAAAAAGACGACACAAAATGGCTAGCAAAATGCTTAGTCAGCTATTTAAATAGTTAAAGTTCGGTTAATGTTAGGTGTCCGAAATTAGCCGTGTGCCTCGACAAAAATTAACTCTGAGTCAGCAACGATTCCAGTCACCAAACACCGAGCAACAAGGAAAAACAAGCGTGCCGAACGCACGCGCAACGAGCCGAAGCGACAACGTGGAACAAATCCGAAGAACTGTTGTATTGATTCAGATAATTAAAATAACTGTACAATAAATAGTGGAAGATAACATAAGGAAAATACAAATGAAAATGTAAAGTTTGCAAGCGCTAGAGAACTCACCCTAGAACGCGAGTCGAATGGGCGAACGCTCGATAGGCGTCAGTTTTCGTAAGTCACAAGTAGAGAAGGAAAAATGACTGTACGTCCTGAGCTTATACGCTTAGGTATATCGAGGTTTGCGACAAGTACGGACGGGGGGTTAGAAACACTGTGGTCGCAGATTGGCTGAGGGGAGGGGTGTTTTGTAGCGGAGTCTATTCAGGAACTCAATTGTCAATAGATTGCTGAGGTGGCTGCAGTTCGACAAAAGCAGGCTTCAGACGATCAGAGCCAATGGACTCTTAAAAACCATTCTTGTTCAATGCGAAGTCTTTCCCCTTACGAGATAGGACTTTAAAGAGACCTACGTAAGGCGGTGTCAATCATTTACGGACCGTGTCAACGCGCCCGAAAATAAAGAATATGTGCGCAAAGCGGAGTGAATCTATTGACTTCGTGATTTAGATCGAGGTGGAATTGGAAGAACAGCAGTAGTGTTGCTTCAAACATGCCAAATACGAAGCAGGGTACACTTCGCCGGGGATTCTTGAATCTAGTGCGATTCCATCGGGAAGTCTAGGTGTTGTACCAAAGACTAGTTCAGCTGGACAGCAACTGATGTCTTCTTTCATGGTGTTACGAATACCGAGGATGAAGATCGGTAAACGTTCGGACCACTAAGCGTTCGACTGCGTTGAAGTAAATGTAGTCCTGAATTGTCGGCGGAAGCGGTGGGGGTGGTAAGCTGCCGTGCATAGATGTGAACAAGCGAGCACGCGATTGAGGTCATGGAACAAAGCGAAGCTGAACTGAAGACCTCTATAAGTGGCGACAGTGCATGCGTGTCAAACACGGATATCCACGATTCGACGAACATCCTGGGGACCGTTTCGGCCGAAGCATCCCATGGTGGCACTGCGTGAGGCCAACACATGAATCGACCAACAAATGCTAGCACACAGGTAAAACCGCTGGATGGAGGAAGGGATCCAACGATGTCGAGATGAACGTGTTTAAAGCGGGCACCGAACAGCGAATTGCCGGGGGAAGTAATGGTGTGGTGCTGGATTTTGCTATTCTGACAAATGCTGCATCATTAGGCCCACTGTCGGATATCCAAGCGCATGTTTTGCCACACTTAATGATCAGTTATCAGTTTCGTAGTGGCATGTATGTACGGATGTGAAATACCATGCAAGTGATCAAATACAATTCGTCGATATTGCTGCGGCATGAAAGGCAAGGGTTTACCAGTAGACATATCACAGTAACTTTTGGAATCCGAGTTGACAAGAGGCAGGAGAGACAGTTTGATGTGTGAATGCACTCTCAGCTGCTGGAACTCGGGATCTTCGTGTTGATGAGCGGCGTTATCTTTAAGATCAATGGGCTGACGTGAAAATTCAGGCAGGACAAGACGGGATATCGCTTCGGCGCTGAGGTTAACAGCTACATCAACATGTCGAATACCAGTAGCGAACTGTGATATATAATCAAGATGATGAGTTCCACGAGGTGAAAACAATCGGATGATCTGCGAAAAGCAAAAGCCACGGGTTTATGATCAGTAAGATTGGTAAACGGAAGTTCTTCGAACTGATGTCGGAAATATTTGACGGCCAGACAGATAGCGGCCGAAAGGACTATATCTAGTACGAGCGGATTGCAGTTCAAGAGAAAAGAAGGATAAAGGCATGGACTGACCTTTTACTACGTGATGTAATACAGCCCCGACGTCAGTCTGGGACGCGTCGGTTTTGAGAACCAGGGAAGTTTCGACGTCGGTATTCAGGTGGCTAAGCGCGGTAGCACTGTATGGAGCTTACTTGATCTTGTGGAAGGCTGTCGTTGCTTCAGTCGTCGGCTCGAAGCTACGACAGTTGCCTTTAGGCAAGTCTGTTAAAGGCTGGAGAAGCCTGGAGCACTCCGGAATAAAACGGCCATAATAATTAACCATTCCAAAGAAGTGATATAAACTTTTAAAGGATTATGGCATAGGATAGTCAGCAATGGCTTCGCTTTTCCCGGAAGCGGATTGATGCTGTCTCGGTCTAGTCAATGATCAAGGAAATCATTGCGCGACTGAAAGAAGCAGTTGCCAACGTTGATTTTGACACGGTGCACGAAAATCAAGCAAAGGTAAGACAAATGTTCTTCGCGATACGAACTAGCCACAAGAATGTCATTGATGTAAACGGAAACGAAGTCAAGTCCCCTAAGGACTTGGTCGATGAATCGCTGAAAAGTCTGCGCAGCGTTTTGCAAACCAATAGCCATGTGATGGAATTCGTAAAGCCCAAAAGAAGTGGTTATGGTGATTTTGGGAATATCCTCGGGGGCGACAGAAACCTGATAGTATGTACGGATAAGATCT
>OX104067.1:62266329-62292710 GCA_944474145.2 Dicrocoelium dendriticum | reverse complement strand
CTGGAGTTGTCTGAACGGTCTCCTGCTTTCTGACCCACCTCGGACTTCTGCGATCCCAATGACCTAGGCTCTGCCGACGTAACTTCCTGGAACCCTCAACTGAAATGCATTGTTGGCCCTGATTAATCCTTATTACTATGTCCACTTTCTTACTGTACGTGCCTATTCTGCCGATGCTTCCCTTTATTACTTAGACCTAAATTCTACCGTTTTTACTCTTTTAGCTGATTTTATAATCTCGTCTCAATGGTCCCTTTTTTCTTCTGACTACGTTGACCTGAGTTACCAGGGATTGGCAGACTTATCAGTCTGCTTTCCCATCTCAATTGTCTCTTTGCTTTTGACTGCTGTAACCTGATTGATCAGGGATAGGCAGAAGGGTCTCCTGTTTTCTGACCTCTCTCGGGCTTCTGCGATCTAACTGTTCTAGTCACTGCCGACGCAAAGCTTTGTTACCCTCACCTTTTACGCCTTTCTCCTTATGTACCGACTTTCTAGTACTGTCTGAACGACCCACCTTCCGACTTCTGTGACCCTATTGCTCAGGGGTCGGCAGACCCAATGGTCTGTTCATACCACATCAAGAATATCGCTGACTTTTCCACTCATCAATGAAAACTTTTCCTTTTCTCATTTTGTTTGCATTCCTTTTTCCACTGGTCTGGCAACTCCCTGGATCTGGCACTTCTCTAGCGGCGTCTGACCAGCTTCCTGCCTTCTGACTACTTCCTTACATTCAAAAAGTTAACGATCTAGGCTTCGTTGCCCTGGTGCTCTGTCCCTTTTATCCTGAGACCGTTCATCGGCATGCAACCGCCTTTTCATATAGCCACTTGCTTCCCAACTGCTTTTCTGATGACACTCATTACTTTATTCCCAACTTACTTTGGAGGCCTAGCTTCAGCTTGCTGACTTACCCGGGTTTGGCTGTACGCTCTCCTGTCTTCTGACATCGCTCGGACTTCTGTGGTCTAGTGATCTAGACTCTGCCGACGAAAGTCTGTTACCCTTACCGCAAGCCCATCGCTGGTCATGATTGAACCTTATTATCATGTCCCCTTTTTTCCTTAACAGGTCCATTTCTGTTGATTATCTCTGTCAGCACTTAGACTTTACTAATAGGACTTTAACCGTACGAGCTGACATTCTGGGCTCGTCTCAACGATCTCGTACCTTCCGACTTCCGTGACCCTAATGAACAGAAAACGGCAGCTCCAACGGTCTGCGCACAGCACCTGGAGCATATCGCTTGCTTTCTTTTTCTTTCTCTTCTAACCCATAGAGCCCTTTTTCACACTCTAGTCTGACTTACCTGGTTCTGGCTGTACGGCCTTCTACCTTCTGACCTCTCTCGGACTTCTGAGTTCTAAATGATCTAGTCTCTGCAGACGCAATGCTCTGTCTCCCCCTCCAGAGCACTGCTGCGCATGATTCATCACTAGTATATCCGCTTTTATCTTTAACACTTCTATCCTGTTGACGCTCTGTTAACTTTCTGACATATATAATACGGCTTTCTCTCCATGAGCCGATGTCCTCCTCTCATCCCCTTGGTCTCCTGCTTTCCGAATACTGAGCCCATTCCTTTGAACCATCAATAGGTCCAAAGGTCTGTTCGCAACACCTCGAGATCTTTGTAGGCTCTTCCACCTCCCTTTAAGTGTCTCCTTCACGATTACATTCTTTCGTTTTCGCGCTCTGTCTGCTTTCCTTTATCCATTGGACGGATAACACTTCGGTCCTGGCTCCACTCTAGCCTCGTCTGACCAGTCTCCTACTTTCTGACTGTTTCCAGAAATCAGAGACGCAAGTGTTCTAGGCTGTGCAGTCGCCACACACCCTTTCCCTCAGCCTGAGAGCTTCGTTTGATATGCAAACGGGCTTTTTATATAGCCTCTGTTGTCCCGCAAATTTTCTTTCTCGTGATATTCACTACTGTTATCCTCACTTTAATCTGATTGCCTAGCTTCATCTTGCTGACTTATCGAGTCTCATCTAGACGCTCTTTTGCTTTCTGAACCCTCCCCAAACACTCCTGCTTCATCTTCAATCTCCCATTATTTACTGATCAGTGTTCTGCTCGATTCGTGTCGTATTTCGCTACTTATGATATACGTGTATGTGCGATATTTAAATAACAATTACATGCATAAGGGTACAATAGTTCAGGCATCGCCGCAATTGATTGACTGCATTCCAGATGCGTTCCTTTCTTCTGTCTGTGTGGCTGTCTCTGTTCGTTTCCTTTTTTCTCACGAGTCTGTCACAGGTACGGCGACACGCACCCAAGTAATTGTCCACCGTTGCGACAACAATACAAGGCACACAGTTCCTTTACCTGGACATGTGCGGAAAATTATCAACTCTTTTACAACTTACCAACCGGACAAATCATTCGATATCTTGCACTGATACAATTCTTCCGCGGCTTAAACCACTGAGTTCAATTTACCCAACAGTACCTCTTCCACATCTCACTTGACTGGCGGACTTTCGACTTCGGAAGGCACATTCTTCTGCCGATGCATAACTTGAGCAATCGGTCATTCTAAGCTGTTCAATCCGCTTTGACCACTCAAATAGCCGTGGTTACCCATGTTTCCAATCAATTTCACTACATACCCAGGGGGATCTGCGATTCTTTCTTTGGAACCTATCCTGTCCTCCAAGGCTTCAACATATTTAACTTATATTCATTTAGCCTTCACGTGGTTCTGCAGATGATCAACACATCATATCTAGAAAGAATGTTTTGTTCCTGACCTACCGATCTGGCACAGGAGAAGACCCAGGCACGCAATGGCCACTCATATAACGCATCAGTCAGCAGAAAAATTGGACGCAACTTGACTGCGGAGCAAAAAAGCGTTCAACAAGAAACATAGCCAGTTACAACTTGCCATTCAATGTATTGGCGGCAGTGTTTCAGGACGTGGTGGGTTTTCGCCTGGCAAGATTTCTCCCTATAAAAGGCAACAAATGTCCGTTTAACAACACTGCAACGTGGCGAATGTGACTTGCCACCGAATAAAGTCACAGCCCATAACTTCACAAAGGCAGCTCAATTAGAATCATCATACTGGATAGCTTGCTCTTCAAGTATCTTCTAATGGATCACTCAGGATTCTCTATCTATTATTAGTCGAGGTATGACTGCGATATATGGTAGAGCGACTATGTCCAAACAAATAGATCCAGACCCCAATACAACCAAATCTTTCTTTCGCATGTTCAACATTGCACAGTTCCAAGCGTGGACATGTTAACAATTTTCTACTGTCAATACAGTTGTCATAAAATGTCTGTACAGCTGTACATACCTGATCATGCCTCAATTGGCGTGCCTCGCATAGTCGAGAATAAAATATTTACTTTATTTTATTTATTTTATAACTATCATAGGCGCTGACAGATGGAGCCGCTTGGTAGGTTCGCCAGCATCTAGACCGTTTCTTGAGTAGGTACTCGCCTGCGGTATCTATCCATGGAGGCTGTGCCCTTAACCCTCTTTTCCTAATGAGTGGCATATGGGGAGCGGAAACCTCCGTAAGGTATGCCTTAAATTTATACCAGGCTAACTGGACAGAGTCAGCCATCGAGATCACACAGTTCAGAACTGAAGCCTTAGTTCGCATTGCACTAAAGCCCGCCCGCCAAATATTCGGAAGTAATTCCACAGCGGTCTCTTGGTGCCTTGAAAGAGCACATCGAAAGGATATGCATGCGTGATCGCTGGACCCTAGAGGTGCACTGCATGAAACGTCAGTCATAAAGTCAAGGGACTTAGCGAAAAACAAATCCAAAGTAGACGGTATTTGGTTGTCCATATACCTAGTGGAAAAGTCAACGATCTGGTGCAAAAGCACTTGGAGTGTCAGTTCAAGGAAGTCTGCACCGAATGCTCCGAATGCCGAATTGCGAGAAAGATCGGTCCAACAGGCTTCCGGGAGGTTGACATGCCCTAGAACTAAACATATTCGCAGACTGAGTGCGGATAAAGTCAAGTATCCCCCTCGAGGAAATTCCTGGACTTCTGTAAATCACTATAACTGTAAACTGGGTAAAGGAAGTGCACAAAAGAGCCGATAGGGCTGCAACCGTCTGATCAGACGACTGGAATGTGCAAGTCCTCAAGAAATCTACGTTACAGCTCACATACAGTAAAACGCCTCCGCCAAGGCAACCAAAGAAGCGATCAGTTCTATGCAGCGCGTAGCCAGGTAAATATACCTCACCGTCCGGGATATCCGGAGACAACCAAGTTTTAGTGAAAGCAAGTATGTCGGGACGAGTTTTGTCCACAAGTAGACCCAACTCGTGCACCTTGTTCCTTAGGCTACGCACATTGCTAAGTACTACCTCAAGGAAGGCAGCACTACCATCCCTGGGTCGTGCGCCATCAGGATTGGTTCTGATAGGGCGGAAAGTGACTTCCGGCTGACCACCTGTAAACCCACAAGACGGAGGTCTTGCTCACCAGCCACCCGTCTAGTTTTGAGGTCTTTGATAGCCTCCTTTAACTTCAATCTATCTGCCAGTGGTAGGTCCGGCTGAACGCTGACACCACTACTCTTAAGTTTGAATGCAGATCGCAGTAATTATTTGCGTTCCTCCGGGGTAGAAAGGACAACGCGATGTAGTCGGGGTCGTGGATTTAGCGTAGCGTTAGGGACGTTTCCCAAGCTTGTCAGCTTTCTGACAGTGACAACAGGGAAACCAGGTGGAAGCAGCTTGCTAACACACAGTTTCAGCCACTTGATGTCATCCAAGCTGCGTTCCCTTGGGAGAACGGCCTCAGATTCAGTAACGTTACGGAATATAACGCTACTATCCGTCAAAGAGTCGACACGACGAGGAGTGTTTATCCCACGTGCCTTGGCGTCGACAACTATACCAGCTGTTTTCAACACTGGCGGTGGGACTGCCCTGGCTTCCTAAACGACGCCGAAGCAACGGTAGCGTAGGTTTTCCGCCCTATTGCCGGCGTCTTACTGGTTCCTGGGTCTTCAAGCCCCTTCAAAGTTTTACGAGCAGATCTAGTCCGCTTCTTCTCTTGGTTAACTGGAACAAGGGACGTTGACTTTGTACCGCACTGAGCAGTTACCAGCACTTCGTCAGAACAGGCTGATTCGCTGGCGGCCGAGACAGTTAGCGTCTGTTAAAAGTTCTGAGTGCAATCGTCAGACGACTTTATGACTGTCAAAGACGGCATCTCTTTCGATGCCGTGGCAACTAATTCTCTGCGTTTAGCAGAGGGCTTTTGGTATATCCGCACCCTATGTTTCTTCACTTTGATCAGATCATGAGGACAGCCAGCAATGCTGCCTGGATTGGCCGGTAGGAGGTGAGACTTTATGAACGAGTGACAGACTCCAGTGGATGGATCGTCAGCAAGGTTGCCGGCTATTGCTGTGTCTTCAAACGAAATATTTAGGAAATTTAAAATCAAATCCATTTTCGTATCGAGCGACGCAATCAAGGCGAGTTTAGCTATCGCCTCCTCAACATCTGCCAACCATGAAGCCAGCGCTGAAAGTTTAGCACCGGTGACAGCCGGGCGCGTCTGTCTTTGAGCGCATCATTCAGCACAGCTGAAAAGAAAGTGGACGCTTGATGATAGCATTTCGTCCTGGTCAGCTTGTAGGCCGGTACAGATTTCGTGATACCAGCGGCAGCAGACGTCACACTGCATTTCGCCAGATACATCTGTTACTGGCTCTGAACAGTTAAGCTGTCCGCAAGCTGCAGTAGACTCATCAAACGAGGACCCCATAGGTCTATCTGTCTCGATGTTTGGCGAGACAGCCATGTTCATGTGGAAAACAGAGTAGAATTACGACACTGTACAATAGGAAAACGACCGCAATAAAAAGGCAAAAGCAGGGTACAAAACGGAATTACAACTAGGAACAGCCGGAAAATATAGCCTTAAGCGCCAAAGACGCTTTAATCGATCCAAGATATCTTGGATCACAGAAACTTTGGCAAAAGTCAAATTTCCTTTCACGTGTTTATTCAAACACTGTTTTCCACGTTATTTCAGTTGAAAAGCTCGATCAGTATGGCACGCCAAAAATTTGTGGTACCGCGTAGTACTCACAGGACAGTAGCGCCATCAATTGTAAAAACCAAATACGAGGATAAAACGTACCGAAAGTACGCACAGAAAAAGCAACAAACTTTTCCGGTGTGGAACCATAAGAAAGGTGTTCAAAACCCATGGCAAAAGAAAACATGTTCCGGGCCGACATTCTAGCGAACGAGTTAGGCTTATAAACTGCAGTGTTATATCAGGTCACGTAAAAGGGGTGATAGATGCTTTTGATTAACGAGCTTCCTTTTTCTTGTGCCAGTAAGTGATGCGGCCCCCAGCACTTCAACGTTGGATTGACACCTCTTGCTTCCGCAAACTAATAAAGCAAGAACAATAGAAAGCATTGCGCTTACGTGTGTCAGCAGCAGAATACACTACATATTCCAGTGCAATTACAATATCACTGGGAAAAGAACAGACAAATACTCGTCTAAGCCCTTTTTAAAGGCTTCTACAGACTCACACTACACTAAATCCGAAGGAACTTTACCCCAGATGTTACCTACTCTGTTCGTAAAAAAGTTGGCCCTGATGTCCAAACGAGCTATATGTTGTTTGTGCTTCAGGCGATGCCCGCGAAGTAGATCCGACGTAGGTAACTCAAACTGATGGGGAGGACTTATACCTTAATTATCTTAATAGCCTCTAGTAAATCCACTCTCAACCTACGCCGTTCCAAGAAAAATAATACCAAGCTACTTAGACGATCTTCGTACGACTTTCATCGTTGGCCTCCCATCATCCTGGTTGCAAGTTTCTGAATTTTTTCTATACACCTGGTGTCACTACGGAGATACGGTGCCCATACCTGAACACAATACTTCCGATGTGGCCTAATCACTGATGTATATTGTGGCAAGAATACTTCTGCTTTAGTGTTATTCAGCGCCTTCCTAATATGAAATAACTCTTGTCCCACTTTATTGGGAGCATGGCGACACTGTGCCTAAGACTTAAAACCGTTCACTATGAGGACACCTAGATCACGGGCTTCATCTTTACACTGTAATGATAAAGATCCGGCAAGAGACTGCGCTGCAATTCCGCTACAACTTTTGGTCAATGGCTGAGGGCTATTGGCCTTCAGAGGTAGATCCCATTGGCTCGACTATTTCACCACAGTGATGATGTCCTTAGCCAATGCCGTACGGGTTCCCCTAATAACTAGCTTTAAGCCTCCTGCAAAGACATAGCCGGGATCCACAAGAAGATGAGCTGGGTCATTCCTATACACAAGAAACAACAATGGACCCAATAGCGAACCTTGAGGGACACCGCTGTAGGCAAGGCCCACACCAGAACTCGTTTTCCCAACCCTGACTCTGACTGTCCTTTCACGTACGGATTCAGATAGCCACAGTAATAGTTGAGGATGCAATCCAAACCATGTCAGATTTGCATTTAAAAATCGATGATTCTTTGAGTCAAAGGCTTTATTGAAGTCCAAGTAGCACCCATCTACCGACATCCCACAATCAAGACACCAGGTATTTTCATGTAAGAAGCACAATAAATTAGTAAGACACGAATTCATTTAAAGAAAGTCATGCTGTTCCGCTCTAATTAGATTATACTTAGTCAAATGCTCACAGATCTTAGTTGTTATAAACCTTTACATGCACTTCAGCATGATGCTGGTCAAACTGACAGGTCCATAGTTAAGTGGCTCCGACTTAGAATCCTATTGTGGATGGCAACAATCGTCCCTTCCTTCGAATCACGTGGCAGCTTGCCTGTGACGATCTCTGACATTTTGAGAATAATGTCCCGCATTGTGTAGCTAGTTGAGCAGTGCGGCTGTGATGGCAAGGCCGACCCACTATCCATCCGATGCAGGCTTTGGTACACACGCAGCAGCGCTTCTACTTTATCAACGTCGTCAACAGCCTGGGTACCGTCCTCCATGGTTAGACAACCGACCACCTCTCTTAAAGTAGCCATTGATTTTACACAACTGTAATAACACGTAGGATTTGTTTTTGCAAATTTGGCTAACCTAAGCTCATATGAGTACTTTGCCTGCCGCTGCAGCTTAATAGCCACGTTTCGACACTTTTTATATTGCAGCCAAAGTCGGAAGCAAGAGTTTCTTGGTATTTTCTCCACACCGTATTGCTTCTTTATGGCTCTGGCTATCTTTCTCCTCCACCATCGGGTTTGCCAAAATGTCTCTTAGAGCGTAGCGGAACAAATTCGCTCAGTAAGTGCAAGGGCCCACATTTGAGTAAAAGCCACCTCTGTTCTAGAGAGGTCTGGTCGTGTGCAGTGATCTAAGTGATTTGAAGACCTCGATCGCGCAACTTCGTAAAATCAATACGATTTAAATCTCTTCCTATTCGATGGTTCTCTGCAAGCCTCGGTGTGTTCGGAGAAAAGGTCAAAACGTTCTTCCTCTTACCTATGAGTGGCTCTAGGCGCAGGTTAATCAAGTAACCATGTCTGGCAAACAGATATTAAGGGTTGAAGAGGTACTGCCAATACTACACCTGATCGGAATATTGATGTATTGCTCGGAGGTATTTTCGTGCACCCAATCGGCCAATTCCTTCTCCAGGATACCCACACTGTTTTCAGCATGCTGCCAATCAGCATGGGGAAGGTTTAGGTCACCATAAGTCAGGAAATTAAGTGCGATCATTGCCGACGGTCTTAGTAACGTACCTAGATCCTTGTCCTATTCCCGCGGGGAGGATGGGCTACGGTAAACACATATTATAATCTTGAATCTACCCCACACTATTAGAAAGCTGTATATCACCTGAACGTTGGCAGTACTCATGGTAAATGGAGACACCCAGTGTTTATATTGGCACTTGCTAAGCAATAGGACTCCTCCACCTGTCTTATACCTGGGCCTATGAGGTCTGTAGCACGCGAAGTCTATAAGCAGATCACTAATAAGGTCATTTGGAGAAAGCCAGGACTCTGACACAGCAGCCACGTCAACATGCACACAACGCCCCACTAACTCTCCCCTTGCGTTACGCAAGGGTTCGCTGGATAAACTCCCGACGACTTTTCTCTCACTTAACTGAGTCCGGCCTAACAACAGTGCACTTCGGGTTTTCTGTATGGTCCGGTGCAGGAGTGTTAAGTTTTTCATTTTTCCTATCATTTTGTGAAATGGCCATAACAACCATGGACTTTGGTGCCACCGCTATCGAGTGTGAAGCCACAATTGTTTTTGCACGGACGGCCTGAAGTCCCATCGCCGCATCTACACTACCCTCCATAATTGAAGACAGATTTCAAAGTACACTTAGTTGGAGCTATCAGTGACCAGGATGACAATTTAGAAGCCCTCTGGTGCCGTGTTCATGACGGGTACAGATCTCTCTTGGTTGGTGTCGTATACAGAGCGCCATCAAGTCCCGGAGCGCTCTTGTTGGGCTCGATAAGGATGTACGGTGGGCACCAAGACTCTAATCTCGGGGATTTCAATGCACTGGATATTGATTGGAACCTGTTAAAAGTCGGTCCTTCAGGGACAAAACGTAAGTTCTACAAACAAAAGGACCAGGCTAAAAGGCAGGCAGAGGGCGAGTGAAACATATCGGTATATACAGCTAGTTGTATCCATAATTAAGCACCTTTGTGAATACATGATATTTTTCCTTTGATGCAGTCAAACAAACTCACTCCAACGCGTCCAACTGTTGGCCAAGCAGCGTGCGTGTGAACGTCCGATAAGCTGCCGTCTTTCCTTGTGGTAGCCTAACGGCTTCCTTGCTGGGTTGGCACAGCACGTTCTTTCGAGTGTATACTCCCATCACATCCTCCATTTTTTACTGTTCTTGCTGCTGTACTTTGCTAAATAGTCCATACACTTTACCACTCCGCGTTCTCTTTGTTGGACCTGCCGATGTCGCCACATTGCCGCATGCAGTATAACGCTTTCTCCCTGATTCATGCTGTCGCCTCGGACATCTCCTCAGCTGTACTCGGTTTCTTCTCAGCTTCCTCCCTCCAACATTTACTTCGTATGAACTTTCACCGACTTTCGCAGCCACGACTTCGTTTCTCCACCGCTCCTGTCCATCGGGAATTGGTTCAACCCATACTTCGTCCCCCACTGTCAGCTCAAGTAATTCCAGTGCGCCCCTGTCGTAGTACCGGATCTGAGTGGCCATTCGCCTTTTCAAACTGTTCTGTACTTGCTCAAGTTGTGGCGTGACAGGGCGCAGAGGTGTTGCGGATGCAGGCATCACAGTTCTGGTCCTTCGACTGTATAGGCGCTGCACTGGGCTCAGGCCGATATCCGTTGAAGGAGTGTTGCGACTCTCCAGTATCACGAGGTGTGGGTCCTCCCGAGTATCTCTAGCCTTTGATAATAGTCGCTTGGCTTGCTTCACTGCCGACTCTGCCTTCCCATTTGATTGACTGTGCTAGGGACTGGTTTGCCGGTGTGCGAATTCCTATTTGGTTGCAAAAGTCTGGAATGCCCTGCTGCTGAACTGGGGACCGTTGTCCGAGGCTAGCTCCTCCGATATCCCGTGCCGTGCGAATTGACATCTGAGTTTGTTGATTACTGCCTCCGTGGTCGTGGTGGTGAGTAAATCGATTTTAAAGTAATCACTATAGTAGTCCACCGTGAGTAAGTAATCATTTCCGTTGTCCCAGTATAGATTCACTGCTACCTTTTGCAACTGTCGGTCCGGAACATCATGCAGCATCATCGGTGTCTTCGTTTGCCGAATGTCATGTGAACGGCACGCCTCACAGTTAGACACATGATTCTTGATCTGACCTGTCATTCCTGGCCAGAACATCAGTTGTTTTGCTCGAATAATGGTGTAATTTGCACCCAGGTGAGTGCGACGGACATGCTCCAGTATCCTTTTTCGGAGAGAAGAAGGGATTAGGATTCGACTTCCCTTGCACAACAGACCATCACAGACAGTGAGTTCGTCCCGAAAATTGAAGTAGGGTGTTAATTCCTTCGGGAGCTACTTCTTCGTTTCTGGCCACCCATTGAGAATAACGTCTCGCAAAGCGACAAAAGTTTGGTCTTCGTGAAACGCCTTATGCCTTTCAAACGGTTTTCTGTCACTGCCAGATGCTGCACCATGCTAACTGTCTCGATCTCTTCTAGACGATGTTCGGCCACTGGCGGATGTGCTCTCGACAGGTTGTCCGCGATGTACATCTGTGTGGCCGGAGTGTACGCAATGTCAATATCATACTTTTGGAGCCAGATAAGCATACGCTGCAGACGGCGAGGGACATTATTCAGTGGTTTAGTGGCTATCGACACCAGCGGCTTATGCTCAGTGTACACGGTAGTCTTTCTTCCAAAAGTATAATCATTGAAGCGCTCCATGGCATAGGCCACTGCCAGCATCTCCTTCTCGATCTGTGCGTACTGCTTCCCGGCCTCTGTGAGTGCTCGACTGCGGAAATCCAAAGGTCTTCCGTGCTGCAACAGAACAGCACCTATTCCACTCTGGCTACCATCACACTGTACCTCCAATGGTTGTGTTGGATCGTAATATCCGAGTACGGGCGCATTACTGATAAGGTTCTTAATGGTTGCGAAAGCCAAATCCTGTTCCTCACCCAGCTCCAATTTACTCCTTTATGAGTTAACTGCCTAATCGGAGTCATGACATCAGCGAGTCCTGGTAGGAACCGGCTTAAATAATTCACCATACCGTTTAGGCGATGGACTGCCTTCACATCGTTAGGAGACGGCATCTCTTGTATCGCCTTAATCTTCCCTGGGTCAACCCTGATTCCGTCGGATGTTAACACATGCCCATGGAAAATCACCTCCTCTTTCCGCAGCTCTACTTTCTCGCGCTTTAGCTTGATGATCTTTTGCACGCAACGCCACAGGAACCGGTGTAGCTTAGTGTCATGCTCTTCTTCAGTGGAACCATAAATCAGAACGTCCTCTGCCACACAGGTTACGCCATCTAAATCATTTATTGCTTGCACCAAACGCTTTTGGAAAATTTCGCTAGACACCTTCAGGCCAAACGGTAATCGCAGCCAACGATAACGTCCGAACGGTGTAGCAACTGTGGTGAGGAAACTGGATTCTTCGTCTAGAACAACGTGCCAAAATGCGGAAGAATGGTCTACTTTCGTGAAAACTTAGCTTTTGTCAAACGTGGTAAAACATCTTCTAACGTCGGTAGCGCATAATGTTCTCTACGCAGGGCCTCATTCAGTGGCTTTGGGTCTATACTTACGCGTAGTTTGCCATTTTTCTTCGTAATGATTGCGACCTGACTAACCCAGTCTGTTGGCTCATCAACCTTTGCAATCACACCCTGCATAACCAGCTTGTTCAATTCCGCGGAAAATAGGTCACGTAGCACAAATGGGACTCCTAGGAGGTAACGCAATCGGGCGTACCAAAGGATCTAACGACAGGTGAGCGGTACCCTCAACTTCCCCTAAACCCGGGCTGAACACAGAAGGATACAGGTCGCTAACATCGGCTACACTCTGACAAGCGTACACAAAACGACCTTGGTTAAAAATGCCAAAGCCAAGAGATAAAACCGAATCAATGCCGAGAATCGGCGTTAGATCCTCATCCACGATCACGAACTGCAGATGATGCGAAACAACGTCTCTCGCATTTACCACTTGAATTGTCGCTGAGCCATTTGGCTTGAGTCTGGTACCATTCCACATGCGCAATTAACCTTGATCCGATTGAATTTGCACGCAGCGGCAGTGCTTTCTTGGCAAAATATTGATCGTCGCGCCTGTGTCTAACTGGAATCGCACCGACCGTCCCTCGATCAGAAGACGTGCATAGACACACTTCTGCGACGCTTTCCAAAACACGTTACCAATCGATTGTCGGTGTCTTCCGTTGATTTGTCTGGAACGAGTGCACTGACATCTGTGGACTGACAGCATCGGGCGAAGTGGTTGCGCTTCCCACATTTGACACAAATGCGGCCTTACGCCGGACACTGTTCGCGGTTCCTCGGATGTCGTGTTGCACAGAAGTTGCAGGGCTCCTGTCGCGCGGTCGTGGCCCACGTAGTTCTGCTCCTGGAAACGGCGCACAACTCTGAATCACCTGTGATTGTCATCTGCTGGAACTGATAGGCAGTGGAGGACTCAATGTTACAGATGTCGATATATTGCTGCAGATATAGGTTGCGCTTTCGGAATAGTCGCTTCGTCAAACCTTCGTTATTGATCCCAAGAACAAAGCGGTCCCGTATGAGACTGTCCGCCATGCATTTACTGAAACTGCAGGATCGGGCCAAAATCTTTAGCTCAGGGACGTAAGTGTCAACGGATTCACCTGGCCGCCTGTTCCGCGAAAAGACGAGGTAGCGTTGAAATTTGTCGTTTGTTTGGCCTTCGCAGTATTCACTGAACTTCTCAAGAACTGCCTCCAGATTGTTGGCATCTTCACTCTTGTCGTAACACGATGTCTCTAGCACGCGGCGCGCATCATCTCCTGCTGCGTGTCGAAACATGGTCAAGCGGTACGCCATCGGTTGTCTGCTCAGGCGCGATAAAGTGCAGCAACCCATCCATTTGCTCTTCCACAAACGCCAGTTGCTTGCCAAACTGCGTTCGTTCATGTTCAGCGGAGCAGGCATTTGAATAGCCGGTGCAGCTCCAATCATCGTCTGGGTGGTACTAATGTTCTTCTCCTTCGCTGGCACCATGTTAAAAGTCGGTCCTTCAGGGACAAAACGGATATTTTGCAAACAAGAGGACCAGGCGAAAACGCGGGCAGGTTGCGAGTGAAACATTTCAGTATATACAACTAGTTGGATCCATAATTAACGACCTTTGTGACTACATGACATTTTTCCTTTGATTCAGTCAAACAAACTCACTCCAATGCATCCAACTGTTGGCCAAGCAGCGTGTACGAGAGAAACGTGTGAACGTACGATCAGCTGCCGCCTTTCCTTGCGGCAGCCTAACGGCTTCCTTGCTGGGCTGGCACAGCACGTTCGTTCGAGTGTACACACCCACCACAGAACCTACTTCTTTGTGAGCGCCGATCTGACTTCCTCGTTGCCAATTTGCTTAAAACCGCTCACGACTGCAGCCTCGTTCAACACGTCTTGACGCCTACTCTTATTTTCTAGGACTAGACCCCGCGCATCCTAGCTCTCGTGCTCTCCCCGGCAGATTCGATGTCATGAACCTAACCGTTCTTCAACCCATAGGCAAGAGCGGTCATTGTGTTGTTTCATTCCAATGGACTCGCCGCCTCACGATCTATAGTCACGGTGGTCGCCGTCGGAATTATTGGCGCGCAGGCCCTCTCCGTCTGAAAACGGCCGCAAGCGCTACGGATTGGGATATCCCTGAACACATTCACCTCGACGACGCGTGGAATCTTGTACTCTCCAAAATGACGTCGTTAATTGAGCAGGTCGTTCATTCCTTCCATCGAAAGCCATTCGCTAGCGGTTCCCTTGGATGGATCGAGAGTTGAAGTCAACTATGAACAGAAGGCGAAAATTATGGGAACGCTTTAGGCAATCCCATTCAAAACTCGACTTCTTTCACTACAAGACTGTCAGAAATATTTGTGTCGCAATGTAGCGCCAGAAACGCCGACTATACGAACTATCCTTGGCAAAACACTCCAGAATCGCACCTAAAATGCTCTACTCTTATTTGAAAAGGAGCACGAGAGCTGGTAATGGCAACCCGGGTTTGTGTTCCTGTGATTGGCAAGCTTTACTTCACGAGAACGCTGAGAAATGTGGTCACTTGGCTAAGCAATACGCTTCTGTTTACGCGAAACACCATTTGGTGACAGAGCCGTATCCAATTTTCCATCTTCGTTGGCCCAAGTAGATAGCAACACTGATTCTGTGCTTAAACTTCTTCAGTTAGATCCGCATAGCTCACCTGGCCCTGATGGATGGTATCCGTTGTTCCTCAGGACTGTGGCGGAGTACATAGCTTCACCCAGATGTCAAGTC
Organism: Dicrocoelium dendriticum; assembly: GCA_944474145.2. Classification (NCBI taxonomy): domain Eukaryota; kingdom Metazoa; phylum Platyhelminthes; class Trematoda; order Plagiorchiida; family Dicrocoeliidae; genus Dicrocoelium; species Dicrocoelium dendriticum. Next base: position 62,277,689 of record OX104067.1, on the reverse strand, counting down.
CTTTGTCGCTCACTATAAGCTCGCCGTCTTCCTTCAGCTTGGAAAGTGGGTATTGTCAATCCCATTTACAATGGTGGAAGTCGGTATCATCCGAGCAATAATCGTCCAAGAAGTTTGACGCCAATAGTGTGTAATATTATGGAACGGATCCTTAAACAAGCTGTTACTCTTTATCTTGGAGGACAGAATGCTATTTCTTATGCCCAGTATGGGCTCCGAAAAGCGAGCTCCTGTATCTTGAAATTGTTCGTTGCTAAGGAGACTTGGGCAAGGTCGCTAGACTCCGGCAAACCTTTGGACGTTGTGTTTGTTGACTTCAGCAAAGCTTTTGACAAAGTCCCGCATGAACGGCTCCTTTTTAAGCTCCAAGGAATCGCTATTTCTGGGAACCTCCTGTTTTGGATCTCCGACATTCTAAACGACCGCTCTATGCAAGTGAAGGTGAATGACACATTTTCTGCTCCTGTTCGCATGAAGAGTGGGGTCACACAGGGCTCTGTCCTCGGTCCCGTACTTTTCAATATCTTCATCAACGACTTACCATCCACCATTCAGACGGATTGCCTAATCTACGCTGACGACCTAAAGCTATGGATGGAAGTATCCAGCCTTGAAGACGCCGACAGATGACAAACTACGCTCGATCTACTCCATGATTAGTCGATTGAGTGGCAGTTGCCCGTAAATCGTGATAAAAGCTCTGTTCTCCCCGTTGACTCATCAAACCCCTTTGGAACCTAACATATTGGTTGTTCCTTGCTCAGAAGCGCAACCCAAAAAAGGGATCTTGGAGGGATAGTGTCATCAGACCTCAAATCTAGTCAAGGCACCCAGTAGAGGGTTACCGCGGCCTATAGGATGTTCCATTCTATACGTAGAGGGTTTTCACTCCTGACTCCGGGACTTTCTCGACTCCTCTATGGCTAGCATGAACGCTTGGTTCTCGAATACGGGCTACCCGCTGCCTAACCTCTCACCAAATCCGAATGTGATATGATAGAGAAGGTTCAATGGCGTGGATCCAAATCCGTTCCTGAGCTGCGAGACCTGTCGCATCCACACCGACTTCAACGACTGAACGTGTTCGCTCTAGGTTACCGCCGTCACCGAGAAAATGTGATATTCACTCGACGTATACTCAAAGGAGAACTGGGCTGCGAGTTACAGGACTTGTTCAACTCAACAACGAGAGTTCGACACGAGGCCACCGCATGGAACTGTTCAAACCGAGGAATCTCCGTGTGCGGCTCAATTCAGTCTTATCAACTCGCGTGCTGAATGATTGGAACCGGTTGCCGGATCCTGGTGTTGATGCTGAGACCGAGGAACGTTTCAAACAACAGTTGGATTGTCATCTGAGCGCGCCGGGATTTGGCTGCCTCTAAGACAGCTACGGTAGTCTCCTGCTGAACCTAGTGTAGCAATGACCTATGCCACCACCACAATGATCGGGAAGTGAAAGAGTTGAAAAAGGATCTTCTTTCTGCTCTCTATCATTAAATGATCCAATGATCCCCTAGAGGTGTGATTCGCATTTCCATCAAGAGCAACTTTCTCCACAACCAAATGCAGGCCATGACTTACTTCACTGGCGTCTTGTGGGAAGCGTTGTCCAGAGCAGCTCACTGCACTTGGCACAGGATTGAAACAATGTATGTAATGGGGATAAAAGCTCGAGCTTTACATGACGCATAGGGTAGAAAGAGTTCGGGTCGGGTATAACGAAAGGCCAAGCAAACATGTAGAGGGGTGGACTCGCGCGTTAGCCGTATTTTCATCAGGCTTATGGGGCATTTAAACAGAATGCACGCCCGCTCAAAGCGGGACATCACACCACGCCCACTGAAACGGCTATGGAAAGGAAGTAGGTAAAAAAAAGGAAAGAGGCTCCATCAAGTAGAAGGCAGTTATATCAGGGAAGATCGCGGTGTAACTCGGACAGATGCCAGTCCAGTCAATTCTTAAAATCCGCCACCGTGGGTGCTAAGACTAAATCGACAGGCAGAGCACTCCACAGTCGGCAGCTTCGCAAAGCGAAGCAGTGTCGTCTGCAGTTCAGCCGACTGTGTTGAGGTGTGAGTCTCAATGGGTGCCCACGTAGGTTGGAGCACGATTGGTGCAGTGTCAGTAGATGGCGACAAGGATGTCCAGGTTTGGATAAGGTCATAAATACCAGGAGCACGTCGCCTCGTAGACGTCGGTACTTAAGCGAGTAGAGGCTCAGGCAGTGAAGTTGTTGTGAATAATCTAGGTGCACGATATGCGGACGAGTTTTGTAGCTCGACGTTGTGGGGCTTCTAGTATACGTTAGTGCCTCAGCAACCAGAGGCTCCAAGCCTGAATAGCAAACCACAAGAGGGGTCGAAGAAAAGCGTTGATGAAGAGGGGGGGAAACTGCTAAGGTCAATTGGATCGAAGGCTCGTTGCAGCAATCCCACCATGCGGTTAGCAGCAGTAGCTGCTTTCCGGCAGAAAGCGGACACGGAAAGACTGGTCTGGGCAATGATAAGCAAGTCTCTTTCGGCTGAAGAAATCTGGAGGACAGACCTTCCCAGGTAATATAAAGGACAAAAAGCGGAAGGGCGTGTAGAAAGAACGCAACATTTCGAAGCGTTAAATGAAAGGTTGTTTGCCATGGACCACTGATGTAGACGGCCAAGGTCCTGCTGAATTGTGTGAACATCGTCCGGAAGGTTAATTGTGCGCCACAGCTTCGCGTCATCCGCATATAGCAGCAAAGGAAGACCCGCTTGCGGTGACGTCATCAACGAAGGCTTAGTGCAAGATCAAGTGGGACCGGAACAGTAGGAAAATCCCGCGAATGTGCCACCTTCAAAAACGTCGTTGAGCCAACAGGGAAACCGGTGCCCTGATGTGCCAAAGGAGAGCCAAATCAACACACACGATTCCCATGGTCAACTAAACAATGCCCAAGTGCCCTGCATTAGCAGTCCCCGTTGTGCCGGCCACGTGAAGTATAAAAGAATACAGTAGTGTCAGTGAAGGAAAGGAAACAGAGAAGACAGGCTGATCGAATATCGTAGGCAAAATTAAGATGTAAGTTACAATGAGTTAAAGAAGCGTAGGCTGTAGTAGACGAAGAAAAGTGTAAGACATGAAGGGGAACTTTAAACTTCAGAGCGATAGCGTCAAGTCGATGCTCGAACTCTTTCACCGTCGGTGCCATTATGACTTCGGCAGGCGATGCGTTCCAATAAGCTATAACCCTACGTGATAACCAAAAAGCTGCCCAAACCCGGTCAGACCGGGGTTTGTGCAACTTTAATGGGTGGCCACGAAGGGTTGACAGTCGAGTTGGGCGAAACAGTCCAGTCAAATCAGGACCAGTCTGACCCATCAATATACGATATGTGAGGACAAAGTCGCCACGAAGCCGCCTGTGATACATAGAAAACATATCTAACTTACGTAGCCTCTCCGGGTACTTCAGCTTCCTTAATTCGTGCACCATTTTCGTCCCGGACCGCAGGACTCGTTCTAACTGCCATCTTAGAACGAAGCAGGCATGGAGGACAAGCCTCGACGCAGTATTCCAGGTGCGGCCTTACCAAAGCCGAAAATAGTCTAACGAACATGTTGGTTTTCGTGATCCCGAATGACTTGCGGATCATCCACAACATGTTGAAGCCTTTGCGAGCAGCTGCCGTCCAGTGTTCACTGGACTTGAAGTCAGATGACAGCAAAACACCGAGGTCAGATTAGAGTTGAACTCGCGGTACCCTGTTGCCGCCAAATAAATAACGTGTCAAGGCGCTCAGATATCCCGTAAGATCTCAACTTTAGTGAGAGCCGAAGTTGTGGAACAGTGTCAAATCTTTCGGAAAGTCCAAGAATAACACATCTACAGTGTGGCCACTGTCTACCGCTTCGGCACAGGTTTCACGAGCTACAAGTAAATTAGTCTGACATGAAAATCCTTTGCGGAGTCCATGTTGTGCAACACGGAGAAGGTTGAATCGATTCAGGTGGTTCTCCACTGAATCCCTTATCAGCTTCTCGAACAACTTGACTACTACGCTTGTCAAACTGACAGGCCAGTAGTTCGCGTGTATAGTGTTGTCAACTCCCTTAAAAATCGGACAGATGATTGCCTCCTTCCATTCCGAAGGTAGGCTGCAGCTGTCCAGCGATATTGAAAATGCGCACGTAAGCGGACCACTCAGCTCAGTGGCCAGTTCATGCAACAGCTTCGGATGAATTGAATCAGGATCGGAGGCGTTAGAGGGATTAATGCCTTGCAGTAGCTCGAAGACCTGAGTCTCCGTTATGCTAATTTCAGCTAAGCAAGAATCCTCTGGAAATCTTGAAACCAAATTAACCTGTGGTAAAGAGGTCTCCTGAGCAAAGACCACAGTATACTGATCACTCAGTATACAAGCATTGTCATAGTCAGTTTGCGCACGGGTCCCGTCTGCTCGCAATAAAGCTGGTATAGACAGTTTTGCCCCGCTGCATCTTTTAACGTAAGCAAAAAACTTCTTGGGATTAGCTGCGGTCGAGTCCGCCAAACCCTGCTCGTAATGGAGATGAGCAGTTCTGAGATGTTGCTTACAGTTATTTCTATTCTCTCGATAACTATCATAGGTACTGGCTGATGGAGCTGCTTGGTAGGTTCGCCAGCATCTAGACCGTTTCTTGAGTAGTTACTTGCCTGCGATATCTATCCATGGAGGCTGTGCCCTTAACCCTCTTTTCCTAATGAGTGGAATATGGGGAGCGGAAACCTCCGTAAGGTATGCCTTAAATTTATACCAGGCTAACTGGACAGAGTCAGCCATCGAGATCACACGGTTCAGAACTGAAGCCTTAGTTCGCATTGCACTAAAGCCCGCCCGCCAAATATTCGGAAGTAATTCCACAGCGGTCTCTTGGTGCCTTGAAAGAGCACATCGAAAGGATATGCATGCGTGATCGCTTGACCTTAGAGGTGCACCGCATGAAACGTCAGTCACGAAGTCTATAGACTTAGCGAAAACCAAACCTAAAGTAGATGGTGTTTGGTTGTCCATGTACCTAGGGCGAAAATCAAAGAAATGGTGTAAAGACTCTTGGAGTGTCAGTTCAAGGAAGTCTGCACCGAATGTTTCATATGCCGAATTGCGAGAAAGATCGGTCCAACAGGCTTCCGGGAGGTTGACATGCCCTAGAACTAAACATATTCGCAGACTGAGTGCGGATAAAGTCAAGTATCCCCCTCGAGGAAATTCCTGGACTTCTGTAAATCACTATAACTGTAACCTGGGTAAAGGAAGTGCACAAAACAGTCGATAGGGCTGCAACCGTCTGATGCGACGATTGGATTGTGCAGGTCCTCAACAAATCTACGTTGCAGCTCACATACAGCACAACGCCCCTGCTTTGGCGACCAACGGAGCGATCAGTTCTATGCAGCGCGTAGCAAGGTAAAAATAACTCACCGTCCGTGATATCCGGAGACAACCAAGTTTTAGTGAAAGCAAGTATGTTTGGACAAGAGTTGTCTAAAAGTAGACCCAACTCGTGCACCCTGTTCCTTAGGCTACGCACATTGCTAAGTACTACCTCAAGGAAGGCAGCACTACCATCCCACTTATGTGGCCGTGTACCGTCTGTCGGTAAATGCAGAAATTTATTTATTTGTTTATTTTAGGATGGGTTCTGATAGGGCGGAAAATAACTTCCGGCTGACCACCTGTAAACCCACAAGACGGAGGTCTTGCTCACCAGCCACCCGTCTACTTTTGAGGTCTTTGATAGCCTCCTTTAACTTCAATCTATCTGCCAGTGGTAGGTCCGGCTGAACGCTGACACCACTACTCTTAAGTTTGAATGCAAATCGCAGTAATTATTTGCGTTCCTCCGGGGTAGAAAGGACAACGCGATGTAGTCGGGGTCGTGGATTTAGCGTAGCGTTAGGGACGTTTCCCAAGCTTGTCAGCTTTCTGACAGTGACAACAGGGAAACCAGGTGGAAGCAGCTTGCTAACACACAGTTTCAGCCACTTGATGTCATCCAAGCTGCGTTCCCTTGGGAGAACGGCCTCAGATTCAGTAACGTTACGGAATATAACGCTACTATCCGTCAAAGAGTCGACACGACGAGGAGTGTTTATCCCACGTGCCTTGGCGTCGACAACTATACCAGCTGTTTTCAACACTGGCGGTGGGACTGCCCTGGCTTCCTAAACGACGCCGAAGCAACGGTAGCGTAGGTTTTCCGCCCTATTGCCGGCGTCTTACTGGTTCCTGGGTCTTCAAGCCCCTTCAAAGTTTTACGAGCAGATCTAGTCCGCTTCTTCTCTTGGTTAACTGGAACAAGGGACGCTGACTTTGTACCGCACTGAGCAGTTACCAGCACTTCGTCAGAACAGGCTGATTCGCTGGCGGCCGAGACAGTTAGCGTCTGTTAAAAGTTCTGAGTGCAATCGTCAGACGACTTTATGACTGTCAAAGACGGCATCTCTTTCGATGCCGTGGCAACTAATTCTCTGCGTTTAGCAGAGGGCTTTTGGTATATCCGCACCCTATGTTTCTTCACTTTGATCAGATCATGAGGACAGCCAGCAATGCTGCCTGGATTGGCCGGTAGGAGGTGAGACTTTATGAACGAGTGACAGACTCCAGTGGATGGATCGTCAGCAAGGTTGCCGGCTATTGCTGTGTCTTCAAACGAAATATTTAGGAAATTTAAAATCAAATCCATTTTCGTATCGAGCGACGCAATCAAGGCGAGTTTAGCTATCGCCTCCTCAACATCTGCCAACCATGAAGCCAGCGCTGAAAGTTTAGCACCGGTGACAGCCGGGCGCGTCTGTCTTTGAGCGCATCATTCAGCACAGCTGAAAAGAAAGTGGACGCTTGATGATAGCATTTAGTCCTGGTCAGCTTGTAGGCCGGTATAGATTTCGTGATACCAGCGGCAGCAGACGTCACACTGCATATCGCCAGATACATCTGTTACTGGCTCTGAACAGTTAACCTGTCCGCAAGCTGCAGTAGACTTGTAACGCTTGTACATATCTTTCTTTCCCATTATACTTTCTATTCTCATTTCTATTATTTTTGTACCGCATTGTTTTAACTGACCAACAACCGATAAAACACTTTTTTCGGGTTTTGATTCGCCTTCATTTTTTCGGCCCTGCGTGTTGTGCTGTTTGTCGTCGTCTGTCTGCTGGCCTCGTCCATCGATCATCGGATCTAACGCGTCGATTTATTGTGCCGACTAAGTTCTTTCCTGCGACCAGATTATGCGAAAAACTGACGGCCTAGCTAAGATCGTGCTTTACCTTAGGTCAGCTACAGCATGCTTATTTATAGAGTTCGTATATGTAGGTAAGCCCTTTCCGTTTGGCCTTTTGCACTAGACTCCTCCAACGAGGACTTCGTAGGTCCGTCCGGCTCGGTGTTTAGCGAGACAGCCATGTTCATGTGGAAAACAGAGTAGAATTACAACACGTATACAATAGGAAAACGACCGCAATAGAAAGGCAAAAACAGGGTGCAATACGGGATTAAAACTGGGAACAACAGGAAAAGTTACCAATAAGCGCCAAAGACGCTTTGGCCAGTACCAAGTTAATCGATCCAAATATCTTGGATCAGAGAAAATTTGACAAAAGTCAAATTTCGTTTTAAGTGTTTATTCAAACACCGTTTTCTACGTCATTTCAGCTGAAAAGCTCGACCAGTAGGGCACGCCAAAAATCGAGTTACCGCGTAGTACTCACAGAGCAGCCCAGGTCACGTCAGGTCAGATGGACGGTAGAGGCTTCCGCCTAATGAGCGTCCAGTTCTTGTGCCGGTAAGTGAAGCGGTCCCCGGCACTTCGACGTTGGATTATCCCTTCTTGCTTCTGCAATGGAATGAAGCGAGAACAAGAGCAAGCTCAGCACTTTCATATGCCAGCATCGAAATCCCCTACGTATTACAGTACAACTACACAACCTCTGGAAAAAGGATGGTCCAACACTTGTGTAAGGTTCTTTTGAAGGCTTCTACGGTCTCAGACTCCACTAAATCAGAAGAAAGTTTATTCCAGAAGTTAACTACCCGGTTCGTAAAAAACTTTGCCCTAATGTCCAAGCGAGCTCTGTGATGTTTGAGCTTCAGGCGATGCCCGCGCAGACGGTCTGACGTAGCCAGTTCAAACAGCTGGGGGAACTAATACCACTAAGTCCCTTAATGATCTTAAACGTCTCTATCAATTTTCCTCTCAACGTATGCCGTTCCAAGGAAAATAATCCTAAGCCATTTAGATGATCTTCGTTGACTTCGATCATCCTGGTCGCAAGTTTCTAAATCTTTTCTATACAAATGATGTCACTGCGAAGGTACGGTGACCAGGCCTGAACACAATACTCCAGATGTGGCCTGACCACTGCTTTGTATAAGGGCAAGAATACTTCTGCTTTAGTGTTGCCCAGCACCCCATAAGACGAAAAACTTGTGTCGTGCTTTATTGGCCGCACTGCGACATTGTGCCGAAGGCTTAAAATCGTTCACTACTATGACACCTAGAGCACGGGCCTCGTCAGTACGCCGCAATGATAGAGATCCCACAGGAGACTGAACTGTAATTACGCTACCACTACTAGCCAATAGTTGACATTTGTTGGCATTTAGAGGTAGGTCTCATTGGTTTGACCAATTCATCAAAGTGATGATGTCCTTAGCCAATGTCGCTCGGTTTCCCCTACTGACTGGCTTCAAGTCATCTGCAAAGTTGTAGCAGAGATCCACAAGAATTGGAGCCAGGTCATTTATAAAAATGAGAAACAACAATGGACCCAGAACCGAACCTTGGGGGACACCGCTGTAGGCATGGTCAACACTTTAACTCGCTTCCCCAACGCTGACTCTGAATGTCCCTCCACGTAAGAAAGCAGAGCGCCATAGTAAAATTTGAGGATGCAATCCAAACCATGTCAACTTCTCAATTAAAAGTCGTTGATTCACGGAGTCAAAGGCTTTACTGAAGTCCAAATAGCACACCTCTAAATAAATAAATATTTATATTTCCAGACCTGCTAAAGGCTGCACCCTAAAGGGTTCAGATCAATGCTTACATTTATCCGATGCTCTTGCATGGAAGTTGGCAAAATATATGTTCATCGTTAGCAATTGCAAATGCATTGGCACTGTATAGTATACAGCTACTGGGTCGCAGGCGCCCACCTTGACATTTATCTGCTTCCTTCGGGCGATATTGAGCTCCTTGTATTTTATTGTGAATAATTCGCGGAGGTGTAGTTTGCCTTTTCTCCTTGGAACAGAATCCAATTTGCCACAAGTTCACTTTAAATTGATCGCACAATAATTGGCCACTCAGTTGCCCCAATTGTTGTTGCGCACATGGAAGAAATGAATGGAGGGATTAAAGGCATACGAAAAATAAAAACAGTTCCGAAAAATGCAGACATAAATAGAAGCAATTGTTAAGAGAGAAAATAAATCTGCGTGCTTTAGTAGAAAAATACCAATTAACAAAAAAAATATAGCACTACTTTTATTACACTGATATTGCTCTCCGGCGCAAAATTTCAACCTGAGTTATTCTCAGATAAAAGAGAAAGCCTTTCTACAGTTACAATACCGCTTAAAGTAGCACAAAAATACACTGTTCTGGACCAGCTTTGGCGCCTGAATACGATGAACGTAAAAGCAACACAATGCGTGCAGTAGTTTGCGAGTTATTCGCAATTAAACGATGGTCTACGAATAAGGCCATTATTATTATTCGCTAAAAATGGCTTTCTGCTTTGCAGGCAGATAGCAGAAAAAATAAAAGAAAATATAAAAGTAGGGAAGCGGTGTATGTTCTAGATAGGCATAGCTATCCAGAAATGCTCTAATCAGCCCGTCATACCCTGCGACAACTACGGACTGCGCAGGTGGCCGAAAAGTAAACTTTGCAGGCAAGCATGAAAAATATATGCAATTGAGGGATAAGTTTGCGCGAAAACGCTAGAAATCCAGCAAGGAATATTATATCTATAAGGGAATTCAGTGGAGCTTGTAATTAACTCACGGTTAGAAGGCCACAGCATACCAACTTCAGGGGATGCTGAGCCACATAAACAACCAGTAAAATAGAGTTTAGCATTTTTTAAGCCTCTAAGCTTTTCTAAAGCTTACAGCAAGGCCGCATGAGCCAGATCTACCTGAGTAACTCAGGGGATCTTTCAGACCCGTTGACAGATTTCGGCCTGCAAAATACACACCTTACTTAGCTAAACATCACAAGATTTATCCCTTAGAGCCGATTTTCTATATTAATGAGACTCTGTCTCTAACATCAGTGAGCTATAGGAGCCTGTCACTAATAATAAAGAAATGAGCATGGGAAAATTTAGTAAAATTTAGCTAATTGCACTTGGGCGTGAAATCCGTTTTGGTCTACATTGGTTGGGCTTTAACAACTCTACTTCTGGTGGTTGAGCTTGCTTATACTTGAGGTATTGTTATGCTTCATGTGTAGATGCACACTATTGTGCAGCTCTTTGATGAATTTCGATTTATTTCTTTCCATTTTTTAGGTTCCGAAGATAGTGCCGGCGGTGTTCATCCAGATGGCAATGTTAACTGGCACTCTAATGTCACACCGACTATTTCTTTTGTGATTTTCCTGGCAAGGGCTGTTCTAGCACCCCAGGCAAAGAGCGAAAAGGTAAATCAGGAGTGGAATAGTAACAAAAACCAGTGGGAGCTGGTCGTTCACCAGCCATTACGCATAACGCATGGTAGGCTTTGGAGCCATCTAAAAGATAAATGACACACGGGCGGCCAAGAGAAGAAAAGTGGTGATGGAAAGTTTCTGGTGCTCCAGCCAGCCAGTGTGACAGGGGCCTCTCTGTCATTGGTTAGCTTTCGTGCCAGTGAAATGAAAGCTGAAAATACGAGTGCTTTACGAGCAAAAGCAGTTAAAGAAGAGGATCTGATTTTCATTATGCCTGTCTACTAGTGTTGACAATAGCGAAAGGCACATGTATACCAGATAAAGCTGTTTATGGGGTCAAGAGAGAGTAAGTGGAGAGCAAAATGTCTGATTCTTGGGCCTAGAACTTTTAAAGTGCGCTCTTTGTCAACAATAAGAAAGATTATTTTTTTTATTTTGCGGTTTAACTACTGATAGTGTTTGGAAACTGCTGAGTATAGTAACTAGCGCTCAGACTTAGTGAAAAAGCTTCGATTAGGGCCCACTGTCAACCGACGTCTAGGAAGACACATAAAGGTTCATTTAAAGCCGGAATTTAGACGATTTTGGTCAATTCTAATGCTACGCTTGGGTGCATCCGCAGCAGAAAACGTTTTCAACATTCTATGCAAGGCTTAGGTCTGGTAGCATGCCTTTACTAGGGG
>OX104067.1:62245774-62265833 GCA_944474145.2 Dicrocoelium dendriticum | reverse complement strand
ACTCGCTGATGTGTTTGTGAAGCTCTTCTCAGCGTTTGTGCGACCCCACCTAGAATATTGCGTCCAGGCCTGTCCACCATGCCTTGTCCGGGACAAAATGGCACTAGAAAGGGTGTTGCGTGTCGGTACTAGGTTGGTCAAGGGATTACGAGGGCAAACGTACCCCGAACGCCTACTTAGTTTGGGAATGCAGTCAATGCACTATCGAAGAATTAGAGGGGACCTAATCCTAACCTACCGTATTTTGACTGGGAAGCTTGGCCCTGATTTGTCCATGCTATTTAGTCCTTCTAGATTATCTGGTCTCCGCGGGCATTGTATGAAGCTGGACAAACTGCGGTCCGATCGAGTTAGAGCGGAGACACGCTTATCTCGTCGAGTCATCGAGCGCTGGAACCTACTTCCTGAAAATGTTGTCAAGGAAGCTACGGTGAAGGGGTTTGAGCGTCAACTAGATGCTCTTGGGTGGCAACACGAAACCTTTCCATTTTCCTGACAAATTCCCATCTTCATACTTCGATTCTATTTTCTTTGCTTTTCCTCGTCATTGATATTATTCCCTTCTTTTAACTGATTTCCCCTACTCTCTTACCTTCGTTTTTTCTTCCTCTCTTACTTACTTCACGTAACTGACACAGCTGGGACAGCTAATGTTAGGAACGTAGACATTAAATTGGTGGACCAGGGTGTTTTTCGGGTGTTTTCCTTTTAGACCCATCAAGAAGTCGGAGCACCCCTATCAACTCCTGGATCGACGACCCGCTCAAGAAGGAACACTTACGGGATTCATCCTATCGTTCCAGTCTCACTTGAACTTGAATTTGAACTTGAACCTACGGAACCGAACCCGCCGCTAGGCAAATCTCAGATGTGAGAGTCCCGGTCCGTGTTCATGAGGACAACCTGTTTCTGCGTTCTGAAAAGGTAATCGTTTTAATGGAGGAATTTCTTCCGCAACGTGTTTTCAAGATGTTCAAAACCTCCAATAATGTGAAATTGGATCTGTACCATGCTTAATTACAAAGTTGCCTAAAAGTGTAAGAGTTGAAATATAACCCTAAGTAAGGCGTTAAAAAGGACACGGAATGTAAAATATGGTTTACGTAAGTCCTCGGCATGTATTTCATAGAAGAAGTCATTCGGAGAATGTATGGTAAATGTTGCAAGACATTGGGGCGTCGGCGTTGACTAGCTGGCTTATGGAAGTGTGGAGTGATTTCTAGTGCAGCTTGCATATGGCTTTGTTAACCGTAGAATGGATATGATGAAGTGATTCCTCACTAATGGATAGATAAAGCAGTGTGTATGTGTAATCATGGTAAACGCGGTTTAAAGCTCTCTCTCTGTCTGTGTATACATATGTACATATATGTTGCACTGAAAGGCTCATGTGTGGATAAATGCATGGGTTATTGACTATGGTATACCAGATGGATAAGAACGAACGTAACAAAAGTGAACGTTATATAAGGATGCAGTGTTAGTCTCTTTACTGAAGCATGCTCTATGCATGATACCTGTGACATAGTACATGGGAAAAATATCCCGATTGTTAATTTGCATGGCAAGCAGGGGAACCCGATATCGCAAATGGTTATGCGATAAACATTTGCGGTTTATGTATATTTGTATGTGTATATGCATCTATATATATGTATATATATATGTATATGCATACATATATATATACATATACACATACATGTATTCATTAATGGCAAATGTAAATCGCATAACTAATTGCGATATGTACATATGCATAAAAATAGGATGAGCTATTGGTTCGTATTTACCTTTGATAAATGCTATAGCCATTAATCACGCAAGGGAAAAGGAGTTCGCATGACTTGATGGTATGTAATTGCGAAATCCGGTGATTTCTGAGCCGAATAGGTGCTATGCGGGAAAGTGGGTTCAAGAGGCAGTGGGTATGGAGCAATAAATATGGCGTCCTTAAGGGTGACTGACTTAATCGATGGTGTTATGTGAAGTAGGGGAAATGTACATCTGAAAACCATCCAGCAAAAGCTACGTAATTTCTACGTCAGTGGGTTTATAAACTTGAACTGAATAGTCGGTTTAGTTAACGTTAATGATATATACGGCTATAATTTAGTGTCTTGGATAGTGAGATAACACGACGTCATACATGGGAAGTAAATGTTCGGCGCAAGATGTTTTCCACATAATGCTGACGTCTTCGCGTGGCTACATCAATATATGAACATATATAAATGGTTTATTCTGGAAGTGGGCGTGACATGGTACTGAAGTAGGCAATCCCTTGTTAAGGCGGTATTTGATTATATGACAAGTGCGCAGACGGGACGCTCAAACCATATGCAAATATTCTCGTGTAAGTGGGGAGCGTTCGGAACGCTTACCACCCACCAAGCGAGAATACTGAAAATTGGTTCTTCAAATATCGTTACAGTAGGAGTGGATGGCTCATGGAGGTGAGCCTTGCTAAGTGTCAGAGCACTAAAGAAACCATATTTAGCAATAATGGACGGATACAACGACATGTTACAGGTTGTGAATGGCTGCGAAAGGTTAACTTACCGGTTTGTTTTTGGAGGACTATTTTGTTCGCATGCATCGGGGGATTGCGAACACGTGTCCATGTATGAATGCCCCCATACGTGATCTGAAGATTACGGAGCCACCCACGGAACCTGTGAACTTGGAGTCCGCCGCAAGGAGATAGCGGTATTTTGCATACTTCCATTCGGCTGTGGGACGACAAGCCACGGATTCAGAGGGTGGCCCTGAAAAGGGCCGTTGCTCCGTTCTCCAAGGGATGGTAATAGTGTGGTAACCGGAAGGCAAAGGAAGACCGGACAAGGTGCTATGATAGGATAGGTCTAATGCACGTACGTCATATGAAAACTAAAAAATAAATGAGGAGAGATAAATGAGCGAATTCAATGTTACCTAAAGGTACGTATCAATGGAACACCGCATGGCGGCTGCACGACTTGGAAGCAGTCTGTGTGGCATCGCTAGGTGAGGACGCAGTGCGCGGTGCATATCAATGGCTCTGAAACGGAGGTGAGTATATAAAAACGACAGCACCTGTAACTGCGTATCAATGCAACATCACAGGGCGGCGGCATGACTTGTGGGGGAGGCGGCAGTACGTGACAGGAGGCTCTGTGGTCGTGAGAGGAAACAAGGCGGTGGGCGGCACATGTCAGTGGCTCTGAAATGGAGGTTAGCATAGGAAATCTATGTTACCGGTAACATGGTATCAATGCGACATGAAGTGGCTGCGGCAGGACTTGGGAGGAGGTTCTGTGGCAGTGAGAGGGAACAACGCGTTGGGCGGCAGATATCAGTGGCTATGAAATGGAGTTTGGCAGAGAAAATCTATGTTACCTGTAACAACGTATCAATGCGACATGAAGTGGCGGCGGCAGTACCTGACAGGAGGCTCTGTGGTCGTGCCTGCCGTCACGTGGGTAGCTGCAGCGGAGGATGAAGGCTGCATTCCTTGGAAGGTAGGCAGGTTTTCCGAGGATAATCGTTGCAGTTGCTCCAACTGCGTTGAGCGCGCGTAAAGCTGAACATCACTGTGACTCGTGAGCAGCTCCCGCACGCATGCGAACACGCCCATGGTGCGCTGGAACTCCTCGGTGCCCATGCTCAGAATCTGCGTGTCCAGAGCTGCAAACATATCCCGAGTGATGCGAATTTTCGCCGCGCGGTCAAGAACTACATCACTTGGGCATCTCACCAGCGCCACCGTCAACCTCTCTTCGGTATCCTCCGAAAGCACCGGCGCAGATTTACTTATCGCTGGCAATACCCAACGGCAACCATCAAGCACATCCTCCTCCTGGTACGCGTGCAGGTTCACCACGTGGATTATGTGCGCACATGGAATGCGCCACTGCCGATTAAATCTGCATCCACAAGCACTGCCATTTCCGATAACCACACGTTGCATACCAATGCGCTCGTCGTCCACCAGCCAACAGCCACCGTCTTGGTTTACGCTGCGAATACGAACCCGAACACTGTGCCGCGCGTACTGCCGCCGGTCGTAGGACGTGAGCCTGCGCAAAATCACGTCCCCAATGCTGCCACCGTGCTGAACGTCGCATACACCAAGTTGATCTCTGGCCAGCAGTGTTTCCCTCTCCTCAATCATGCTACTGGCACGCTGCACTATCACCCGAAACTGGTGAAGTAGCGTTGACTGTTCACTCAAATTTTGTTTCAGATGCTCATTCTCATTTTCAATGCGATTGGTGCTGTCGCAGCCAAATAAAACTACGTGGCCCATCAAATGCGCCGCTCAGCTAAGCCGCCATGGAATCCATGTACGACGCAGGTATTGGAAGCATTCTGCGCTCCGCAGAGATATCGCTTCCATAATCCGATGGTAATGAGCGCAGTCGTACGTGTACAACAACGACCGCAGCATGCTGAATAGAGCTCTCTTATCTTCCGCGTTACACAACGGAAGGTGTGAGCAACGCCGCCGCACGTTACGCATAATGTGTACCCGGCAGAAAACAATGTTCGCAGTTGGGTACGCATTACGGAACGCATTCACTTGCGCGGCGCACTTGTGCATCACCAAAGTCCGAGCACCGGCAACCGCGGGGGCCAATTCCAACATACCTCTCACTGCCTCCTCGTAAGCTACCTCCGTCTCATTAGGCAATAGGGCATAAAAGAAACTCATACCGAGGCCGCTGACGTCCACAAACATGCAATGCCACAGGATGTAGCCTCCGTAATTGATCTGATGCGTGGAGTCCGCCAACATTACCTCGCCGTATTGGCCCACCAATTCAAGCATGCGCGAAGGTACGAAAAATAGGTAACGCATCTGATTACCCTCATGCAGAATTTTCACCTCACCATTTCTTTGCAACAGTTGAGTCACCTCCTCCACCTCAGTGACACAGGCCTCACGATGACGCCGCCGCATGACATACAAATCCCTCATTGTTAAACGAATGTCATACTGCTGCCGCACAAAGGCACGCATCTCCTGGGTCCGATGAAATGTTCTCATTAAGTTAAGCACCAGCCTCTCCTGATCTTCTGTTAGCCTCCAATTACACGCATACAGCCAAGGCTTCCCAACCTGAAAGCTGTGCGAATGCCACAGATACTCATTCCCAATTTCGTAACATTCGCCCTTATACGTAACAGAAAAAGGCGCAAGGCAATTGTAACATCGGTACCTATAGTAATCTTGTCATGAGGCAATTGCAATGCACTTACCGCTTTCCAGTAACACTGCTGCGCCTCCCATGCACACATACAAACAAAATATACCGGTATGGGCATCCTTCCGGTAGCACCTGTACAGTCTCCCTTTCGTACGCCTTCGCAGATTGCACGTTCCGACGAACAAAGGATGTCGCCGTTTTAATCTGAATCTCTTTCAGATCTTTTTTCACCGATGCGAAGTCCAGCTAAGGACCCTTAAGCTAACGTCGGAATGCAAGCGAGTTAGGCACCATGGCTGCTACGCGTGAAACGGGAAAATGATTAACCATCGTAATGCATTTAAACCCCATAGTAAATTGATTACCAATTGAGGTCGTAGGATTTCAGCAAGCATACTCAATCGTTAATAAACAACACCATGAGTTCAATGTCGCCAAATCTACATCACATCACCTGCAACCTTGTGTACCGGACATCCAAGCGTATTCTAAAGAGACTGAGTGTGAAACCTTTACTTCGTTCCATCTATTATCTGATCGCTATCATCAAGACAGATTTCTTTGGTGGACGGTCCTGATCGGATCGCTGTTTTTCGGCGTGCTAGTAACTCTGTTTTTCGGCGTGCCATACTAGTAACTCTGTTTTTCGGCGTGCCATACTGGTCGAGTTTTCCAGCTGAAATATTGTGGAAAACGATTTCTGAATAAACACGTAAAGCGAATTTTGAAACTAACTGAACTGAACGTATTAATCGCCGTCAACGAACACTGTACAACGACTGCGGACGGTGGATTTATGTATAGATCTGCGATTTTCTTCACTGAACTCCTGAAAATTTGGCTTTTGTCACTTTTCTTGTGATCCAAAAGGACTTGGAAGCGCTAAATTACCTATACGGTTCTCTGCCGTGTATAGTAGTGCATGCAAACCACGTTCATTCTACCCATCCAACCCAAATACTTTCGCTCAAGTATTTTCTACTGCTGCTAAAAACTGACTGCTACATTGGATCTGGCGTTTTTGCTTTGTGGCATCAAGATACTGCAGTCTGCTGTAGCACTTTTCCTGACTGACTCGACTTTGAATCGCCTGGCTCGTATTCCAGTCACAACCAAATCCTTCCTGACGTCGCTACGGTCCGCCTTTCCACATCTAGCCCTTCTACCAGCAAGTGAACCAGGGCTTTCGACTCTTCGACTTTTGGGCTGCTATCTTTGCTGCTGCATACTTGAACCTACCCGTCCCAAAGGCTTCTTGTCTTCCGTGAGTTTGTTCTTTGCTGTTTTCTCCTGCATCTGCTTGCTCGTTTCGCTTTTTGCTTATTCTTGGTTCCACCTTCCAAATAACTATGGCTTTTGATACTAACGATAAATGTGGCGAGCACAGTTGTGGCACTGCAGTCACGGAAGGCATACAGTGTGACCGATGTTTATTATGGTATCATAGCACCTGCTCTAGGTTAGACCGTTCGTCCATTGATCTGTACACCCAGCATCCCCAACTGAAGTGGATCTGTTTTCACTGTGTGTGCCTAGCTGATACTTGTGCTCGCTTATTACGCGAGCGGCTTGATGCTCCTCCACAGTTGCCTGATGTTCAGAGGGTAGCTGACGCGAAGTATCTGCAGCGGCTCTCCACCGCAGAAAAAGTGATCAGCGACCAGGCTTTGCTCATAAATGCACTGCGAGTGAAGATTGACGAGTTGCGCGATTCTTTAAATAGCTACGCTCAGAATGCGGAGATTGCCATGGGCAGGCAAAGAAATGTTCTTGTCTACAATCGGGAGGAGCCGGTGATACACGAGGCAAAGGCTCGACGAGACCTGGACAGGAGACGAATACACGACATCCTCCGCATAGCCGGGATACCTTTAAACGTCGGTATCAAAAGGGTGCATCGTGTAGGTAGCTGGAGAGAGACTGGTCCACTGCGTCAGCAAGGATTTGCTAGGCCGATTCTGGTTGAATTTAGGAACCCTGTTTATCGTGACCAAATGCTTAACCGAGCCGGCTTAATCGAGAGTCAGACTAATGGCCGGTATCAGGTGGCCCCGGACACACTTAGCTCACATGCATGAGAATGCACTTGAACAATACATCAATATACCGACCAGGAGCCGAATCGGGAGTGCCCCCTCCACGTTGGATGTTGCCATCACCAAACACGGTCGTTTCGCAGAGCTACAAGTGGAAGCACCTTTAGGTAGGAGTGATCACTGCGTCCTCACTTTCTGCCTAAATACCTTGAAGCCTGCACGACATCCTCGCCTCGTGAGAAATTTCAGCCGCATCGACCATATGAGATTGAGGGATAGAGCCCTCCAGGTCAATTGGATCCCTGACCAGGAACAGGCATCTTTGGAACAAAGGTGGTCTGTGCTTAAAACTGGTTTAGTACAACTATTGAATGAGTTTGCTCCTCTTCGTCCTGCGAGACATTTCAGCAGGCCTCGATGGTGGAGGAGGAGAATTGATAGAGCTCTAAAGAGACGAAATGAGAAGTGGAAAAAATTCACTGAGGCCAGGGGCTTTCGACGAGGGCTACAGTACACAAAAAGCCGGAATACGGCTATCAAGGTGCAACGGCAGGCTAAATACTCTTATGAGCTTCGGCTGGCTCGGTATGCGAAAACAAATCCAAAGTGTTACTACGGCTATGTTCAGTCTAAAGCCTCCCTAAGAGAGGACGTTGGGTGTCTAAATATGGAAGATGGCAGCCAGGCTGTGGAAGCCAGAGATAAAGCTGAAATGCTGCTAAGAGTCTTTCAGAATCTGCATAGGAGGGACAATGGATGTGCTGCACCATCGCAGCCACACTGTGTCAGCAGTTATATAATGCAGGACATCGTGCTGACTGCGCAAGAGGTCTTTGCTGTGATGACTAACTTGAATCCCTTCAAATCAGCCGGTCCTGACGATGTACATCCGGCAATAGTCAAGCCACTAGCTGACATCCTTCAACATCCTGTTCTGGAGCTGTTCAACTGGTCGCTCCAGGAATGCAAGTTGCCACGAGACTGGAAGGAAGCAGCCATAGTTGCAATTCACAAGGGTGGCTCCAAATCGGAGCCCCTTAACTACAGACCCATCAGTCTAACCTGTGTTCTGCTCAAGTGTTTAGAGAAGCTTATAAGAAACCGGATTTGTGAGCATTTGGCGGAACACAGTCTACTTAGAGCAGAGCAGCATGGTTTCATTAAAAAGAAGTCGTGCCTCACTAATCTACTGTGCTTCCTCGATGAGATTACTCGATGTCTTGACGACGGGATTCCGGTAGAGGTCTGCTATCTTGACTTTAGCAAGGCTTTCGACTCAGTAAACCACCGTTTCCTACTTGAAAAATTAGCATGGTTCGGAGTACATCCTAGACTTCTGTCTTGGGTGTCAGAATTCTTATGTGGGAGAACGTTTCGAGTTAGAATCGGTGATGTGAGTTCTAGTGTGGGCGTGGCCTACAGTGGAGTACCCCAAGGATCGGTGCTAGGTCCACTTTTGTTTCTTATGTTTATAAACGACTTGGCTCCTCTTATTGAAGACCCCTGTTACATCTTTGCGGATGACTTGAAGCTAGTCAGCAGGGGCAACCGTGCAACACTGGCCAAGGATATCATCAGTGTGGCAAACTGGTCGAAGCAATGGGACTTGCCCTTGAATGCAAGCAAGTGCCAAATTCTGACCACTAGTAGAGACGTACTTGCAGTTCAGACTTCCTTTGGTCCCTTCCCCTTACAATGCACTACCCAGGCACGCGATTTAGGAGTCATCATGACGAGCAGCTTCAAGCCTTCGATGCAATGTCGATACGCCGCCAACAAAGCGCGACGAGAATTGTTTCGCCTCAGGAGGGCTCTGTGTAATACCAAGCCAGAAGTGTTCCTGCCACTATACAAAGCAGTGGTTAGGCCACACTTAGAGTATTGTGTTCAAGCTTGGTCGCCCTATCTCCGTGATGATGTTCTTTGCCTGGAGAAGATTCAAAGACTAGCAACCAGGATGGTTGAAGGTCAACGGGGGAAGCCGTATGAAGATCGCCTAAAGAGCCTGGGGTTGTTTTCCCTTGAACGGCGTAGACTGAGAGGCGATCTGATAGAAACATTTAAGATCATGAAGGGCTTCAGTGCCATCGTGCCCTCTGATTTATTTGAGCTGGCTGATTCTGAACGCTTGCGTGGACATCGCTTGAAGCTCAAACAACAGAGAGCTAGACTGAACGTCAGGGCTAAGTTCTTCTCAAATCGTGTAGTGCGCAACTGGAATAAGTTGCCTTCGGAACTAATGGATTGTGAGACTGTGGTTGCCTTCAAAGCAGGCCTAGACAGGTGCTGGCCGCGTATTTTTCCGGAATTAATATAATCCTATCCAATTTATTCGCATTGTTATCCGATGTTGATCCTTGTAAAAGCAAAGATTGCTCTCGCTTTTGCTTCATTTCTTTTTGCAGAGGCAAGGAGAGGCGATCAAAAGTCGAAGTGCCGGGGGCTCTGGTTCGCTTACCGGTACAAGAAGCTGGACGCTCGTTAGGCGGAAGCCTGTATCGTCCACGGATTTTGACCTGACCTGACCTGACCTGCAACCTTGTGTACCGGGATAACACTGCCGAAGGAACGTTATTTCCAAGTGACGGATTGGACTCTGTCATCCGTGTAACTTATTTGATGTTGTTGCAGTTGGCTTGGTGATGCCACAAAACGGCTAATATATGAAATAGTAAAAGATCATGATGTAGCTAACCGAAGGAATTCGGACCAGTGCATGCCACCTTTCTTGGCCGATCCTTGTAACTTAGATGTGTTGAGGACTTGCACATTCCAGTCGTCGGATCAGACTGTTGAAGCCCTATCGGCTGTTTTGTGCACTTCCTCTACCCAGTTTACAGTTGTAGTGGTATACAGAAGTCCTGGAAGTTCCTCCAGGGGGATACTTGATTTTATTCGCACTCAGTCTGCGAATAAGTGTTTAGCTCTAGGGGATTTCAACCTCCCGGAAGTCTGTTGGGCCGATCTATCTTGCGATTCGGCATTAGGAACATTCGGTGCAGACTTCCTTGAACTGATCATTGTACAGTCTCCTTCCTATGGACTAAACGTCTAGCTATCCGAACCCGGGCGCACACCGTCGCAACTTCTGGCGAACCGACGCATTCAAGCTAAGGGTGGCAGCAGGTACATTGGACTGGAATGTTCCACAACACTTAGATCTCGATGCTGCTTGGAACGATTTATCCCGCAAATTGAAGCTTCTCATCGAGGAGGCCGTCCCATTCAAGGGGAACAGGCCTCTTTCTAAGGGTCCCCCTGGATCGACCGAGAACTCAGGGCCAACATGAAACAACAACGAAAACTATGAGACAGATTCAAGCTTTCCCGCTTAGACTCAGACTACTCTAAATACAAAGCCATCAGGAACTTCTGCTCCCTGCAGAAACGCGAAAAGAGACAACGATACGAACATAGCCTGGCCGAACAATCTCTCTCTAGGCCAAAGATACTATTTTCATACCTTAATAGATCCTCCAAGACGGGCTGTGGAATTCCTGCATTGTCTACTAATGAGCCAGATATGATACACTATGATGATGACTCCAAAGCTGACCTCTTGGCTCTACAGTTCTCCTCAGTATATACGAAGGGAGACAGACTCGCAAACCCTCATGTAGTTGCACATACAGTACCTCTGGAACATATCGATATCGATGCAGGTGCTACCTTGAAGCTACTACTAGAACTGAACTCCTCTTCCTCACCAGGCCCAGACGGGTTACATCCACATTTTCTCAAGATGGTTGCAGAATTCATTGCCGTCCCACTTTGTCAAATCTTTCAGCTCTCTCTTAAAGCTGGTCGACTACCTGTCGATTGGAAGACGGGTGTAGTTATGCCGAAATACAAAGGTGGAAACCGCCAGGACCCTGCGAACTATCGGCCAATTTGCTTGACGTCGGTCGCCTGCAAGATCATGGAAAAGCTCATTAAATCTGCTCTCCACCGACACTGCGAAGATCTGAACTTCACCTCAGTCACTCAGCATGGCTTCCGAAAGGGGCACTCCTGTATCACTAACCTGTTGGTCGCTACAGAGAAGTGGGCTAAATCAGTGGACGCTGGAAAACGTTTAGATGTGGTCTTCATCGACTTCAGCAAAGCTTTTGACAGAGTCCCACATCAGGAACTACTCTCTAAGCTCGGCGGAATTGGCGTGACAGGGAACCTCCTACTATGGATCAGTGACTTCTTGCAAGGCCGGAACATGCAAGTCAAAGTAAACGATACCCTCTCATTCCCCTGCCTATGTATAGTGGCGTACCACAAGGCTCCGTTCTCGGACTGGAATTGTTCAAGATATATATCAATGATCTACCAAGTATGCTACAAACCGACTGTCTGATCTATGCAAACGATCTCAAGCTATGGTCGGAAGTGTCCAGCCTCGAAGACGCCGACCAATTACAGGAAACGCTTGATCTACTACACTCTTGGTCTATCAAGTGGGGTTTGCCGGTCAACAAAGATAAATGCTCAGTCCTTTCTTTAGGTGCTGCTGAATCACTGGGCATGTAGCACATTGGCGGGCACCTACTCAAGATTGCCACACAGGAAAAGGACTTGGGGACAATAATCTCCTCTGATCTCAAAACGACCCTTGACACGTTAAAGAAAACTGCTGCGGCGAACAGGATGTGGGGCGCCATAAGGAGATCATTCTCTGAAATGACGCCGCAGATATTTAGACTTCTCTTCACCTCCCATATCCGTCCCATTCTTGAATTCGGACATCCGGCCATAGCCCCTTTAGCTAAACGTGAAAGTGACAAGATAGAAAAAATTCAGCGACGAGCCTCGAAATTTGTCCTTGGGCTACGCAACCTCCCGTACCCCACCCGCCTACAGAGGATGAACCTTTTTCCCTTAGACTATCGCCGACGTCGCGGAGACCTCATCTATACCAGGCGCATCCTACGAGGCGAACTGGGAAACGAGCTAAGGCAGTTCTTTCAGCTAAGACTTGGCAGCTCGACTCGAGGTCACAGCTGGAAGCTTTTTAAACCGAGGAGGCTCAAAGTCCGCTCAGATGTCGCTCTCTCTACTCGAGTGATTAGTGATTGGAACCGACTGCCGGACCCGATTGTCAATGCGCAATCAGGAGCGAGTTTCAAACGTTTGCTAGACATCTTCCTACTGAGTACTCCAGGATCCTGCAGGGCTGATATTACATCCTGAGCTATGACAGCCAACTCGCCTGCAATCCTTGGAAGATCGGGAAGCGAAGGAGCTGACACGGGACCCCCTTCTGCTCTCTACCACTCAATGAACTCAATGAAAAAAGTGCCTTTGCACCAGTTCGTTGACTTTCCCACTAGGTATATGGACAACCAAATGCCATCTACTTTGGATTTGGTTTTCGCTAAGTCCCTGGACTTCGTGACTGACGTTTCATGCGGTGCACCTCTAGGGTCCAGCGATCACGCATGCATATCCTTTCGATGTGCTCTTTCAAGGCACCAAGAGACCGCTGTTGAATTACTTCCGAATATTTGGCGGGCGGACTTTAGTGCAATGCGAACTAAGGCTTCAGTTCTGAACTGTGTGATCTCGATGGCTGACTCTGTCCAGTTAGCCTGGGATAAATTTAAGGCATACCTTACGGAGATTTCCGCACCCTATATTCCACTCATTTGGAAAAGAGGGTTAAGGGCACAGCCTCCATGGATAGATACCACAGGCAATACCTACTCAAGAAATGGTCTAGATGCTGGCGAACCTACCAAGCAGCTCCATCAGCCAGTACGTATGATAGTTATCGAGAGAATAGAAATAAATGTAAGCAACATCTCAGAACTGCTCGTCTCCAATACGAGCAGGGTTTAGCGGACTCGGCCGCAGCTAATCCCAAGAAGTTTTTTGCTTACGTTAAAAGACGCAGCGGGGCAAAATTGTCTATACCAGCTTTATTGCGAGCAGACGGGACCCCTGCGCAAACTGACCATGACAAGGCTTGTATACTGAGTGATCAGTATACTGCGGTCTTTGCTCGGGAGACCTATAGTGTCTGAGAGATATATATTATATTTTTTTGCAACAGTCTATGAATAGACATTGCACCATCAGAAACCATGGAACTCAAAACAAGGTACAGAAACAGTAAAAGAAAACACAACACAACAATGTCCACGGTTTTGTCAGAGGGCGAAATACTACCCGGTTGCCCAAGCCGAATTAGGGTGTTGACTTAGGGGACACCACCCCGAGCCTTTGGCTGAATAGCCTGTCCGCAAGGCAGCGGAGCGAATTCAGGGAATCGCGCCCATTGGGAGCCGGTGACTGATTGATCAGTTCATACGCCTTTCGTTTGTTCCTTTGCCAAACAGGGGCCCAATGCTCCCCGAAATTACAGCATCAACTTGCTGGAATACAATGCTTCGCCAGGATGAAGCAAGGGGCAGTGACTTTATTTAGTGGCGAGTCACGTCCGCCACGTCACAGTGTTGTTAAACGGACATGTGGCTTTTTATAGAGAGAACGCTTGCCAGGCGAAAACCCACCACGTCCTGGAACACTGCCGCCGAACCATTTGCTGGAACGGGAAAATCCCGAACCACCCAGCTGGCACCACGAGGAGGTTGTTCGGCAAGCCAGAGAGAGAGTTAGAACCGCTGCGAATAGGACCTTAGCACGATTGCTCACGGTCAGGTTACAAAAGGTGAAAATCAGCAAACCTGTCCGATGACACGAACGGAGGAATAGAACGCTGATCGTAGATAGAGATCCGACAACCGATGCGAAGCACACACAACACTCGAAGGCGGCACAACGTCACCGACACCAGAAGACGAACGAAATTCGAAGAAGAGTATATATCTTGTTGTGAGTTAAAACAACTGTACAAAAATTGACGGAAGATAGAATAGGAAGTTACAAGGAAAAATGTGAAGAATTTATAAACACTACAGGGCTCCCCTCCTAGAGCGTGAGTCGGGAGAACGAACGCTCGAAAGTTGTGCGTTGTTGGTAGTCATTAGTTTGGAAGGCAAAACAACAGCGCGTCCAGAGCGTGTGTGCTTTGGTGCATATGGTTCACTCACTGGTTTAGTGGAGGCTGTAGAGGGGGCACACAGGGTTCACACATTGGCTGGGTAGGAGGGGTACTAGGAAACGTCTGTTCGGTGGCTTGTGATGTTTTAGTTTCGATGTACGCTGGTTTTAAGCGATCGAGGCTCAGAGAATCCTTCGAACCGTTTCTATCCAATATGAAGTATTTCTCTTTGCGAGCAAGAACTTTGAAAGGGCCCTCATACGGTGGTGTCAAGGGTTTACGCACCGCATCGACGCGCACAAAAACGAAAGGGCAGGTATGCAAATCAGAGTGGACTTGCTGATTCCGAGGGCTGAATCTGGGCGGTGTTGGCCGAACTGAAGAAAAATGTTGTCGCAATCGTACCACATAGGAAGTCGGGTCTAGTTCGCCAGTGATTCTGGAATCTAACACCATCTCACCGGGAAGCCTGAGAGTTGTGCCGAAAACCAGTTCAGCGGGGCAACAACCTAGGTCTTCTTTGACCGTGTTGCGAATGCCGAGAAGGATAACTGGTAGCTGTTCGGACCAGTGCGTACTCGATTGTGATGCGGTAATTGCGGCTTTCAGTTGACGATGAAAACGTTCAACAAGACCGTTTGCGGCTGGATGGTAGGCGGTTGTTCGCAGATGACAACAGCCGAGTAAACGATTGAGGTCTCGAAAGAGAGCGGAATTGAACTGAGGACCTCTGTCTGTTGTGATCGTGGCTGGGGTGCCAAACACAGATATCCAGGTTTCAACGAAGGTCCGCGAAACAGTTTCGGTGGAAATGTCTCGTAAAGGTACTGCATGAGGCCATCGTGTGAAACGGTCGACACAGGTCAGTAAGTACTGGAAACCGTTGGATGGAGGAAGTGGTCCAACGAGATCAAGGTGCACATGTTTAAATCTAGCGTCGGGTAACGCAAATGTGCCAGGTACGGTGATCGTGTGCCGATGTATCTTGCTAGTCTGACAAGTGACACAATGCTTCGCCCATTTTTGGATGTCGGAACGCATATTGTGCCATATGTAGCGGTCAGTGATTAACTTGACCGTGGCTCGAATGCCAGGGTGGGAAAGGCCATGCAGGTGATCAAAAACAAGTCTGCGGAACTGTTGCGGAACAAAAGGTCTGGGCTTTCCAGTCGACAGATCACAATAGACTTTAGAATCGGAATTAACAATAGGCAGTTGAGAGAATTTCAAGGAAGCGTTTGTCTTCAAGTCTGCGAACTCAGGATCGTCTTCTTGGTGAGCCGCAATATCCTCGAGGTTAATAGTTTGGCGTGAGAAATGATGGAGATCGATACGAGACATAGCGTCAGCAACAGCGTTGTTAGTGGCATCAACATGACGAATGTCTGTCGTGAATTGTGATATGTAGTCTAGATGACGGGTCTCACGAGGTGAAAATCGATCGGAGGAACCGCGGAAGGCAAAAGCTAGCGGTTTGTGATCCGTTAGGATAGTGAAGGTACGTCCTTCAAGTAGATGTCGGAAGTGCTTAATGGCAAGGTAAATAGCCAGAAGTTCGCGTCCGAATGTGCTGTATCGAGTTTGAGCAGGCTGAAGCTTTTTGGAGAAAAAAGACAAAGGTTGAGGTTGGTTGTTGATCAGCTGCTGTAAAACGGCACCAACGGCAGTTTGTGATGCATCAGTTCTGAGAACGAGAGGTGCATCAACATCGGTTTTCATGTGGCTAAGCGCGGTGGCGTTGGATAACGCCTGCTTGATCTTATCGAATGCCACAATAGCTTCTGCTGTTGGCTCAAACTTTCGGGACTTGCCTTTTAGTAAATCTGTCAGGGGCTGAAGTAGCCGGGAACAATTTGGAATGAAACGATTGTAATAGTTGACCATCCCGAGGAAACGACGCAAATTTTTGAAGGACTGAGGCATTGGGTAATCCGCGATTGCCTGCGTCTTTTCGGGAAGTGGGCGAATACCATTGTGGTCGATTCGGTGACCGAGAAAATCGACACAGGATTGGCCGAAAATACATTTATCAACATTAATCGTCACGCCATACTGAGCAAAACGCTCGAAGATCAGACGGAGATGTGACAGGTGTTCCTCATCGTTCGAACTGGCGACGAGAATGTCGTCGATGTAGGCGAAGACAAAGTCTAACCCTCTTAGGACTTGGTCAATGAATCGCTGAAAGGTTTGAGCAGCGTTTCGCAATCCGAAGGGCATACGGACGAATTCATAGAGACCGAAGGGGGTAGTAATGGCGGTCTTTGGAATGTCGTCAGGAGCGACAGGAATGTGATGGTATGCACGAACTAGGTCGATTGTAGAGAAAACAGATTTTCCGTGCAAGTTGCTAGAAAAATCATGGATATGGGAAATTGGGTATCTATCGGGAACAGTGACACTGTTGAGCGCACGGTAGTCGCCACATGGTCTCCAATCGCTGGTCTTCTTGGGCACCAAATGAAGCGGAGATGCCCAGCAGCTTTTGGAAGGGCGTATGATCCCAAGGTTAAGCATGTGTTCGAACACTCTCTTGGCCGCTTGTAGTTTGTCCGGTGGAAGGCGTCTTGGCTTGGCAGACACAGGAGGACCGGTTGTGACGATATGGTGACAGATATCGTGCTTGGGCTCTAGAGTGCCGTCATCTGCTCTAAGGAGGGAGGGAAATTGTTGCAGCAATGATGAGTAGCGTGACTCTTTAGGCAGAAGTACATGAAGCTTAATGGAATTGACCGTAGCGAGCTGTCCGGAAACAGTTAACGATGTAGTACCATCTCGTAGCTTGCCACATCGCAGGTCTACGACCAGGCCGAATTTGGTGAGAAAGTCAATACCAATGATGGGCTTCTGTACATCGGCAATCAGGAAGATGAAGGTGAAATTACGTCGCAAACCAAGATTAAGTGTCAGCAGTCTCTGGCCATACGTCGCGATCTTGGTTTGGTTAGCTGCCTGTAAGGTAATTCCGGATGGTCGCAGAGCACGTTTTTCTAAGGATCGAGGTATAACGCTCACCTCTGCGCCAGTATCAACCAAAAAATGAAGTTTGGTGGTGGAATCGAAAACGTACAAGAGGCGACTAATGGTTTGGCCAGCAGCAGCTGTCGCCATCACTGGCTGGCGTTGTCGTTTCCCTGCCGAGAATCCAAAAACGTCTTCGGGTATTTGCAACCTGGACGACAATTACGAGCAGCATCGCCGAAACGGCGGTGGTAGTAGCAGTATGATCGCGATCGGCTGGTGCGGGATTGACTACGGCGGCCACTCCTTGAGTTGAATCTACGGTTAGCAGGTCGTTC
Organism: Dicrocoelium dendriticum; assembly: GCA_944474145.2. Classification (NCBI taxonomy): domain Eukaryota; kingdom Metazoa; phylum Platyhelminthes; class Trematoda; order Plagiorchiida; family Dicrocoeliidae; genus Dicrocoelium; species Dicrocoelium dendriticum. Next base: position 62,248,315 of record OX104067.1, on the reverse strand, counting down.
ACGACCGATGTGAGACACAGCTAGTTCTAACCGAGAGAGTCGTTCACTGATATCTTCAAGTGCGGTACTGCCAGATGGACTAGTGGAGCTCGGTCCAGTCACATTATTCACAGCAGATTTAAAGAAGCGTTCATGGACTTTGTCAGCCGCTTCGGCTAGTTTGTCCAACGGAAGCTCATCAGCAAGGACTGCTAAAATTGCCGTGGTGTTTGTTGGAAGGCACTTAGTCCAGATCTGTCGGAGGATGGAATCGTCCAGGGTCGAGGAACCCACAAGTGAACGCATGTGCCGGAGGAGTTGAGACGGGCTGCGGTCTCCAAGCTCTATGCCTGAAAGTAGCATGTGCAGCCGTGCTTCATCGGAAGCCGTAGTGCGTTTTAGAACGGCTGATTTGAGCTTGTCATACGGCGAATCAGTCGGCATCGGATCAAGAATATCGATCACCTCCGAGGCTATCTGTGAAGGAAGATGAGCGGTGACGTATGAAAACATCGATGATTGCGAAGTGATCTTTCGAAATCGGAAGATGGCCTCCACCTGAATAAACCAAACACGAGGGTTTGAAACATCAAAGGTGGGTAACGAAAAGCCAATTGAGTTTTCACACGGTTCACGGGGAGCAGCGTAGTCAGACATAAGGAAAAAAAGAGAAAAGTAATCAAAAAAATTAAATAGGCGGGGTCACCAAATATAGTGTCTGACAGAGAGTTAGAACCGCTGCGAATAGGACCTTAGCACAATTGCTCACGGTCAGGTTACAAAAGGTGAAAATCAGCAAACCTGTCCGATGACACGAACGGAGGAATAGAACGCTGATCGTAGATAGAGATCCGACAACCGATGCGAAGCACACACAACACTCGAAGGCGGCACAACGTCACCGACACCAGAAGACGAACGAAATTCGAAGAAGAGTATATATCTTGTTGTGAGTTAAAACAACTGTACAAAAATTGACGGAAGATAGAATAGGAAGTTACAAGGAAAAATGTGAAGAGTTTATAAACACTACAGACCTCTTTACCGCAGGGTGAATTGGTTTCAAGAGTTCCAGAGGATTCTTGCTTAGCTGAATTTAGCATAACGGAGACTCAGGTCTTCGAGCTACTGCAAGGCATTAATCCCTCTAATGCTTCCGGTCCTGATTCAATTCATCCGAAGCTGTTGCATGAACTGGCCACTGAGCTGAGTGGTCCGCTCACGTGCGTATTTTCAATATCGCTGGACAGCTGCAGCCTACCTTCGGACTGGAAGGAAGCAATCATCTGTCCGATTTTTAAGGGCGGTGACAGCGCTCTACCCGCGAACTACCGGCCTGTCAGTTTGACAAGCGTAGTAGTCAAGTTGTTCGAGAAGCTGATAAGGGATTCAGTGGAGAACCACCTGAATCGATTCAACCTTCTCAGTGTTGCACAACATGGATTCCGCAAAGGATTTTCATGTCAGACTAATTTACTTGTAGCTCGTGAAAGCTGGGACGAAGCGGTAGACAGTGGCCACGCTGTAGACGTGCTATTCGTAGATTTTTCGAAAGCTTTTGACACTGTTCCACATCTTCGGCTCTCACTAAATTTGAGATCTTACGGGATATCTGGTCGCGCCCTTCAATTGGTGTCTGCCTTCCTTGAGGGGAGGGAACAGTGCGTTCGGGTGGGGCGTAGCCTTTCGCTTAGGCAAGCTGTCCTTAGTGGCGTTCCGCAGGGCTCGGTATTGGGGCCATTGTTGTTCGCGATCTATATAAATGACTTGCCGGGAGAGCTAGGGGTGTCGTCATTAATGTTTGCTGACGACCTTAAGCTCTGGAATATTGTGGATATCCCGGGGGGTCCTGAGGCAATTCAGCGTGCCTTGGATAGACTCTGGGAATGGTCTATCTTATGGTTGATGCCCATAAATAGGGCCAAGTGCTCTGTTCTCCGAATCGGAGCTGCTAATCCTCCCACCCGATATGTTCTCGGCGATGGTGAACTACCTGTTCTCACTCAGCAGGTTGATTTATTAGTCCTACACGCATCAGCACTTCATTCTGGGGACAACTGGAAGAAGGCTGCTTGTCGAGGGTTTCGTATTATGTGGTTTATCCACCGCTCTTTTGGAATCTTAACGGCCAAGTTGTTTGTGAAGCTATTTTCGGCATTCATCCGACCCCACCTGGAATATTGTATACAGGCTTGTCCACCATGTCTTAACCGAGACAAAATGGACTTGGAGAGGGTGTTACGAGTGGGCACTCTGTTAGTGCAGAGTCTACAGGGACAGACGTATCCTGAACGCTTGCTCAGTTTGGTTATGTACTCCATGCACTACCGAAGGATAAGAGGGGACCTGATTCTCACTTATCGTATTTTGACGGGTAAGATTGGCCCGGACTTGTCAGGGCTATTTAGTCCCGCTACGTTACCTAGTCTCCGCGGTCACCCACTGAAACTGCATAAACCACGGTCTGATAGGATTAGGACGGAAACTCGTCTGTCGCGCCGAGTTATAGATCGCTGGAATTCTCTTCCAGTTCACGTGGTTAGGGAACCTACGGTTAAGGGA
>OX104067.1:62210111-62245276 GCA_944474145.2 Dicrocoelium dendriticum | reverse complement strand
AACACTACAGACCTCTTTACCGCAGGGTGAATTGGTTTCAAGAGTTCCAGAGGATTCTTGCTTAGCTGAATTTAGCATAACGGAGACTCAGGTCTTCGAGCTACTGCAAGGCATTAATCCCTCTAATGCTTCCGGTCCTGATTCAATTCATCCGAAGCTGTTGCATGAACTGGCCACTGAGCTGAGTGGTCCGCTCACGTGCGTATTTTCAATATCGCTGGACAGCTGCAGCCTACCTTCGGACTGGAAGGAGGCAATCATCTGTCCGATTTTTAAGGGCGGTGACAGCGCTCTACCCGCGAACTACCGGCCTGTCAGTTTGACAAGCGTAGTAGTCAAGTTGTTCGAGAAGCTGATAAGGGATTCAATGGAGAACCACCGGAATCGATTCAACCTTCTCAGTGTTGCACAACATGGATTCCGCAAAGGATTTTCATGTCAGACTAATTTACTTGTAGCTCGTGAAAGCTGGGACGAAGCGGTAGACAGTGGCCACGCTGTAGACGTGCTATTCGTAGATTTTTCGAAAGCTTTTGACACTGTTCCACATCTTCGGCTCTCACTAAAGTTGAGATCTTACGGGATATCTGGTCGCGCCCTTCAATTGGTGTCTGCCTTCCTTGAGGGGAGGGAACAGTGCGTTCGGGTGGGGCGTAGCCTTTCGCTCAGGCAAGCTGTCCTTAGTGGCGTTCCGCAGGGCTCGGTATTGGGGCCATTGTTGTTCGCGATCTATGTAAATGACTTGCCGGGAGAGCTAGGGGTGTCGTCATTAATGTTTGCTGACGACCTTAAGCTCTGGAATATTGTGGATATCCCGGGGGGTCCTGAGGCAATTCAGCGTGCCTTGGATAGACTCTGGGAATGGTCTATCTTATGGTTGATGCCCATAAATAGGGCCAAGTGCTCTGTTCTCCGAATCGGAGCTGCTAATCCTCCCACCCGATATGTTCTCGGCGATGGTGAACTCCCTGTTCTCACTCAGCAGGTTGATTTATTAGTCCTACACGCATCAGCACTTCATTCTGCAGACAACTGGAAGAAGGCTGCTTGTCGAGGGTTTCGTATTATGTGGTTTATCCACCGCTCTTTTGGAATCTTAACGGCCAAGTTGTTTGTGAAGCTATTTTCGGCGTTCGTCCGACCCCACCTGGAATATTGTATACAGGCTTGTCCACCATGTCTTAACCGAGACAAAATGGACTTGGAGAGGGTGTTACGAGTGAGCACTCTGTTAGTGCAGGGTCTACGGGGACATACGTATCCTGAACGCTTGCTCAGTTTGGGGATGTACTCTATTCACTACCGAAGGATAAGAGGGGACCTGATTCTCACTTATCGTATTTTGACGGGTAAGATTGGCCCGGACTTGTCAGGGCTATTTAGTCCCGCTACGTTACCTAGTCTCCGCGGCCACCCACTGAAACTGCATAAACCACGGTCTGATAGGATTAGGACGGAAACTCGTCTATCGCGCCGAGTTATAGATCGCTGGAATTCGTTTCCAGACCACGTGGTTAGGGAACCTACGGTTAAGGGTTTTGCGCGCCAGCTCGATGCTCTTGGGTGGTAACAGCAAACCTTTCCTTTTTCCTAGCTGACTCACCTTCATTCTTCAGTTCTTTTTTTATCGGCGTTCTAGGTGCTGGAGGACCTACCGTGCGGCTCCATCAACTAGCACCTATGCTAGGTACCGCGAGGCTAGAAATAGGTGTAAACAACACTTAAGGAAAGCTCGGCTGGTGTACGAAAAGGAATTGGCTGACGGAGCTTCGGAAAATCCGAAGAAGTTCTTCGCTTATGTTAAGAGACGCTGTGGTTCAACTTCGGTAATCCCAACTTTGATGAGGGCCGATGGAACTCGTGCGTATGCGGACTCAGATAAGGCTCGTGTACTTGGGGAACAGTATGCAGGGGCTTTTGTACGTGAGGCCGCGTTGACTAGCGTTGAATTTGTCCCCAGAGTACCTGAGGGTTCTTATTTAGCTGAGTTTACTGTGGGGGAAACGCAAGTCCTTAAACTGCTGCAAGAACTGAACCCTTCCAAAGCAGCTGGACCTGATTCAATTCACCCGAAGCTTCTGCATGAGTTGGCGGGGGAACTAAGTGGACCGCTGACGATGGTGTTTCAGAAATCACTTGACACCTGTACATTACCTTCCGAATGGAAGGAGGCTGTCATCTGTCCTATCTTCAAAAATGGCGACAGGAGTCTGTCAGCCAATTATAGGCCAGTTAGTCTGACTAGCGTCGTGGTCAAACTGCTTGAAAAGCTGGTGAGAGATTCGTTGGAATGTCACCTGAATAGATTTAATCTGCTCAGCAGCGCACAACATGGATTCCGGAAGGGGTTTTCGTGTTTGACGAATTTGTTGGTTGCTCGTGAAGCTTGGGCCGAGGCAGTGGACAATGGCCACGTAGTGGATGTGCTTTTCGTAGACTTCTCGAAAGCGTTTGATAAAGTACCCCACTTGAGGCTATCACATAAGCTGAGGTCCTACGGCGTATCTGGCCGCGCCCTTCACTGGGTATCTGCGTTTCTGCAGGGAAGAGAGCAGTGTGTACGTGTGGGTCGCAGCTTATCCTTTAAGCAAGCGGTCCTTAGCGGTGTCCCACAGGGCTCGGTCCTTGGACCGATGCTGTTCTCTATCTACGTAAACGATCTCCCTGGAGAGCTTGGGGTTTCATCCTTATTGTTTGCTGATGACCTTAAGCTGTGGAATGTTGTAAATGTTCCTGGGGGTTCTGAGGCCATACAGCGTGCACTGGACAGACTCTGGGACTGGTCTACTTTGTGGCTACTGCCCATAAATCAGGCTAAGTGTTCCGTCCTTCGTATAGGAGCAACTTTCCCGCCTTCGAGCTACGTACTCGGTGGGGTCGAACTCCCCCTTGTCTCCAACCAGATAGATCTAGGTGTCGTTCATTCCTCGTCTTTGCATTCTGGTGACAACTGGAAGAAGGCCGTTAGTAGGGGTTTCAGAATGTTGTGGTTAATACGCCGTTCTTTCGGGGTCTTAACTGCCGACATATTTGTGAAGCTATTCTCAGCTTTCGTTCGGCCCCATCTGGAATACTGCGTCCAGGCTTGCGCGCCCTGCCTTGTTCGGGACAAAATGGAGCTTGAGAGGGTTTTGAGAGTAGGTACCAAATTGGTCGAGGGGTTACGGGGGCAATCGTACCCCGAGCGTCTACTTAGCTTGGGTATGTATTCAATGCACTACCGACGGCTTCGAGGAGACCTAATCCTTACTTACCGCATTTTAACAGGGAAGGTTGGGCCGGACTTGCGCTGGCTGTTTAGCCCGGCTAGGTTGCCTTGTCTTCGCGGTCATCCCATGAAGCTACACAAGCCGCGTTCTGACGGGATCAGGGCGGAAACTCGGTTATCGCGTAGAGTTATCGAGCGCTGGAACTCGCTTCCAGAAAATGTAGTCAGTGAACCTACGGTTAAGGGTTTCGAGCGTCAGTTAGACGCTCTTGGGTGGCAACACGAAACCTTTCCCTTCTCCTGACCATATCCATCTTCAAACTTTCAGTTCTTATTCTGTCATTATCTTCACTTTTTGGTGTTATCCTTCATTTTAATGACTTTCATTCCCCTTTATCTTTTCATTTACTTTCTACTTCTTTCTTACTTCACGTAACCTACACAGCGCGGACTGCTAGTGCAGGGAACGTGGGCAGTAGTTGGTTGATCAGGGTGTGTTTCGGGTGTTTCGTTTTAGATCTATCAAGAACTAACACCTTATCATTTCCTGGCTCAACGATTTGCTCAAGAAGGAACACTCAAGGGATTTTCCTATCGTTCCAGTCCATCTGAATCTGAATCTGAATCTGACTCAAATATCTTGGTATTCCACTTGCTTAGCTCTTACCACTTTCTCTTTTGCCTCCTGCGTTTCCTTTTTTCTCTTTCTTACTTCACGTAACCGACCCAGCAGGGACTGCTAGGGCAGGATACGTGGGCATTAATTGGTTGGACAGGGTGTGATGCGGTCTTTGTTTTAGGTCCATCAGTATTTCAAAGTTCGCTAACTCCTGGTTCAACGACCCGCCGAAGAAGGAACACTCAAGGGATCTATCCTATCGTTCCAGTCCCGCTTGAACTTGAACTTGAACTTGGGTTAGACGTGTCAGCTCTTGGATACCCCGTCCAGTTTGGTTGTTGTTGTTGTTGTTATTATGGTTGTTAGTGTGGACTTGTGCGTTTGCTTGTCACAAGTTTCTATTTTGCATTTGATGCTTAATACCACATACTTTGCAATGGCTGCTAAAATCCCAGGTTCCAGTGGCCTCCTTTGGCGTAGTCTGTTACATTTGACTCGACCACCGTTTGTGCTTTTCGCCTTATTGGAAGTTTCCGACATTTTCCTCTGGTATTCAGGGATTTCCAATGCGCTGGGCCTCCTGTGGATGCTGGCTATACCAAAATATATTTTTGCCTCGCTTTAATCAACACGTCCGATATACTGAGAAAAGCTGCTTCCATGCGGTGCACTTTGAAGTTAGTCATAATGACTTACATATTTGTCTTCAGCAGTTCAACAGGTCGGGATTCTCTGAAACAGATTTGGACACCGCATTTCATTTGGCTCAATCAGAGCACGAGAAACGCAAAGAGACGGAGAGTGTTGCTTTACAAACTAAACTCTTCAATCTTGAGGTTTACAAACCACATGTCAATAGTGGTTTCATTCTGCAAGTACTCCTTTGGTAGTTGTTTCTCATTTGCCTGTAGCAGGAAGACTTTACAGATGCATCGCGCAAATTACGTCAGATGTCTGATTCATCCTCAGTGGAAACCGAAGAATTGCTGACTTCTATGGAGGAAGTCGATGGTGAGTCTTTGATAACTATATATCGCGCTTGGAGGTCATCCCAATTTACAATCATTCGTACAATTGCTCACCGTTTTGCTTTTCCGCTGTTCATCGCACCTTCCTGTGATCCTGGTATCTCTGTGCAAACTGGCTGTCTTAGACCGAAAGAGTCAGGTGTTATGCGCCTTCAGTTCAACTAACCTCACTGTGCGATAAATCCAGTTACTCCAACTACGTCACAAAATTTCTACCGACTATTAAAAAATCCTGCTCAAGTCTGTTTGCATTTCCCTGGCCTCAACAGAAGCTAGAACCAACTCAACTGGAGAATCATCATCTGGAAACCGTCCGACAGGAGTACTTTAGCCATGACGTCAGTCAGTGAGTGATTGGCTGTAAGCCAGCCAGCGAGACCGTTTACCGGACAGTGGTAGCTGTTAGATGCGCGGAACTTTCTTCTTGATCTCTTCTGTTAAGCTACAGTCAGCGTTTTCCATCATAAGGGACAGTGTATCTTATAGGGGTGAATTGACGATTTGGTCAGGGCTTTTACCTGCTGCTTCACTAACTTACCAGTCCTCGATTTGCAATAGCGTTGTCGTTTATCAGTGCTGTCAGCGGAAGCACAACAGATTTTGGCAACTGGCAACCTCAGCAATAGACGCGAAATCCATTTTGTTTACACAGCTGCAGCAATTTGAACCTGCTCAGCATCGAATGATCGAGATGCCCATAGTCTATTCCCTGTCGTTGCTTCTGCAAACCTAGCGTTAAACTTCAAACATTTGTTAAGTAAACGCTGCGGGCTGCTTGTTCTTTTCCAATTCGTGAATAATGCCCGTATTAAAGGCACTACCGGGTATCAAGAGTTCCATCCTTGAACATCTTGCTCAAAGTGAACACGAAATTCTGACCAGTGATGCTTGCAACTTTTTCTACACCGTGCCAAAACGGTATCCTAAGGAAGTTAGGAGACGCCTCCTTAAGATAATCGACTCGATAGCGATCATGTTAACACAACCAGAGCCTTGCAAACAGAGATGCTGTTGCAATCTCTCACGTTGCCATGACCCTGATGCGGATCCATCCGTATGGAACATTGATGATGACCGAGGGTGACTACAGTTCTAGGCTGATCTAGTTTGTTTCGTGAAGAAGTCAGCGAGCTCTGTCAAGGGGGGTCAGTTTTCATTGATAACAGGCTCCTATCACCTGAGCCGATCGATACAACTTCCGTTCCAATGGACTGAACCAGTCCAGACTTCCACCACCTACTCTTCAGTTTTCATTTGCCTGTACTTATCCCAGTTATCCGTGTGAACGTGTTTTCTTGATGTGAGTTGGCGAAAAGTGACCACTTTACAACCGTGCTTTCTTGTATTCTTATGTCCTTAATCGTCTAAACTGCTGAGAACGTAAGCTGAACCAGTGCAGCGTTGGTAGGTACGCTGCATTCGATTTACTAACCGCGGCCTTGCGTGTTGAGTTTTTTTTATTTCAGGTGATGGGTTTGCTATCTTGTTTTAATATTTCTATATATCTCATTTTAGCCTCTACCTGAGTAATATTCTATACATTTGCGCACTTCGCTTAAGCTAGTTATGGTTAACTTCGTTAAGATTCTCGCGTTTGTGGTATTTTCCTAAAATATATTTTATAGCATCTTACATTTTGTACCGATTTGTTGATAACCAATTTCTTACGTATACTAATTTAGCGAAGACTTACCTTAGCGTATCCGTATGCCTTATCCGATTTATTTTATTTGATATCGTCATTTTAAGTGATTGGCTGTTGCTTGACATCCCCGGTAAGGCTACGTTTGGTATGCATGTTGACAAGGTGCCTACCGGTCTATTACCAACCACCTCATCTATACTGGCTCCAGGAGAGAATTGGTCGTATCTGGAGTTGATGGGGTGCATGATTTTTATGACCGCGTTAGGCTCTAAGGGTGGTTTTGTACACAGTTTGTGTGTGGAGCGGACTACGGTCCAGCCACCGCCTTGTGTGCGCTTTATTCCCAAATACAGCGTGCTTGTGTTTTCCTGTGAAGGAATGTGGGCCAGCTCCGTTGATGAAACGTGGCTCCCATCCACATGCCTCCCGATCTTATTGCTTCAGGTTTACACTGGATATGGGGTGTGGTTGGAACTGTGGCTGGTACATCGCGAGCCACGCATGGTCCATCTGTAAGCGCAAGCGTCCTGTAGCTGTTCCCATGGAGGCCGCATTGGCAGGCAAATCCGGAACTGAATGCCGCCAATCAGAATATAGAAAAGCATCTCGTAGTCGCAGTGATCGACCATGTTAGTGAGTCTGTTTTTGATCCTGATTCATGGCTACTATTCGACGCATGGTACAGATGTTGTAAACATATTTTCGATATGGGCTTTCTAGTTGGCCATACACCCGAGGTCTGATTGTTGCGAAAACTTGTTACAGCTGAGAGTGATAGAGACCTCAATTTCATCGTACTGAAGGCTCCTCTTGATTTTAACAACTCTGAAGCAATTAATAATAATAATGGCGGTTGAACTGTTCGCTGAGTTTGGCAATTTGGTTGCAAACGTTTTGTCACCAATCGAGGTGACCTCATCAATGCGTAGTTGAGTGGCATGCAGTAGCGTAGAGCAGGGTAGGGGAGCCTCAGTAAGAGTGCCACCGAGGCACCAGTGGTGCGCATTCCGTCGCCCCCTACTGGGGATCTAACCCATGACCGCTAATGGCTGACACCAACTAACCAGTAGCTTAAGCCGCTGAGCCATGTGGGACGGCAGCAGGGCTACCTAATTTGTAAGCTAACTGGGATATAGCACGACCTATCTTCCACTGGCACCCAGGTTATTACCCCCGCAGATGTCAGTGGCTAGCCTCCAGGTCATGATTTCTCACCAGACGCTATATGTATGGCATTTGAAACTAGGAGAGGCTACATCTTATGTTACTTAAATATTACTTGTGTGGTGGTCTGAGTGTTTGCTGAGCTCGGCAGTGTGGCTGCAAACGTTTCGTCACCACCCGAGGTGACATCGTCATTGCACGTTTATGTAGCAAAGCGGCGCGGTACAAAGCAACAGTAAGTATGAGTGATCAATCTTCTAGCCGCCAGTCCGAGTTTGGATCGTTCGACGGGCACATGACCATCGAAATCTATCTCTGATTTTTGTCTCGTAGCGTACTCGCTCGTGCCTCTTCGGTTGTGGCCGTCGTTTGTCGCATTTGTCCGGCGTTCTGTTCCGTTAGATTTAGTCCACTAATTCGCATAATATCCACAGTATGGGCGTTAAGTAGAAATGAAGATCATATTTTTATCATTGACGGTTTTCAATTTCAAAGCTCCAGCTGGATATTGGATACTTATGCTTTCTTGTCGGAGAGTTCCGTTTACAGCGGAAATAAGTGTTATTTCCTTGAGGTGATAGATAAGAGCAATTGTGTGATGATAAGTGAAACAGAAGACAAATTTTAAGCTTTTAAAATATTGTATGTTACATCTAATTTAGGTAAAAGCAATTTCTATAAATTGTGGCGTTCCAAAAAAGTAGTGTAAGCCGAAGCTATTTTTTCAGCTCAACAGTTGCACAGGAGGATCGAGATAATCAGAAGGGGATATTGATTGGCTGTGTTTTAGGTGGACCTGTTTTACATTGTTCATTCGACTCAAATGTTTCAGTTTAACTTTACGCTGGGCATATGCGAGTAAGAGGAAAAGTGAAAAGAATATGGGTGGGAAGCAGAATCGGTTGAGCTCATTCCTGCTGTGTAACATGTTCGAATGCGGATCACGAACGTAGCGTGACCAAGTAACAATTTAACGCTTGGAGGCCATCCCACACTTTTCAGCATACATTATAATTGTTTTTACTCGAGCGAAAGAGTCTGAGACAGTCAGATTGCTCATGCAACACCAGTAAGATGGGAGCGTCAGGATTTCAGAGAGTTATTGCCGACCAATGTGAACGCTTAATATTTATATGCAGCCTGCAATCTCCCGCCATCGTGACGAGACTGGACTTTAACCTGGTGCGATAGTTTGTATAACTCAGCGATCCATTGCGCTATGCTTGTTGGTGCTTTTGCACGTTCTGAGCCACTCACACCAGATTGGTCAATGGTTAGAGGCGAGACAAACTCAGTCTCCTGACCCTCCAGGTTGGGTGTTGGAGTGAGGGTGGCTCCTTTTTCCCTAAACGGGCTCCTTGTAGTCCAGTGCCAAAACCTGCTGCCTTGTGGTAAGGTTTTGGAATCAAAAGCTTTGGTTGAGAACCCTAATTGTTCTCCTGTCTAGGCCTGGGCAACCTGACAGTATTCTGCCCACGCAATACAATGAACCCTTCATCAAACAATTCCCTGATGCTCTGGCCGTCGCAGCCGTCGCAACGAGACTGGACCTTAACGTGGTGCGACGGTTTGCGTACCTCATTGACCCATTGAGCTATACTGGGTGATGCCTCCGAGCATCTTGAGAGCTACTCCTACCAGGTTGGTCAATGGTGAGAGGTCAGACGAACTCAGTCTCCTGGTCCTCCAGGTTGGGGTTTGAAATGGGATGGCGTCCATTTCTGTAAAACTAAATCACTGCCACCCCGCTGCCTTGCGGACAGACTTTTGAGCCAAAGGCTTTGGATGAGGACCCTAATCGTTCTCCTGTCTAGGTCTGGGCGCCCTGGCAGTATCCCAGCCCACACACAACCATGACATTTTCTTCAAACATAAACTTCATCCTGCATCGGCCGTCGCGCAGATTATCAAGGGTCGCCTTATCTGCTGCATACAGCAGGGCGGATAAGCGAAAGCATGCTACTGCTGGCGCCTCCCTTCTTTCTTTTCCACCTTTTTCTCTTACTCCCATCCCGGCCCCCATAACTAACCTTCCTTCTATAATTCCCAGCTTAATTGACAGCAACCGAAGTGCTACTGGAGTAGAACCATCTGCAGCCACCATCCCACGGCACCTATCGGACGCCTATCGGCAAAAGTCCCTTATAAGACCACGCTGTCCCGTTTCCATGGCGACCTTCAACGTCCGCACTCTAAGACAAACAGGTCAGCAGGCTGCACTCGCACGCACCTTGGACACACTGGGTGTTGATGTGTGTTGTGTGTCCGAAACTAGGATTAATGACCCTAATGGGGTTATTGAATTGACTGCACCCGGCTTATCCTTTCGTTATTGGTTGCACGCATCCGGAGACGCCGATGCGGCACTCACCGGTCAAGCTGGTGTAGGTATCATTCTCAGCTCCAAGGCTGAGTTATCGTTGGTTGATTGGATTCCGGTGAACAGCCGTTTATGTGCAGCCCGTTTGACGACATCAGCTAAGGTGAATTCGCGAAGTAAAACAAAACGCTGTTTGTTTGTGATTTCTGCTTATGCTCCCACGGACTGCAGTTCTAATGCAGTCAAGGACACTTTCTATCACGAACTGAACGCGGTACTACGCAGTGCTACTAGTTCAGATATTACAGTACTTGCAGGGGATATGAACGCACAAGTAGGGCGTCTGAGCTCTTCAGAAGCTCAGCTGGGTGGTAAGTATGGACTTAACTCCGAACGGACTGACAACGGCGAGCGTCTGCTGCAACTGTGTGCGGAGCACCAGTTGTTTCTCACTAGCACTGCTTTTAGACACAGTGGGCGCCGAAGTGTCACTTGGCGTCCACCTGTAGCTGGTCAGCGATGGACCCAAATTGACCACATAGCCATAAGTTACAGGTGGCGCGGTTCCATTTTGGATTGCCGCTCGTACTGAAGTACCTGTGTCGACTTTGACCATGCCTTGGTGCGTTGTCGTATCTCCATGAATTTTACCGGAAGGCGCACAAAGCGTCTCCTCCGATTGGCAACGGAGAAATTGTCCCAGCCCTCTGTCAGGCAAGCATATCAAGAAGCACTGCATAGCGAACTCTCGCTGTCTTGTCCTAATGATACGGAACTTCAGTGGAATAGGATCTCGGCCACTATGCACGACGCAGGAGCATCTGCTTGTGGCACTATCAGTCGTCATCGCACCAGTCACTGGATATCCGAGAGGTCCGTGAACCTTTTGGAAGCTAGAAGGCTGCTCCCGGCTGGTTCTGAACACAATGTGACCAGACGGGCTATTAAGCGTGAACTAAAGCGGAGCCTACGTGCTGACAAGGAAGCCTGGTGGACCAGTCGGGCTCAAGAAATGGAGGAGGCAGGAGCAGTAGGCAATTATCGGAAGCTCTTCCAGCTAATACGCACCACTGGTACGGGAAAACCAGGCGTCAGTGAGACAATCAGGGACAGCGCGGGTGCGCTAATACACAATAAGCAGCGCCGTATGGCTCGTTGGGCTGAGCACTTTGAACATCAGTTCAGCTGGCCCCCTGCTCCCGGACCTCTTTCTACTCAGGTGATGCAGGACGAGCCATGGACGGTTAGTTTAGAGCCTCCATCGGAGGCCGAAGTCCGAAACGCGATCACAGCCCTTAATCGTTTTCGTGCCGGTGACCCGGATTCCCTCCCACCTGCACTATTTAAGGATGGAGGTGAGTTCCTCTGCAAAGCACTGACCTCCCTATTCGAATGTATCTGGAACGAAGAGTGTGCCGGCTAATTGGAGCGAATCGATTATAGTGGCAATATACAAGAAGGGCAGTCGCACAGACTGTGCGAACCACAGGGGTATTAGCCTAACGCCAGTTGTGACAAAATTACTGGCCTCGATTATCGTTCGTCGCCTCACTGCAGAACAGGAATCTCGGATTAGAGAGGAGCAGGCCGGTTTTCGCCCAAGACGTGGCTGTATAGACCATATATTTATTTTGCGGCAGGTGCTAGAGCAGCGCCACGCATACCGCAGACCGACAATAGCTGTGTTCCTCGATTTCAAGAGTGCGTTCGATTCAGTCGATCGATCGATTCTGTTCGAAACGGTTGCGCGGAAAGGTGTTCCCACGAAATATGTGAACATCCTTCGTGCTCTATACTCGAACACTAGAGGCCGCGTCAGGGTCTATGGTGCCCTATCGGATAGCTTTTCGACTACAAGTGGCGTTCGACAGGGTTGCCCGATTTCCCCATTTTTGTTCAATTTCGTCGTGGAGTGTTCCCTTGCGGAATCTCACGATGTAGGTGTTGAAGTGCTGCCTGGTGACCGGTTAGTTGATCTAGATTATGCGGACGATATCGTCTTGCTTTTCGACAGTGTTGAGGCGGCACAATCAACCCTGAATAGCCTATCCAGAGTGGTCCCATTATTTGGTATGCACTTCGCACCTTCAAAGTGCAAAGTGTTGCTGCAGGACCCCATCCACTCAATGACCCCTTGACACTTGCTAACGAGGAACTCGATGTGGTTGATCAATTCACTTTTCTTGGCAGCTGCATCAGCAATGATGGGCGCATAGAAACTGACGTTAGCTCACGCATTGTAAAGGCCAGAGCTGCCTTCTTGAACCTGCGTCATCTTTGGCGACAGAAGGGAGTTTCCCTCCGTCTGAAAGGCCGTGTATTCAAGGCCACAGTGAGGGCCGTTCTGCTCTATGGTAGTGAAACTTGGCCCCTTCGGTGTGAAGATCTGAGGCGCCTTCAAGTCTTTGATCATCGTTGTTTGCGAAGCATTGCTGGTGTCGGATGGCACCAGCGTGTCCGCAACGATAATGTGCGTAGGCGAGTACTAGGGGGTGATGATCAAGCTAGCTCCCTAGAACAACAGATAACACTGAATAAGTTGCGTTGGCTCGGGCACGTGCTACGCATGCCTGGTCACCGCTTACCTAGGAGGGCCTTGTTCAGTCTACCAGGTGTCGGATGGCGCAAGGCTCGAGGTTGACAGAAGTTGAATTGGCAGCGGGAAATGAAGTCACTGACGACCAAACTGGGTGCCGTTGATCCGTCTCGCCTTCCGGGTTGGAGTCTACGTGACTCACCTTGTGCTTGGCTCGAGACTTTACAGGACATGGCTCGCAACCGACACCAGTGGCGCGTCTGCTGCCGTCTCCTAATCAGGTTGTCTGTTTAAAGTGTGTTTGGTGCTGAGTTATCTGCAAGGTAATGGCTGATTATGACGCGGGGCAGTGAAAGCCGCAAGGAAGCTGTCTCGCCGATGCCGCCTTATCTTTGCACGATAGCCAGCTGTTTGTGACGGTATGTTGTTAACACAAGGTGTAGGCGCCTTGACCCTGAATGTTTGCTTAGGGCATTAAGGTTTTCAGGTAAGTCCCCCTTCTCTCCCTCTTATTCTTTATTTCATAGGTCCTCATGGTTGTATGGCAGCGAAGCATCAGTTCAAATGGCTGATGTACTGCTGTTGATGATGATGATGATGACTGGCCGTCGCAGAGGGTAATAAACGGCGCCCTATCTGCTACATCGAGCAGGGTGGATAGGGGTTTGGATGCTACTGCTCAGGCCTACCCGTCTTCTTGTCCTACTTCTTGCGCTTCTTCATTCTTATCGTCCCGCTCCAACTTCACTTTTATCCCCCCATTTTCAATCCCCAATTCTTGGCTTGTCTTCTAATTTCAAATCACACACAATCGCAGGGCCTCGCTCCAATCCAGTCGACAAGTCCATGTTCAACCAAGCTGACAACGTCAGTTCATCTGTTTCCCTTTGGAGTCCTCGTGTCTCGCTAAGAATGGCATGCTTCAAGGTGCGTACTTTGCTACAGATCGGTCAACAGGCAGCACCTGCCCGCACACTAGGCACCCTATCGATCGATATTTGCTGCTTATCAGAAACCCGCCTGCAAGTTTCGAGCTCAGTGCTTACTCTGAAACCTCCCACATGCGACACTGGCGGCACATTCTCATTGCATCTGTCTGGCGATGATGCAGTTTCCAGTGCCGGCCAAGCTGACGTCGGCATTGTTTTGTGTTCCCGGGCTGAAGCTGCCCTGGTCGATTAGATTCCAGTCAACAGTCGGATATACGCCGTTAGTTTAACTGGTTCGTTCCATGCTACGAACTCGCGCGGGAACAATCGGTGCCTGTTTGTCATTGCGGTCTACGACCCTACAAACTGTAACACTGATTCGATGCAAAATGATTTCTGTCAGCAACTTAACCGTCTCCTTCGTTACAGAAGTAGCACGGATACTGTGGTGTTAGCTGGCGATCTAAACGCCTAAATCGGCAAATTGTCCTCTGATGAGCTTCATCTGGGCGGCCAACATGGTGTAGGCTCCCATAAGGATAACAGTGAGCGATTGCTACAGCTGTGTGAAGATGCTCATCTCTTTTTCGCGAGCACAAACTTTCGACATAACACCCGCTGAAGAGTGACTTGGTGCCCACCAGCCTCGGGCCAGCTATGGACACAAATCGATCGTATCGCGATCAGTTACCGCTGGAGAGGCTGTGTCCAAAACCGTCGCTCGATTTAGAGCACGAGCGTGGACTCTGACCACGCCTTTTTCTGTGCCGACCCCTGGGTGCGTTTCGGTGGAGGTCCGCGACGTCGATGTGACCAGATTGGCCCCAGCCAGCTGACGAAGCCAGGTGTTCTGAATGTGTATCAAAGTATGCTGACATCCGGTTTGAGTAAGTGCCCATTGAACACCGTTTAAGGTCACTGGTCGCATATTCGTCAAATGTTACTATCAGCAGGCATGTCTTCGTGTGGCAAATCAAATTACCAAACTGGACATTGGGTCTCCACGAAGTCTCTGGAACTTATGGATGCTTGCCGACGTATTCCTGCTGAAACCGAATACAATGAGGCTCGCAAAAATCTCAGGGCATAACTGTGTGCTAGCCTGAAGAAAGACCGCGAAGCCTGGTTTTCTCATCGTGCCTCAGATGGAAACAGCCGGTACCGTTGGTAATCATCGTAAGTTATTCCGTCTGATACCGGTAAACAAGCAGTAGGAGACCTGATTGGTCAATGGTTAGAATCCAGACAAACTTAGCCTCATGGTCCTCCAGGTTGGGGGTTGGAATGAAGGTGGCACCTTTTCCTTAATACGGACTCCTTGTAGCCCAACGCCAAACCCGCTGCCTTACGGTCAGGTTTTTGAACCAAAGGCTTTGCTTGAGAACCCTAATCGTTCTCCTATCTAGGCCTGGGCAACCTGACAGTATGCTGCCCACGCAATAAAATGAATCTCTCTTCAAACAATTTTCTGATGCTCTGGCCACCGCAGAGGACAATGAACACGTTTTGTTGGACATAATTTCCGATATGACGAAGAGCTGACCCCAGTGACGTTTGTGTTGTGAGTTCCTTTGTCCTTCCCACTCCTGCTTAGAATCCCCCTCCCAACATGATCTCATTCGTTAGGCATCATATAACTTTTTGCGAAACAGACGGCTGTTAGCTCTCCGGAACAATGTCCAAACGTTTCTGGGACTCAGCCGGCATGCCACTGTTGTTTTTGTTTTCTTGTGTATTGTTTTGCGGCACAATAGCTGAGGTGTTTTCCACTTGTCGCTAACGGGTGTAATGAATGAATGAAAGCATTCTCTCGAGGATACTGAGCTCCGAATCAGAATGCTCTACTTTTGGAGGGATACCAGGAAGTCAGGCTGCAAACTGTGATTCGCAGAAGCTCAAAGCACCGCCATTTTAAAACACGAATTAGCTATGCACAATGATAAGAAACCAACTTGCAGTGATTTCGTAACCTTGCAAATGTTCGGGTGCAGGAACTCAGCCACTGATGGCTAAAAACGTCCCCAAGACAATCAGCCATCAGCCTGTTGGAAATGCGGCAACTATCATTCTGTGAGGCGCAAATGATCATTGGCGGCACTCGTTTCCAAATTTGCCTATCGCTGCTACTGCAAACAGCCACAGGACGCTTGTGTCTGCCGAAGGACCATGAATGTCCTGCGCTGCATTGCCTGCAGCTGCATCCACACATTCCATGTTTAGTATAAATCCGAAGGAATAAGATTGGGAGGCATGTGGCTGGGAGCCGCGATTGATTCGGAGCCTGTCCACACTTCTTCCACACGCACCTCATTGATATTAATAGGACGAAACACGTGCGCCATATCTTTGCAGGGTGGTGGCTAGGCCGTAGCCATTTCCACACTAGATAGAACCAATCTTTGAGCTTAGCATCGTCACGAAAACTATGCACCTCGTCTCTCCTAACAACGATCAAGTTCCTGGAGCAAGTATAATCGAGGTGGCAGTTTTTCTATAGGTAGGCATTTTGTCAACACTTGCACAAGGCGCAGTCGCCCTGGGGATATTAATAAGCAGGCTTTTAAAATGTGAGCAAATAAGTACTCGGGCGCACTTACAGACTAACTGCATCGACGATATTGCACACGTGCCACATCGGTTTCATTTTTGGCTTGGGTTAGTTAGTGAAATCGGATGAAGCATACCTATACAACTTACTCGCCCTCTCTTCTACATTGGGTTCTCGTGCACGCTTCAATGGCTTGCCAGACCAGGCGCTTTGCACTGTGAACACTAAGGGTTTGGTGCTGTTCGCCCATCGATATCCACGCATTGTTTCTCCTATCTGCAGACAGCGTCACTGATGTTAAAGTTGGAGTTCGGCATTAGACGAACTTTGGCACTCGAACCACGTGCGCTGCCTCTGTCACATCTTTCGCCTGCTTATCGGCTTATTGTCTTCTCATAAGTTGTTCAGCAAGATTGCAGTTTTTGGGTGGTTGACTAAATGGTTTGCTCAAAATGATGCGTGCTGTCCTCCCAGAAAGAGGTTCCGGAGCGAACCAAAGTAGCAGCCCAATACTCTATCTGATAAACTTCCCGCTTAAAATCAGAGGTGCTCCGTACACACTCTACTCTTCCAATTCCAACTGTTGATTTTTATTCCGTAGTCTCATTGTCTCTCCTTATCTATTTCTTGACGGGTTCGCGTTTGTGTCTTTGCATCTTTCTCCTGCTTGTCTTTTCTTTATCTTTCGTTCAGCCCAACTTATGGCAACTGGATCCACACTTCGGTGTTAATCTCTCAGAAGCTGAACCAAACTGAACATTACTCAAATGTATCATACTCACACGACTTAATGGTTTGGGAAAGTGAAATCAGTGCAAGCTATACCTCATCCCACCTCTCTTCCACGAAAGATCCACTAACCACATTCCACACTTCACAGTGTTTGAAGAGCCTCGTGTGGAAGTTTGTCTTTACTCCATGTGATAACATCTTTTTACTCCCTCTTGTCTTTGAGATGTCCACCGATGGAATTTCTTCCTATACTATGGTTTCTACATTGCTGCTACTGCATGTTCTTGCTCATTTTGATTTGCAGGCTTGGTGGAGGTCTATCGTTTTCCGCTATTGAATGCTGCTTGTTTGGATAGACTGAACCACTTGTTGGATTTGTTCGATCAACAGGGTTGTAAGCGCGACAAACCGAACACTATGAATTATGGTGGTGTAACCTTGTCCGTTATTCCTGGAAGTCAAGCCCGAAATTGTGGCGAACACAAGGTCGATTGTGGTGGCGCTGATGTCGATTTCACAGAGAGTTTGCTGGATCTTGGATTGCGCTCAATTTTGACACGTTTGTTTCCCGATTTGGGTTTTACCATTGATTCATATCGATCGTTCACTGTGGAGTACTCCGATTCTACTCTTCCTTCTCATGATGATGACCGTCACAAGGACAAAGAACTTGCTGCTCACTACGACAACTCCGAGGTACATTGCTTTGCCTTTTTAAATCTCACCTAGGCACTTGTTTATTTTTGGTGTAGTCTGTACTTTAATAGACTGAAACGGTGTGGTTTTACTTAATGGAAGCTCTCTTCTACTTACACTCATGTCTTGGTGCCCTCCGCAATCTCTAGCTCTTTACCTCATAAATCAGTTTTCTTTTACCCTAGGCCAACCTTGGCATTTTTTTTCGAGAAGTTTGTGATACTATGATACTCTACCGATGTACCGTACGAGGATTGAACCCAACACCTTGCCTCATTCAAGATGGCTGGTTAGCCGAACAACCTCGTTGGGCCAACTGGGTGGTTCGGAATTACCCCCTTCCAGCAAATAGTTCGGCGGCAGTGTTCCAGGATGTGGTGGGTTTTCGCCTGGCAAGTGTTCTCTCTACAAAAACCCACAAATGTCCGTTTAACAACACTGTGACGTGACGGTTGTAACTCGCCACCAACTAAAGTCACCCATTGTTTATCCGGACAACCGCTTCAAGTCCACAACCATCAAGCATCCATTTACCACTGGCGACACGTTCAACCACGACTAAAAGGGCAGAAAAACATTTACAAATTCCATAAACAGCCAAACACGTCCACACGCACAAATACATACATTCATATATCAACATATGGGACAATCCTATTGTTCCATTGTACACTAACTGAGCACATTTTGCACTCTTAACATGATCACGCCTGTGCAGGCGTACCTCGCTTAGTCGGGAATAAACGTTTTATTTCTTTATTTATTGACACTGCATTCTACGACCGATCGGTTTCGTCCTAATTTGGACTAGTCAGGTAGAGATAGCTTAAGCTGAGAAGGGAAGCCGACACAGTGGTCGACGGCTTACGTCTTGGTCACTGGGCCAGATCTCCACAGCAGCACTTGACACAACGATCAGAAATTCATTACTGGGTCTTTGGTTACTTGCGTTGTGTCTGGATTGCGACACGCAATCTCAATCGAGACAACAGTTTACTTGGAAGCAAAACTACGCCATTTTGGTCACCGCATCTAAGACATAATAATGTAATTCTAACCGCTATGTCAAGCGCTGTTGTGGACCTCTGGTCTAGTGACCAAGACGAATGCCGTCCAGCACTGTGTCGGCTTCCCCTTTCAGCTCATGCTATCTCTACCTGACTAGTCTAAATCAGAACGAAACCGGTCAGTCGGGGAGTGCAGTGTTAATAGAGGGCAGCTCCGAAACTCTCCACTTCCGATGAGGTCCTAGTGATCGAAATAGCATAGGTTTGCCTCAAAGCAAACTGTAGTCTCAATGGAGATTGCGTGTCTCAATCCAGACACACGGCGGGTACTCCATGGCCCAATAATGACACTTTCCTCCTCCTATTACACTGATTGCAGTTCTGTCTTTTATACGATCATACCTCCACTGCGTCGGCCCGTAGCCTAGAGGTAACGAGCTTGCCAAGCAACCTCGTGGTACCAGCTTGGTGGTTCGGGCTTTTCCCGTTCTAGCAAATGATTCAGCAGCAGTGGGTTTTCGCCTTGCAAGGCTTCTCCCTATGAAAAGTCACAACTGTCTGTTTAACAACACTGCGTCGTGGCGGATGTGACTCGCCACTAAATAAAGTTACTGACCCTTGCCCCTCCCTGAGAGGCATTGTACTCCAAGGGTGCGTTGGGTCCATTGCCCTTCACGGACCGAAACGCGCATGAACTATCTACTTGGTCACCGGCTCCCAACGGGTTGCGATCCCTCACATCGCCTTGTTGCCTTGTAGGTTAGATCCTTGATCAAAGGCTCGGGGTGGGGCCCCCCTAAGACAACCCTCTACTTTGGCCTGGGCAATCGGGTAGTATCACGCCTACTGACGAATCATGGACCACAATGCTTACCACTGCTCTTGGTACGTATGTCATCTTTGCTAACTCAACTCCTCAACCTCCACTCACAGATCACTTCATTTCCCGTCCTTCACCTATATGTACTCTTGCGTCTTCTTCGGTCACTGTCACAAACGACCCGCTCGCAACTGGTGGAAGTAACAGCCAAACTCCCGGTTTTCAATGTCCTGCGATCGCAACCGTCTCTCACTCCACCGAAGCTCCAGCTGTTCTTCGACCTTGTTCTTCATTCATCCTCGCAGCGTTTAATGCAGATCGGACGACAAGTATGTCTGGCCCGTAATCTTGAAACGCTCTCGGTAGACATCTGTTGCGTTTCAGAGACCAGATTACAAGACTCTAGCGCCGTCATCAAAATGGTCTCTCCGGTAAACCCTGACGCCAAATACCACTTCCGACTTTCCGGATACCCGGAAGCTGTTGCCTCTAGCTAAACTGGTGTTGGGGTTGCACTGAGTGCCAGGGCTGAATCAGCTCTGCTTGACTGGATCCCAGTCAACAGCCGGCTATGTGCAGTCAGACTAAGAGGTTCATGTAACGTAAGCAGGCGTCGAGACGCTAAGCATGCTTTGTTTGTCATCTCCGCCTACGCCCCTACAGACTGCAGCCCGGATGCAGTTCAAGATAGCTTTTATCAACAACTACATGAACTTCTGCGTTCCTCCAAACGGACTGATATAGTCATTCTTGCCCGGGACTTTAACGCACGGGTTGGCCGCCTTCTACCAAGCGAGCACCACATTGGGGGTAGTTTTGGTCTCGATGGCAGTCGATCAGACAATGGAGACAGACAGTTTGCTCTTTGCTCTGATCATCGCTTGTATCTTTCGAGCACTACTTTTTGGCACTCGAAGAGACACACTGCTACCTGGCGCCCGCCCTCACAAACGCAAGAGTGCTCCCAGCTTGACCACATAGCAATCAGCTACAGATGGCGCGGAAGTGTAACGGACTGATCAACTTATTTAGACTCCGATCACGCATTTGTTTGTGGTAAAATTTGCATGCGTTTCGGAGGATCACCCAAGCGCGCTCACTACCGACCGGACGTCGCGAATCTACAAAACGCTGCGATTTTAACCAAGTACTAGGCCTCATTGTCAACATTGTTTGGCTCAACTATTGACGGTGACTTCTATTCGCAGATCAAAGATGCCTTAGTCTCCACCAGTATCGACCCTTGTGGAGTTGCCCGTCACCGACGAAGCGTTAGATTTTCGCCATCTCCCTGTCGCTGATGGACAAACGCCGCTTGATCCCGTCGGATTCCGGACACAGTGAAGAACGCCAATCCCTGGGTCGAAAGTTGCGCAGGAGTCTGCAAATGGACCGCGAAGCTTGATGGTGTAAACGTGCTAGGGAGATGGAGTTTGCTAGTCTCTCTGGTAATACCAAAACTTTTCCATCTCATTCGGGTCACCGAAGATGTTCGATCTGGTATAAGTGACACAATATGCGAAAAGGATGGCACCTTAATCACCAATTTTCAACGATGGTTGGACCGATGGGCCGAACATTTTGGCTCACAGTTTTGTTGGTGCCTAGTGGTCTACCCCCAAAGATCCTCTTACCAGGCAGTCGAGCAGGAGCTCCGCCACATTAAGCGTTATAAAGCCCCCGGCCCTGATGGTCTTCCTCTAGCTTTATTTAAAGATGGTGGCGCTTCGTTGATTTGCAAAATCACTGCTTTTTTCCCGAATGTTTGATCGAAAGAGGAAGTTCCATCACCTTTTTGGTGAATCGATAGTCGTCCCCATCTTCGAAAAGGTCTTGCGCACAATATAATCCAACTACAGAGGCATAAGGTTATTTCCCGCCGTTTGCAAGCTGCTGGTGTCCATCATACTTCCCAGGCTATCCCCAACACGCGAATCGTTGCAGCGAGAAAAACAAGCTGGGTTTCGCCCTGATTGCGGCTGCATCGATAAAATCTTCACTACCAGATCCTCGAGCTCCGCCATGTGTATCAGAGGCTAACGATTGCTGTGTTCTTGGATATCCGTGCAGCCTTCAATTCTGTCGATCGGATTTTACTGTGGCACTGCATGCTGTGGAGTGGCGTCCTCGAGCGCTCTCTATGGTCTGACCTCGGGCAGGGTTAGGGCTTATGGCAAGCTTTCGCCTTCCTTTGTGGTCTCCAGTGGAGTTCGACAAGAATGTCCTATCTCTTTTTTCCTATTCAAATTTGCCATTAAAGATGTTCTAAAGAACGCTCGGGGCGATTCGTTGAACGCTGATGTTGAGCTCCTCCCAGTTAGTCGAGTTGTTGAGTTGGATTATGCTGATGATATCGTCTTACTGGGTGACGATCCACACGTCGTCCAACTTGCACTAAACCGCTTGGCAATTGAAGCATCAAAGTGTGGTATGTACCTTTCGGCATCCAAATGTAAGGCTCTCTTTCAAGACTGGTAGGTGCCTGTGCCTGCACTCACTCTTGGTGGTGAGACACTGGAGGTTATGGAGAGCTTTGTCTACTTGGGAAGTTGCATCACTGTTGGTGGGGCTGTTGGAGACGAGATTTCGATGCGAATCTCAAGAGCACGCCTCGCTTTTTCTAGGCTGAGGCACTTGTGACCTCACCACGACCTTCGTCTCACCATCAAAGTGCGGGTCTATTGTGCAGCTGTTCGTGCTCTACTGTTGTACGGATGCGAGACCTGGCCCATTCGTAAAGATGACTTGCGCAGGCTATCCGTCTTCGAGCACCGCTGTTTGCGGTCCATTGCCAGTGTGTGTTGGCTGCGCCAAGTAAGCAATGCGGAAGTTAGAAAGCTTGTATTGGGACGATGAAACCACTCGCTCGAGGAGCTCGTCTCACTGCATCAACTGCGATGGCTGGAACACATATTTCACATGTCTTTTCAGTATTACCCCCGTCGTGCGTTGTTTACATTTGTTGGACAGGGTTGGAAGAGACGGTCTGGTTGGCAGCTTGCAACTTGGAGAAGCCGCATGAAAAAGCTGAGGAAACAGTTGGCCTCGGTCGGTTGTTGTCGACCACCCAGTTGAAGTCCGACATATGCGGATGATTGCTGGTTGCAGACCTAGGAAGCCATGGCTCAAGATCGATATCGACGGCGGACGTGCGTTGCGGTGTGTTGCGATGTCCCTCCTACCTCTCCCTAAAAAACAAACTAACAGAAAAACTGAAAAATTCCAAACTGTTGTTTTCTTATTATTCATACTTTTTGTTATCCAGACCTGACTCCGATAGCACAATATCTGTACCACAGCATATATATATATATATATATATATATATATATATATATATATATATATATATATATATATATATATATATATATATATATATATATATATATATATATATATATATATATATATATATGCCCCATGCTGAGGCTGATGTTGCATTCTTGATGCTTCTCCACCGCAGTTGGGCTAAACCAACTTACACTTAAACTAGGTCTTTTTAATGTGGATAATTTTCATTCCACTTTATTTGGTTTATTCTGCCTCCCTGAATAAGGTTCTATTAACTGGCCACGTTGCTAACACTAATTGCGCTTATCTTCGGTAATTTTGTTGCGTTTGTAGCATTTTAAGTAACTTGTGTACATTTCTTACTTATCACGGATTTGTTGCTAACCAACTTACTTCATATGGTAATTTAGCGAAGAGTTATGCCACCGTATCTGTATGCATTACTGGATTTATTTTATTTCGGCTTGTCGTTTAAAGTGAATGGCTGTTGTTTGAAATCCCTGGTATGGTTGCGCTTGATGTGTATGTTGACAAGGTGCCTACCTGTCTATTACCCACTACATCGTTCATACTGGCTCCAGGAGACAGTTGGTCGTTGCTGGAGGGGACGGGGTGCACGGTTCTTGTGGCCGTGCTAGGCTCAAAGAGCGGTTCCATGCACTCAGTGTGGAGCGGACTACGGTCCAGCCACCGCCTTGTGTGCGGTCGATTCCCCAAATACAGTGTGCTTGTGTTTGCCTGTGAAGGAGTGTGGGCCGGCTTTGTTGATGAAACGTGGTTCCCATCCGCATGCCTCCCGGTCTTATTCCTTCGGGTTTACACTGGATATGGGGTATGTGGTTGGAGCTGTGGGTGGTGCAGCGCAAGCCATCCATGGTCCCTCTGTAGGCGCAGGCGTCCTGTGGCTTGCCACAGTGACAGGCAAATCCGAAACCGGAACCGGAACCGAAACCGAAACCATATATATATATATATATATATATATATATATATATATATATATATATATATATATATATATATATATATATATATATATATATATAGGCGGGAGAGACTATGGTGCGCTGAGGCTGGTGGGGGCTAGATCCTGACCGATGGTCTACCCACTGCTGCTACTGTTGTGCCGTTTGCTCATGTCCTGGGCGCCTCCTCGTGGCGGCCGCTGGGTTGGAGTTGGGTTTCGCCATTCTCCCTCCTAAGATCCAGGACACCAATCCGCATAAGTCAGTGAACTGACCATGTGCTAGACCCGCTGCCTTTCGGGTGTTCATTTAATCGAAGACTTTGGCTAAGGACCCGAGTCGTTTTCTTGTCAGCAGTGGGCGCCCTGCCGGTATCCTAGTCCATCCTCTTCGGAGGTTAGGAAGTGGTCCATGGTCCTCTTCCCGTAAAACCTAACCATGGGAGACAACAGTTCAACCTGTTATAAGCTCACAGCTCGATTGGCGTAGAGCATGAGCGCCACGCATTTTCTCTGACGGTGGGAGGGCACCTCCGGGTGTTCAATGGTTTACTACTGTCCGCCTCAAGACACGCAGCCCCTGGTCAAATTGGGGCAAGCCCGTCAAAACCCACCTGCGTCTGGCCGTGGTCGCAGGTGCGTATCCTACTACGGTCGCAAAACATATATGAATAGTTCCAGTACCGCAAAGGCTGCGTGTGACGGCCGTCAAGCAGATCCCAATCTGCTTCTGCAATCACATTCCCGAGATGGATCTGCTCCCCACTGCCTTTTGGGTCAGGCTATTGAGCCAAAGGCTCCTGGCGGAGTCCCTCAAGCAAATCTCCAAATCACCCACTGCCTTGTGGGTCGGACTATTGAGCTAAAGGCTCCGGATGGAGTCCCTCAAGCAAACATCCGTAGCACAACGACCACCTCGCGTGCGATTGCCCACCAATGCAGTCGGATGCCTGCGCGCAAAGCACTCAGCATCGGGTGCTGGAACGTGTGCGCACTACTGGACCGGAACTCGACTGAGCGCCCCGAGCGACGCACTGCACTCGTCACGATGGAGCCGGCGCGTTACCGCATCGATATTGCGGCGCTCAGTGAGACTCGGCTCGCTGAGCAAGGTAAGTTGTATTAAGCAGGTGCTGGCTACACATTATACTGGATGGGCAACGCCGCCTCAGCACCACGTGATCATGGGGTCGGATTTGCAATATCCGATCGCCTCCATGGCCAGCTGGTGGGTGAACCAGCTGGCATCAGCGCGCGACTGATGACTGTTCGCGTGCGACTCGGAAGAGGTAAGTTTGTCACCTTTATAATCACGTACGGTCCGACCATGTGTTATCCTGATGACACGCGTGATCAATTCTACTCTCATTTATTTTCCTTGATACAGTCTGGGCGAGGAGCGAGCGACTATTTCTGCTGGGTGATTTAAACGCGCGAGTTGGGCGTAATGCACCGATGTAGACAGATGTTATCGGTTCGCATGGTATTCCTTCAACGAATGCGAACGATGACAGGCTACTCTCACTGTGTGTCACTCACGGCCTGACGATCACGAACACTCGGTTTGCACTGAGTGCGAGTAATATAGCAACTTGGAAGCACCCACGGAGTGGTCACGCTCACCTGCTCGACTATGTCATCGTATGTCAGCGTGATGTGCGTGAAGTGCGCATGACACGTGTACAGCGTGGAACTGAGTGTGACACTGATCACAGATTGGTGCGGACGAAACGGTACACATATTTTCGTAAATCTATGTATTGCACCCTCGCAATGAATCGGCGTAAATTTAACATTCTCTCCCTCGGTACTGCGGAGAAAAGTATTGAGGTGGAGAAGGCGATGGCTGCACGCCTGTGTGATGTGGAATGCATAGCCGCAATGGGCGATCTGTGGCACTACTTTCGCGACCAGGTGACAGCTGCTGCCGTGGAGACCTTCAGGCGCGCAAATTGTAGGCGGCCTGACTGGTTTGAGGACAACAATACGACGATTGGCGCATTTGTGTCGGGGAAGAATATAGCATTTGCTACATATGTGGCGGACCCCAATGACTTGGGGAAGAGTAGTCAATTTCGTAGAAATTAACGGTGATTTACTCGCGACGTCCGTTGCACTAAAATTGCATGGTGGACGGAGAAGGCGAAGCAGATGGAATGCTATGCCGATCGTCGACAACACAAGGAATCTTTTGACTCGTTGATGGCGGTGTATAGGCCGAGGTTGGAGCCGCTGAGGACGCTGATGGATGGTAGTTCAGGCGCTACCTGCACACAGACTGCAAACATAATGCAGATCTGGCGGAAACACTTTGACTGTCTCTTGAACAAACGTTCACAGATCGACTGTTCTACATTGAGCTGCCTGTAACAGCACGATGTGAAGACGAGTCTGGCGGGCACGTTGACACTGGATGAGATGCAGAGAGGACTTGCTTATCTGCGAAACGGCAAGTGTGCCGATGCCGACGGAATCCCGCCTGAAGTATTGAAACTTGGCGGACCCGCGTTGGTGACTGCGCTGCACCACTTGGTGCAACGTGTATGGATTGAGGAGGAGGTGCCTCCTGAGCTGAAGGATGCCTTTGTGCTACCAATGTACAAGGGTAAAGGGAGCAAGCAATGTTGCACGAAGTATCGTGGCAGCAACTTGCTGAGTTGTGTGGGCAAGGAGAATGCCCGAATCCTGCTCAACCGCCTCGTGAGTCAGGTTGTGGAACCTAACGTGGCGGAACAGCAATGTTGATTCCTTTCGTGTCGCAGCTCTATAGATTTAGTGTTTGTGGCTCATCAGTTGCAGGAGAAGTGCAGAGAACGACACCAGCCATTGTAATCGCCTTCTGTTGATTTCACCGAGGCATTTGACACGGTGAACCGCGAGGCATTGTGGCTGGTGTTGGGTAAGTTTGGTTGCCCGCGTAAGTTTGTAAGTTTCATTGAATGTCTGCCCAGTGGTATGCGGGCAAGGTTGCATCTGAGTGGAGAGACCTCGGATGACTTTGCAGTTGTCTCTGGTGTGAAGCAAGGCTGTGTCTTAGCTCCTGCCATGTTTAATATATATCTTCATTCCATAATGTCTTGTGCTCTTGATGCGGCTTGTGCTTACGGTGTTCGTGTGGAGGACCGTATTGATGGTGGGTTGCTAAACATCTGTCGTTTCGGTGCGAGAACCCTACTCGGTGAGACAGCTATCCGTATGTTATTGTTTGCTGACGACTGTGCGTTGTTTGCACACAGCGCGCATGACTTACAGCACATAACTAGTGTTTTGGCTTCGACAGCGACCATCAACACAAGCAAAACTGTCTGTCTCTTTCAGCCTTCACCAGAGGTGCACTTTTCAATATTGCTGCGTATCAGCATTGGTGCTGACGTATTGGCAACCACCTCCCGCTTCTGCTCCCTTGGAAGTGTTATGTCGACTGATCAGCAGCTACACAGTGAGCTTCGTATCCGTGTCTCGAAGGCAGCGGCGGCATTCGGGAAGCTAGAGTACCGAGTGTGGAACAACCATCAGCTTACCATTGGCACGAAGCTGATGGTGTACAAATCCATGGTACTGTCCGTTCTTCTATACGGCAGTGAAAGGTGGACGATGTACAGGCGGGGTGTGCGATATCTCGATCGGTTCCATCAAAAATGTTTGCGGCAGATTCTGCAAATCGGATGGGGCGACAGAGTTGCGGATACGGAAGTGTTGCGCCGCAGTGGACTACGTACTTTTGCTGCGACACCTGAGTTTGCTTGGTCATATGAGCCGTGTGGATTCGACGCAGATAACGAAACAACTATTATATGGTCAGTTGTGTATTTGGAAGCGGGATATGGGGAAACGAAAGTTACGTTACCATGACACGATCAAAGTGAGCCTTTCACATTTCAATCTTGATTGCAGATCATGGGAATGGAAGGCGTTTGACCGGCGTGCAAGGCGCTGTCTGATCACGAAGGCAGTTGCGGAAGTGCGGGAGAGGGACCTCATGTATGCAGAGAGGAAACTGGAAGCGCCGATGGGTTTTACTTCATCAGCATTGAGCGCATGATGCTGTAGCACATGCGGTCGCGAGTGCCTTAGTCAGGCAGACCTAGTTAACCGTGAGCGGGGCCATTCGCGGCTAACACCGAAACGACGACGGCTAATGCAGTGAAGGTAGACAGAACCGGCGCAGCGTTTGTAGGTACGCTGCATTCGGTTTACTAATCGCGCACGTGCATGCTGAGTATCTTTATTTCAGCTTATGAGTTTTCAATTTTGTCTTAATGATTTTCTTTCTTGTAATATTGTCTACCTGTACTACCTTCTATAAACTTGCACACGTTACTGAAGCTAATTG
The DNA here is from genome assembly GCA_944474145.2 of Dicrocoelium dendriticum. Classification (NCBI taxonomy): domain Eukaryota; kingdom Metazoa; phylum Platyhelminthes; class Trematoda; order Plagiorchiida; family Dicrocoeliidae; genus Dicrocoelium; species Dicrocoelium dendriticum. The sequence continues at coordinate 62,217,433 of OX104067.1, read as the reverse complement.
TAGTTAATTTCGATAAAAGTTTCGCGTTTGTGGCATTTTAAAAAATATGTTTTCTGACCTCTTGAACTTTTCGCGGATTTGTTCGTAATCATTTTTTGTACGCTCATTTATTGAAAAGTTATGTCTCCGTATCTCTTTGTATTATCCGGTTTATTTTATTTCATCTTGTCGCTTCAAGTAATTGACTGGTGCTTGATATCCCTTGTGTGGCTGCGCTTGATGTGCATGTTGACAAGGTGCCTGCCTGTCTTTTACCCACTTCCTCGTCCATACTGGCTGTAGGAAACAGTTGGTCGTTGCTAGAGGGGCGGCTGCACGGTCCTTGTGGCCGTGTTAGGATCAAAGTGTGATTCCATGCGCTCAGTGTGGAGCGTACTATGGTCCAGCTACCGCCTTTTGTGCACTTGATTCTCCAAATACAGCGTGTTTGTGTTTGTCTGTGAAGGAGTGTGGCCCGGCCCGGTTGATGAAACGTGGCTCCCATCCACATGCCTCCCGGTCTTATTCCTTCTGGTTTACACTGGATATGGGGTGTGTGGATGGAGCTGTGGGTACTGCAGCGCTAGTCATGCATGGTCCCTCTGTAGGCGCAGGCGTCCTGTGGCTGGCCACAGCGACAGGCAAATCCGAAAGCGCCGACTATATATATATATATATATATATATATATATATATATATATATATATATATATATATATATATATATAAATCCAGGTGTGGACCCCTATGGTTATGGTCGTAGTCACCACATCAAGCAGCAACCTTTATGCATTGTCATCTCACTCTTTCCTCAGCTGCCTATCGTGTTGACTGTTTTTAGCGCAAATACCTTTGCCTATCACACCGCTCCTGCCTCGAATGATTCGGGTGATGGAATCCCCCTGGCCTTTTCGGGTTTTATACCTACCGCTGCCCCACCGAAAAATCTTATGTCCTGACGCGCATCCTTCAAATGTCGATTGCTGCGGCCCTTGCTCTTTTCACGTCCGTCTGGTTTACGGGTAGTGCACTGCGCTGTTGTCTTTTGTATTTCTTTTAGACACTTAATATTAGTGCAGTAGCGTACTTCGTTTTTGGAAGTTATGGGCTGACATTTAGCATTGTAGGTTCCAGTCAGAAATCTTTCTATTAGCCCTTAACCCAAATCTGTGTGAATTGGTTCCGCTTTGACTCAGGTTTCTTTAATCATTACGAATTTGTGATAAAAAGGGTTATCGAATTGATCTGCTCTTATTCACTTCTATTCGGCACGGTGGATCCACTTGCTAGAAGCAACGAACCGATTGTACAAGTGCCGCTAACCTCTCGGGCGCGACATGTCGAAAATGGCCTTTAACTTGCCTGGCTGCGGATGGGGTTCACCATGTCGTTGCAAACCAACCCAACCCTGGCTTTCCGTTAACTTTCTAATCCATTTTCCTGATGTCATCGATTGCCCTTCATAGGACTTCAGAACAATTTCATTGACCTCATGCAAAAAATTCGACTTAGCCAGTGTGAGCAGTTAATATTCGGTAGACGACCCAGATCATTTCTCTAGCGTTACCTCCAAATATCCACTAACTGCCCCATCAGTCATAAGCAGTACTTCACCTACACCAGTGGCCATAGATGATCATTCTCCCCGTATCTTCGTATCTCTGACACATGCACTGATAGTGGTCGCATTGCAAGGTTGATGCGTGCCTGCAGAACCACACGAGCCTTAATCGATCTGACCACCTGAAATGATGCAGCTGCCAATCGAAATGAGCCTGTCCACCACTTTAGTTGTCTGATACTTAGAAGAATCTATGATATGTGGACCCATTCATTCAGAATAAACCTCACGTTTTAATGTGGTGAAACAGGTCCCGAAGCGTGCGGCACTGTGCATCCACCAATCTGTCAGCGTTTCCATAACAGTTTTCTCGTCCATGTACTCCAATTTTGTCAATGTCGCTTGACAGCATTTCGACGACATGAGAATTAGCCCACGCAGAGTCATTCATGATCACACTATCGGCTACGGTTGGCTTACATTTCACGTTCACGGTTTTATGGATGAAGACGACCAGCAACCTCAATGCTATGTAAGCGCACCTGAATAGGCTGACACATGCGGAACCCTTCTCACCTTCGAAGTGCACAATACAATTGCAAGACCGGGCTGACACACCATCAGTTCTCAACACCAACGAATCACCACTCACTCAGTTTATTTATCTGGGTTTTCGTTTCACTCCTTATAGTAGCATAAGTCAAGAAGTCATTATCACGCTTACTGATGCTGTTCATTTGGCTTTCCACAACTCCGGTCACCTATAGGGACAGTGGAAAGGTGTTCACCTGTTGATTGGTTCACCGAGCTTGATGTACCGGTTGCATACATTTCGCTACTATGTGAGGAAGCATCGTCACTGCGGCGATGGGGCGGTGTGCATTCTTGCTTATTGACTCGTCCATCCGTGATCTACCTGCAGATGACTTTTGAAGGTGACATCTTCGATTTACCCCCCGTGCCACAGCATTGACTGCTACTTTATGGATCACGTAAACGGCCGCTAATTGTTAAAAGCGCTTAGAGACTGTCGAACGATAGCTGCGTGCGGTTTCAGGTATCTGACAAAAGTCTCGACTGCGCACTACTGCCGTGTGGCTCTTCACCGCAGTGTTCGTTGAACTCTGACTATGTAAACTCGTAAACTCAAGCTCTGCGAACGCTTGCTTACCGACTACCTGAACGCACTGTTTACCAATACAGTGTCTAGTTAGATGAATCCCTTTAGAGCGGCTAGTTGATGACGTGGCCAAACAGCGTGAAACACTTCCGGTTAGCCTAGGCAAGATTGATGCGTGTGACTGGAGACCCCGGTATTGGACGCTCCAGTGGATAAGCACACTACCGTACATGTCACAGTCACGAGTTCCGTGATATTTTTGCATTTCTTCTGTCATTTAAGAACTCTGCGTACTTCATCCGATGATTTTGTTTTTTTTGATCATTTTCCTTATCTAATTATTACCTTCTATTGGTATTGTTCTTAGTTGTTAGTCAATGCTGCCACACCTACTGCGCTTCGGTCCACAGACCATGTTGATCAACTGAATTGAACTGAGCCTATGCGAAGCAGAAGCAAGCGCGTTTTTTTTCACTTTTACGACTGCCAGCGAAACCCAAAAATGTGACACTTGTGAACTGTTTGGAGACAATCACGAAGTGCTTCACTGGTCTTTGCGCAACATCTTTTACCCTCATTGGAGGGTCAAGTTTGGACTACACATTGTGTGATTGGATTGCGACACGCAATCTCAATGTATTTGACTGTGATTCACATTGAAATGAACCTTACTCACTGCGATCACTGGGACCGTATTCAAAGTAGATAGAAATTGAGTGTTGCCCACCCGTTGTGCAGTGTTTTCGTGTGGGCAACACCAAATTTCTATCTTTTACCCTCCTTTCCTTTGCGACTGACTCTCATGTGATGGTGGCTTTTTAACGGATTTAATTCCTTTTTTGTTTTGGTGTAATGTATTATAATTGTATGCGCGGCGAATACTAGGCCATATTTTATAACGTAATGTTTTTGTATCATTTAGTGAACTCAACGTAGTGTCTTATCAGGATTTTCGCACCGTTATTTCCATCGGAGTCGTTTGCTCCGTGCTGCCCTTTTAGACCAACTGGAACATCAATTTCAACGATCTTTACTTTGATCTTCACTCTTTCTCATTGTTACGAGTAGAGGGAAGTATGACCTGTAATCCCACTTTTTCTTCCGCATAGCTTGTTTCGCTAAATAATACATAGCTTGAAACTCATCTTTTTGTCTATTTTCTTACCCTCGTGAATTCGTTGGTGGATTTTCATCTGTGTACTTATGGAACCATTAGACGGGTATATTGTGATCGATGACGTCGGTTTCTTCGTAACTAGAAATCAAACAGCGCTTTTCGGCGTGCGCATACTCATGACTCGCTGACGGTTGCTCTTTTCCCCCTATAGATCACATTAAACATATGTTTGCGTCTTACTAATGGCGGCGGTGGTGGGCGTCTGTATTTCTGCCATCGGTCTCCCTACGACGACCCTCTTGAATTTGCTAAGCCCATCAAAGAGGTCGAACATCAACCCGGTTGGGTTATAATTCACCGCGGTCGACATGTGCATGGTGTCCATCCCTTCCTCTCGTCAGACGGAAGTTCTCGGCGCAGTATCATTGTTTGGCTACGGTGCAGTTCTACGCGGAACAAAAGATGCCCCCGTTGCTTCCTCACTCCAAATTTGATACCCATGAAAGTGTGGTATAATGGGCACGTGATCAACTGTACAGACCTACCTCCAGAAGTGGAGTCCCAGGGGAATTTTGTTCGTGCTGGTTTCGGAGATGGTATGCTATTGACCAATGAGCACCGCATGTGCACTTCAATTTGAATGTCTCCTCTGTGATATTATTTTTTCCTTGCATCTACTCATCGGATCAACGTTTGTGCCAAAGAATCCATGTTGTACAACAAACCCGTCTCACCCAAGTAACTTGCTTGAAGATTTTCTTCACAGGTACTTCATTCTGCTTTCTCTTGCTGTTTGTTTTGCTGTCACAATCACAAATATTTAATTTTTTGTTTATCTGACAACCGACCTTTCGACGGTACATAGGGCTTTTGACCCATATTCTTAGCGTCTACGATAAATCAGTTCTCTCGCTATCATCATCATCCCGTCCTTGTCGTATTTCTTTACGACGTGCTGTCGATAGTGCATATTGCGAGTGCCCTCATTCGATTGCCTCACTCTCCATTAGCAATCAACATACTCATCGTCCTTCGGGTGCAACGATGCGCATTGCGCACCGTGTCAAATCGCCTTTCAAACCATCCTTTGCCGCAAACACACCTGATCTGTTTGTGTTGATATCCTCTGACAGTATTGCATCTGTTACTTCAGACTAGTTTATCTTCCGTGGTTTCACTACCGAATTTCGTGTGATGCGCGTTCCGTAACTTTTCGTATGAATGACTTAATAGCTAAAACAAAAAGAGAACACGAAATACAGTCCAACCTGATATACGAACCACCTAAGGGAACCAGTCAAAAGGATACCCAGCCTCTTTTTCTATATTTTCTCATTGGTCTTAATCTGTGCATCGCGTCCATCTGTCTAATGCAACCGCGACCAGGTTTTTGTGGTCCCCAGTCGTTCTAGCACCTGCAAAATATGACCACCAATAGCACGATTGGCTGAGATTACCCTGAGGTGTAATGAAATACTGCCACCGAATCGCACAGATAGCTTAAATTTCATCCCTTAATTGGAAGTCCGTTCTGCTTATCTCGTCTAGGTTGCATGACTTGACACTAACAGTGCAATAATAAATTTCCTGTCCGGGCATGTAAATTGCGTGTCTACTGGGTCTGTGATTTCTCACGAAAATACAAGTTCTCGGTAAGTCCAGGATAGTTGGGGAAACTATGTACTTTTGTTTAGCCATGCGAGGATTCGGTCCGTATACATTATAGGAGCTGTATAGAAAGTACAACATTGTGTCCATTTCGAGCGGTACATTTTTTGGTTGAAGAGTTTGACAGGACAAAATAGCTAGTTCCAGAATCTCAGAGCTAAAAACACTAACCCTTGAAAAAAGAATATCACTGATTCAACAAAGTCAAGAAGGAAAAAGTTCGCGAACATTAGCAGAACATTTCGGAGTAAGGAAGACTCAAATCCTTCGAACTTTAACAGGGAAAGCCGAGTCGTTAAATAACTTTGAAAACAATGCACCAAGACCGAAAAATGAATAACAGTTGCAAGAAAAATCCTATTATCTGGACCAGATATTCAAAGACGAGCTTTGCACTTTGTAAAACAGACTTTAAAGCATCAGACGGTTGGCCGCAGGCCTTCATCAATAGACTTAACCTGTAGGGCTAGTAAACACTAGTCCGAGACGATGCGCGCAATCGAGCACAGATATCAAACGACAAATGAAGTTGGGGGGCTACAAAAAGACGTGGACGGATGAAGCGAGACAGGTGCAAACCTCAGCACGGTGACTTACAGAGCAGACGAGTAGGTAAAATGAACCGTCGGATAGGCATTCCAACAAAAACCAATAACGCACCATTGAGAAACAATAAATATGTATATAACAAATCAGAAATATATTTTGGGTTGCTACGGATCTCGCCCTCATAGATGTCTGAACAAGAGAAGCCTTTGAAATCAAAAATGGTTCTGAATGAAAGTTCGTAAAGGGTATTCGTAAACAAGGGAATATCTGTTCGGGTTCGGAAATGGATGTAGCCGACAATTAGGATCCGCTGTGCCCTTTGTTATTTGTCATTTATTGATTGCAGGACAGAGTCCATTTCGGCGAGCCGTTGGAGGCGGCTTGTCGGACTTAAAAGAACTGGCTAACAGAAAATAGACCGACAGGATCTCAACCTCCGCTGCTGCCAAACGGTGCGCTTGGGAGTGGCCTCCCGCCCAACGCCATAAGGATCCTGGTCCCACGAAGAAACGACCTGCGTTTGAGTCCGGATCCTCGAAAACGTTGCTCGTATGGGCCAGTGGATAGAAGGGGAGCATGTAGATACGAGAAAACATAAAACACGCAGAACACGTCAAAAAAACGAACGAATGACTTGCATGAAAACTGTTTCGATTTTTTAGAGGTTTTTCGGAAGTTTTTGGTCTGTGTTTACAAAACGTTAATCGACCAAAAACGGGACAAATGTACACAGTATTTACAAACCTAAACGTATCTACACTGTACATAATCGGAATAACGAACAGGCTTACGAACCTCCTGACCACGACGGTTGGTCGTGGGAGGCGACAAACTCGCAGTAGACGATGACGTCTGTGAGCCTAAATTGGTACACGTTACAGGAATGCTACGTGTTTGTAACGTCGCACGATTATTCGTAGCGTCACATGAAGCGTTCGAAGTGACAATAGGCTGTGTCTTCTTGGATGAAGCCTGGTTTGAAGCGATCGTTGGTGACGACTTGGCGTCGGCCACCGCGGTCAATAGTGTAAGTATTATTCGTACGGTGTAGCACTGAATGGTCCTATGCACGGCGACTGAAGCGGTTGCATAACACCGTCTGCGCGGAAAGGACGTGTGAACACGTAGACAGCTTCTCGGGCACGTACACTGGTGTTTTCTGCGATCGAACAGTGGGCGTACATAGCTCACGCATCTATTGATCCAGTCGGTCGGTGTAAATTTCTTAGTCAGAATTAGTGGTAGACGGGGCTGGTGCCACCAGTTACTCAGGCAAACGCAGCGTGCAGCCGTAGATTAGCTGCACTGGTGTTGCGTCGAAGTCGGT
>OX104067.1:62194248-62210040 GCA_944474145.2 Dicrocoelium dendriticum | reverse complement strand
AACATGTGCTGCACATAGGACCCAAATCCTAAATGACAACTGTTGGTAGCCCCTGAAACAGCGAATTAAAATCGCACACCCAACAGTTATGGAGAGCTGCCCATGTGGAAAATATGTCAAGCTGGAGCAATAGGACAACGGTGGGCAGGAACGATATGCGGAGTTCCTCTGTAAACGAAAGTACTAGGAAAACTTACCGTTCGCTTTTCTTTGGAACAAACTGAACAGCGAATTCGTGTTCACTATGCAACATCACCGACCAGAGAGACCCCTATCGTCCGTCGACGGCATTGCGAGCACCTCCCCGTTACCGATCTACATTTCTTTTGTAGCACATACAATTCAACCGGCTACGAATCCCATTGACCTGCCTAGGATGTGGTGTAACACAACACCTTATAAGCGATAGTATTTTATGTGAACTGTAGCGCATTCCAAGTTGTTATAGTGACCAGATTGGGTGACAAGGCTATGCATCTAAACCATGTGCAGTAGGAATAGTACAGCTGAGTTCTGGACTATGTGAAATGACAAGGTTGGCAAAATATAAGCCATTCAAGACCGATTTAAATTCGAAACCTTCCGAACTTATCAAAGCGTCATATTGGTACAATTAGGTTACCAAGTCAGAAGCGGACGAGTGGTATCTGCAAATACACATTGCTCGCTTCCTAGTATGTACTAAAGCACTGTTCTTTTGCAAGAACGTGTTGTAAGCGCACATTTGGTTGATGGAAATCTCTTAGTAAAATGCATCATTTAAGACCCAGCTGTCAAGAACATCTTGCTTCTGGTATAATAGGTTTGCATGCTGCATGACCCACTGGGTTGCGCAATGTAGACTACCAGATAGGTAAACGGGTAGTCCAACCGTTAGACCGCAAGTGGGGCTTACATATTATCCGAATATATGGTGAACATTTATTATCATCCCTTCATTACAAGTAAAAGCACGGATCAAGTTGCCATGTAACTGAAATGCAAGAAAAGTGCACACATTCTAATTATTCTTAAATGCAATTTCAAATTTAAGGTAAAATGTGGCTCAGCTTTATTTCACGCTTGTTCGTTGGCATCCCTGTTAACTGGAATGTGATACTTCTAAAAGTAAATGCTTTGTAGACCATTTAACAAACAGCAACCGTAGGTCGGGATTTGCTATTACACTTTCCACAATGTGCAAGAACTCCGTGCAAATTTCATTATTTCAGGATACGAATATGGCTTTCATTTACTACGGGAATCCTTGGCCTGACTCATGGGTGTTAGTGTAAAAATGTCATGTTATCCTTCTGAGACAATAACTCGTGTAGCATCAGTGCGTGGGCCGCTTATTTTCCATAGCACGTCTGCTTTACTACAGACCTATTATAATTTCTGATCATTTGCTAGATTCTTCTAATATATCCGTACAGAAAAGCAGACCCAACGACTGGAAATTAGAGCTCATCCTGAAATCAGTAAGTGGTCTAAGAAGACAGTCTGTAAACTAAAACAATGTTTAAGGATGTCAATGTAACGAGACTAGGACCTCTAGATTGGACAGCCAAGGTAAATGACAGATGAATATTAGTCTGCAGATTCCTCACAATCAATACATTTCTGTGTATACGTGCATCATATTTGAACTTTGCAATCGTGTACCAGGTTAATGCTCACCGACAAATAAATCGCCCTGGCCTCGAAATGATCCCCATCGTGTTCTCCACAGTCCCGTTTGCATGCTCATTTAATAGCTGTGGGTCATCCGAATGTCCGCTAACTACGTATTGCGACATATTCAGACTTCCTTTTCCACTTGATGCGGTGCAACACAACGGTCACAAATCGTGTGACCTGGGTTCATTTATACCCATTACTCTCACGTCGCCACTGTACGTCCATCGCTGTAAGCGGATTGGCCGTATCGAAATTTCGTATGTTCCTCCCCAGTTAGGCATACTTGCCCCATAATCAGCCTGTCCAACTATGTCTATGTGCATTTAAATAAGTGCTGGGGTTGTGGCAAATGTGGAGTGGCACGCAGCCAGTTTTGGTGAAATAAGCATTAGAATTTTTGATAAAAATATGGCGGGTTATATTCAGTCTGACATTATGATAATAAGGAAATTTGGCATTTGTTGTTATTTTTACTACAACTATTTAATGTGTAGGGTAAAACTGAGTTCTTGACTGCGGTATACTGGCCCGGTCGGGCTCAAAGACACTGGTTTTAATACGCAAGATATCATGTGGGTGAGGAGCACAGCCTGGTCCTCACAAGATTCTTGTTAAACTTCAAGTTTCAGAACGCCTGCTCACACAAGTATGTCAAGCCAAACAAGCTGAGCATTTTCTTAGCAAATGTCCTTATCTCTTTGAACCTCTCTTTTTTCTGCTGGTGGTAAAAATCCAGGAGAGAGTGATGGTGGCCGCGACTGTAACATACAATATCACTTGGCAATTCAATGAACTGCAATCGCAGGTGGCCGGGAGCATTATTATGGTCCGCAGAGAAAGGTGAAAAAGAAAGCCCGATTGGCAGAGGCTGACTTCAAAGTCAATCGAGGCAACGGTTGTGATTACGTGTCGCAATCCAAGACACACGATAGTTGATCCAAAACCCTAAAATCAATAAGCCCGACCTCCTTTTCAATGGTTGCAAAGTCTTGGAAAAATCTTTGGAACTCATCAGCCAGGGATACAATATCTGTGACGTAGTTCTGTATTTGTATATTGAGGTTGCTTCCTAGATTACTTGTCATGCTTTCCTATAGTGATGGTATTAGTTTGCGTTTGAGACATTTGCCTTTGGAAAAGTTGCAGTTTATTCCTAAAGGCTTTTATGTGTGCATGCAATTGGCTTACCACTGCATTTTGATCCTGAAAGCTCGTGTTTAACTGGTTCAGATACCATGTAACACCAACCGAAAATCAAAAATCAGAAGAGCATATAGGAGCAGATACTTCTAACATTGATTGTTCTGTATTTCCCATGAATCGTCCAATCAATATTTTAAGAGAGTAGAAGCGATGAAGTGCAAGCCGTTGACTGAACCATCTTATATCATTATGATACACAGTATCAGTATTCACTATGGATATCGAGTACAACCTGCTGAAACTGATGAAGAAACAGGGTTTTGGAGCAAAGATGGTTGATAGCTTTTATCACTGGCTTCATAACATGATCATACCTAAGATGTTTGGCACAAATAACTTGATGGTGTGGGATGCAGTCCAGTTAATCACTTTGTCCCCGTCTGCGCTGAGTTTGTTACAAACAAGTGTGGCTAATCCAATTTGCTCGACAGTTACGGCTCCAGCACCGCCAGTAATCAGTCCAGATATATTCCATGATAGTTTAACGGCATTGACAGCAAAAGAAACAGAATCAAACAAATCTATTATTCTTGTTTGATCCTTAAGACTCAAGTAATTACTCACTCACTCACATGTCATCTATAACTCCTTTCAGAAATATGAGAAGCTGGTCAGTTTCAGATGTATCAGTTTTTGCATCACAGGCTATCGAAAAAAGTAAAATTATACTTCTTTTGTCCCTTATCATATTGCCTCTTATTGTGGGAGGAATTGTCTTCAATTCTCCGAACCACAGTGTTGCGTGCCGTGCAAACATCGGCAAACTTTTGCTTCCTCTCAGGACAGATATATTCCACCATTTTCAGCACACATGCCTCGACAAATTCGCCTTCAGTAAATGGGTTGCAGTTTCACTAGTAGACTTGCTATCTCATGACTTGCCTTTGTAGCATTTTCATTCCACTTACCGAAACTTGCAAACAAGCTTTGATGTGAGCATATTGCAGCTTGCAGTTGTTTCATTTGCTCAGTTCATTCATTTGCAGTAAACTTGTCGTAGCATCTTCCGGTTGGTAGTGCTTCTTGATGTTGAGTTCCTTGAAAACAGCCACACTCTTCAAGCAAATCGAGCACACACACTTGTTCAGCCGTTCAGTGAAATAATACTCTAGTTTCCAATTTTCTTAGAAATGACGCCCTTAGTCACTACATTTTCCTTTTCAGTCGCATTCACCATTTTAGAACAGGAATGAACATCTAATAAGTAAAAAGTTAATGAATCAGTTTTTATTTTTTGAGCTTTGCTCAAACCCGTTTATCGTACGAGCTGTGCAAATGGAGTAACGTTTAGCTTTTCGTAAAAGTAAGTGATCAGTAGGATGAAACTGTTGTGTCTTAGGAAGTATTCTAAAGTAAATTATAGCACAATGACAATTTCGAGACTAGCATAACCCATAAAGCAAAAATCCAGAGCTTAAAATGGGATAGGTTTAGCCAATGATATACATGTACATAAATCTTGTAACGAACCCATCTTTTTTCGTTTTCTCATTTAATTAACACTCCTTTAGCAAAAGCTGTAGATGGACTCTTTCTAGCTGGTTTAAACTAAGCAATACTTCATCATTCATTATTTTATGACGCGAATTCAATGATCCAAAAAAATAAAACAAGCTTGGATCGCAGTAACTAAGGTGCTATTAAAATGTATACAGTTAAGTAACATTGTGTGAACCTCACTTGTTCAGGGTCTCGCTATATAACCGTCAACAATTAATTACAGTCGCACAACACGAACGAAATTGCTCTTCAAGCCGGACAGCCGGAGGACAAGTCAACACACGATAGATGTGTGAAAGTATTAACAGGGACACTGGCTACTATCTGATGGTCCGATCACAGTGATGAGTTACCAACAGGCACACATACAAGTAAGCAGATTGGAGAGTTTGACGACCTGAGCTATGTTGCAACACCATGAAGATAGCGACATCATACCTAGTGCACAGGGCGTCTGTTACCGGTGACGAAACTAACAGTGGTCAAATACCGTCAATGAGGGAATAAAGATGAACCACTGGACAAGGGTTGAGCGTACAGAGAAATAAACAGTTACTAAGATAAGTGCATGGGAGGTGGTGTGAGGTTGATCACAATATCCGGGTCCTTGATGACATATTTCGGTGCACGAACTGTCCTTACAAGCACGATGAGAGGTTATTTTAATGGTCAGAAAGCCCAATCAAAATGCCAAACATCAGTAAGTTCCAGAGAAAATTACCAACCATGCAAGATTCCGATAGAATGATGTTCGCCAGCATCTTAGGTCGTGAAGTTTTTACACATGATGTCCTTAATTTGTTCTAGTCTATTTAGTATCGTCTGTACAGAAAAATCCAAGCTTGAATTTATTATTTAATGATGAGGTCGCGGGACAGTTGTAGTGTTAACGCGGGCAGCATTTGGCCCGCTGGCCGGACTTTGGACACCCCTGATCTACAGCATGACGCACTCCTAAAACGCATTTAACTCCTGTCTCTCCAGTTTCGTTATTCAAGTGTCAGCAACAAAACAGCAGAGGTCAGGCCGTGTTTCTATCAAACATTTATTTAGCATCAAGAAACGACACATAGTCGCGCAAGTTTCATCCGTATGTATAACCCACAATTGTTGTTTCTTCATGGGATATACCGGATTGGCAACACAGCATACACCCGCCTACGTAGCTCAACTCGTGGACCAGACCGGTTATCACAGGTGTGTATGGAACGTTGCTGTTAGTTGGCCATTCGGTCATGAGCTGCCCCGCAGTTTCTGGTTAGGGATACAATGTGTCCCACACTTGTGCAGCCCGTTCTGCCGACCAGACCGATTCCCACATCGCGCAAGTACGGTTGCCGTGTAAACGCTCATTCGACATTAAGCTGAAGATTAGCTGGACATTTAACTTTCTACGCTTTCACCGCAGTCATGAATACGAGTACCTCGGGAGGAGCCTATTTTGCATTACCAACTATATGTAACCATGTGAGTAGGGAGGTAATCTATTTTCCGTTATGTAAAAAGGGCAAATCCAATGAATTTCTGATAAAATGGGTTGCGAACGCCCACTAAGCACATTAAAAGCAGATTGGTCGAATACACGTAGTTTCATCAAGTGGAGGTTACAGTTGCTAAGCTAGATGGTGGTGATAGAAAAAGTACTTGTTTGCAAAAGCGTAGGGGCAGACAAGGAGGGGGATGTCGGAGATCACTACAACAAATTTAATCCGGTTAGCCTATAACTGCAAGGAAAGAAGTAGGATAGCATTTGTGCGCGCACCATAGTATAGGCATACGGCTCAGTGACAGTATACTGTTATACAAACAATACAGATATTTATTGTGTGGAGCAGGATGGACATCACGGCAACGCAAGATCAGTACCCAACTCGTTGTAGCTGCAAGTGTTACCTTTGGGATTTTGAGTCCAACTCTTTGCACCATGGTGTCCATGAACGAATGTGCTTTGGCTCTTGAACTATTCGTGTCATCCGTACTCCGTCAAAGGAGGAAATGATCAAGATTCTACAAATATTTACAGCTTACCAGCTTAATGTAGCTTTTCATGATTTATTACCTTTCTCCCATTTGCTTAACAGTCGTGCCGCCGGTCTAGGAAGAACGACGAAAACACCGAGATGCTGACAATTGAATATGCATAAGAATGCCGACATGTTACCGGTATACTCTTCCTCAAAATTGAGACCTATCATTAATAAGAACAGTCTGCTTCCTTGCTGTAATATAATTCAATGATGGGTAAGTCTGGTTAACCTCGTGTGACGAGATCTTATACAGAACTACTGTTGCCCTCACCTGGATTCCTCAAGATATGTTGAGTTCGTGTGGTGTAGTTCATCAGTTCCATGCAATTTCATTCTTTGGACGGTCATTGTTGGCCGACCTATCTGTTTCATATAGTTTGGCTAGATACACTTGCTGACATGGCCAGGAGCCGACCTCAGTGACGTTTCTGCTGTGAGTTTCTTTGTTCCTCCCCATCCATTTTAGCCTCCCCCTCCAACCACGATCTCATTTCTCAGCATAATTTAATTTTACATCATACTTTTTCTTGTTGGATATTATCAAGCTGGTAGCTTTCCGGAACGATGTCCATCCGTTACAGGTAGCTCAGCTGGCATGCAACTGTTGTGTTTATTTCCCTTTTCTTTTCTGTATTGCGCCACAGTAGCTGAGGTGTTTTATACCCCTAGCTAAGGTGTATAACGATAATGATGATTGATGGGAGCATTGTCAGATAAACCACTGACAAACACGAGCAGGCGGACGATGCGCTTCCATTTCGGTGCGGTAAACTTGTTGACAAGTGACACTGAGTCGACTAGTGTAGATTGCTCGGCAGTTCAGTATATGCATTACACTACCAAAGTCCAACGTACTTTTACAGCTCTACAACTGCATAACACCAGCCTTCATTTTTACTGCATAACTACTCAAGGTTAACGACTGTTTAACTTACTCAGTTTGCTGGATCATCACTGGAATAAAAACAATAAAGAGGTACTTAGGAGGACAATGGTTTCCCGTACTGTTCCATCGTTTTAATAATTTGTGAAAGCAAGATATGTGGTCAAGTTTATGGATTGCAGCAGTAACGTGAGACTTACAGAAAGAAGTGTTCACCACGGGTAGAACATATTATCAGAGCGGTTGACTTTGGTGGTCAGTACATGCTTAACACCACCTCACTTTGGTAGCAAAACCGACAGGCCAATTCAGAGATACACCAGTTTTGCGAATACCGTGGCTTACATTGAATCACGTTGAGATTGAATTGTCTGCTTGAAACAAGTCATGATACTTGAATGCTAGTCGATCGGCAACCTCGGCTTGAATCGTTCGCCAATAATGCACTTTCTAACCCGGATTCATGAGATATCTAGCTGACCATATTTCGACGTAGAACGATGAAAACGTTAGGTAGGTTTGGCTTAGCCAAAGGGGATTAATATTTCTGGCTACTGGTCATGGTGATGGACCAGGTAGATAAACGGATACCCGGAGAAATAACGAACTCGCTGAGTCATTAGTGCCATTTTTAGCACATCGTTACAACATGCTTTCATGTCCTCCGTCCTGCGATTATAGCATCTTTTGAATCAATTATATATGGTTTAGCCAGAAAAATGTTTAAAAAACCCAACGGAAAATAAACAGACCATTAGAAACGATGAGCTATTTACGAGATGAACTAGCTGAGCCGACCAGTTCACGAAATCAAGCTTAATTTGATCATTTCCATTCAGGAAACTGCTAACTGCACCCATAAGGGTGAATATTCAGCTGTTAAGTGTCAAAAGAGATGCGAATTTCTATGGGCAGGGAATTCCAGGGCGAGGCCTAAACTGGCAGTTCACAAGGAGGTTGTTCTGCTTGAAAAGTTTTATATCACATTTTTGCAAACGCTGTAAATCTCATATACCTGTAATGTACTTTATCATTACTTGTCAGTTCATGAACTGCCACCGCCGTATTGGTAAAGGTGCCTAATGCTTACTTAATAGGATTTCTAGTTTCGATTTGCCGGTGACCTGTAATTTTCAGGCGGAACGCAGACACTTTGTAATCCCAGCCTAGACTAACTCAGCGCAGACTGGGAAATATGTATCTATGTTTAATGCTTAATGCATGTGAGCCAGCCATATGCTAGAAGGTAATCATGATATTTTACCTTTACCTGGATTAACAACGTAGTAGAAATAAACCTGTTTAAGAACATATAAAAAGTAGTTGCTAAGTTTTTAGTCCAACGGCAGGATGAATTTTACTTAGAAACCGCAGAGCAATTAACCGAAAAACACTTAAATTCAAGGTTGGTTTAAGTAGCGAAGCGCTTTTCGTTTGGTCAACCTCTACAACTTTATCTGGAAGATAGCTGGCTTCATCAAATTCTATAACCATCCTTTCAAGCGAAGCGTATAAGTACTGAACCAAATACAATGGTGACAAAAGGAATGGGAACTAACTGCCTGTTTCACTATCGCTATTGACAACAAAACTTAAGTTTGCCAGCTTACCATGATGAATACGGTCTTGTTGTGAAGCTAAAACAAACTTTTTCACTTGTTTACAACATTGAATTTTTTTGGTTTTTGTAACTCCTGACTATTCACTTGCTTTATGATAGCACACCTCTTACATACTTTCGGCCCAGTGAGTCGCGCGCTACATTGCTCCCAGCCCTTGCTGAGTTACCTACATTTCTTATGGCTTTTACAAAGTATGTTTTGTCCAGCTGTCTTTTTTTTCTACCGTTCTGCACTTGACACGTCTCTTACGTGTCATCTTCACCGATTAGTTTCCGAGGCGCACCAAACAGTCACCTGTCAATGCACTGTATTCGTGGAGCGGAATAGTGGAGCGGACAGTATACCACTGGCATGCTATGGGGTAATGTAGGTCTGCAATAGGAAAACTTGCCAAGCAGACTATCCTTAGAATGCTATGTGTATTCTGACTATATGCAGCCGGATTTATTACAGATAAGCCAAGCGAACCTGGTCTGGATGTAGCCTGAATGAAGTTTCGCGTAGATTAGTCTAAGATGTCTGGGTTACAAGATGATGTCAGCTTGTCAGTAAAAACTTATCGGGTTTTCATATTGCCTGCCTAAAAGGTAATTACTATGGTAGGCAAGTGCTCTCTACCTGAAACTGAAGAGAGCTGTACATCATCAATATCCGGTTGTTTAACTAATCTCATATCTTAGGATTATGGGCCTTAGTTACGGCTATCAGAGCTATCCCCAATGTTAAAGCATCCTGATGGATCCTTTTCTTTACAGATACACGGTTCATCTTGTAACCTGTTTCGTTTATATAATGTCACATATCGTTGCCAAGGTACATGTTAATCAGCAGCAGTGGAGTTTGTCTCTCAGGAGCGTGACTTGGGTGTATTGGTACAGGAAGATCTCGGGTGTTCGAAACAAGTAGATAAGGCGACGAGAACCGGAAATCAACAATTCGGGCTTCTTTACAGAGCATTCGGTCGGTTTGAACCCTCAATCTTTCCCCAAACGCTTAACGCCTAGGTGCGACCGCACGTAGAATATGCTATTAAGACTTTGCAGCCGAGGCAGAACAGGATCTTGTTGCTCTCGAGACTCCTCAACGAAAGGCAACCAAAAACCTCAGGGTCCTGTTTCATCTGCTTTATCAGCTTAGACTGAAATCTCCAAGAATCTATAGCAATCGAAATCGGCTTTTGTGGGGGAACTCATAATGGTTTAGCAGATTCTGAAGAACCCAAACCACACTTGCCATCTGCTGCTGGAATCGAACTACAACACTAAACTAAGAGGTCATTTCCTGTGACTGACAATAGAGTGTAGCCGGTTTGAATGCCGTATAAATTTCTTTTCCCTCCGCGTGTGCCAGCATTGGAACGCCCTCCCTAATTATGTTGTCTCTGCTCCCACCTGGCGATATTAAAATACGAGTTGACGATGACTTGTCTCATTTACATTTCGTTTTGTGAATTGTTAGCCAGGGGCTACAAAGCGCAATCAAACGGTATCTTGTCAAACTCCCAAGCAATGGATTTATGGATTTATACTTTTAATACTCGGACATCTTTACTATTCTACATAAGTCTTCAGGGAGTCCACCAAAACGCTATTCACTTTATCATACAATTCACTTTGTGCAATAGTTTCCATCTCACGGGAGTTTTTAAGCAATGCTTGTTTTACCCGCAATAAACCATTGTTACATTGTTCCAACATACAAAATTATAGTCACCGAAAAACAATAAACGAAATTCGAACTCTGTCCACTTAAATCTATCGGTAGCAACACAGTTTCCTTCGTATTCCTATTTTGTTTTCTTAGTATTTGCTTTTGTGAGCTACAAAATACATCAATGGGAGTGCAAAACCCAGATTTCTTTGTGGCATCTTACAACGGTGAAGCAATATTTCTGAATCTAAGCTCCAACAGTCCTCTGCACTTCTCTACTTTCTTGCACCTATTCATCATACGCACATTGGAATTTGATTTACTAATGAACAATGAAAGAACAATTTTTATCCCGGGTAAAAATGAATCTGGTCGACATGTCCCGTAGGATGGGTGCGGTGAAAATTAAAAGTAAAGTAATTAGAAAATAACTAAATAGTCAGTTTAATCGTCAACCGGTTTAACTGCACTCTTGAGTAACGATAGTTTGCAATGGGAATGGAATTTGCACGCAAAGAATACTATGAAAAGCAGTCAGAATTCCAGTACTCCGTGAGAGATCAACCAAGGAAATGAGACTGCACACCTGTGCCGGTTCATTTGACCGATGTGATACCTTAATGCAGTTAGGTACATGCAAGCTAAAGGACACTTATGAATGTATCCTAACCGCCATATCGCGGAGAGGACTTCCAATCAAATAGTTTGTTTCGAGTTATTTCATCCTAAGAGTGAAGCGGACTAATGCGAGTTGGAAAGTTTTCATCTTGACATTTTTTAAAAGCGTTACTGTAGGGGCAAGGATGACGTAGCTTTCGATGCCTTCGTACGAATGTTATCGACTCTCGAAAACCTATGATGTATCATTGAGGGCAACTTTCTTACCACAGTTGCTGGTTTGAAGCTTACCCTGAAGTTGGAAACGTGCATTAGGGTATATAATAGGGATAGGCTTCGAGTTCGAATATCGGGGTGTATGTTTGGCGCAGGACATTGGCTGTTTCGTCGGCGCTTTGTGCTCTATCAACTGTTGTGAAAAGTGGACGGATGCCATGCGAAGACTATTGACACGCCTGTACAGCAGTCTGTTGCTTACCAGAAACTATTTGGCTAAGCACTGTTGACAGGTAATTATGTCCTCACGGAATAGTGTGATACAATGGTTGCGATGGGTCAGGAAGTTACTCTTCCATAGTGGGTCGAGGTTAGCCATGTACGCATACCACACTGTATCCGTTATTGAAATGTAGGTTCGAGTCTTATTTCTGAGAATTGGCGGAACGTTTGCCGAACGAAGTGGCTCAGTTTCCTGTGCTCTGTTGACTATGTCACTGAGTCTTCCAAGGAACTCTGTCCAAGCGCTCTCAATGTAATTTTGCTCGAGAACTCCGAATTGGATGCCTCGACGAGTTCTCTCAGGAAGTGGTAGCGTGTAACTGCATGAGTTAATTCCGAAAATTCAGCTGGATAATCCGCATAGTAAACATAGCTAAATATTATTATTACTTGGCTGCTGAGATCAAATGAACTCTCTATCAATATAGAGTGGATCAAGATTTCTTCATTTGTGAGCACAAAGTCCAGTGCAGGCGATTTGTTTCATACCATGGAACTAGCAGGGGATGATATTGTTGTATAAGGAAATAGGATCGATACATTTATTTTCTGTTCGTTAGGAAATGCCGATACCAAAAGCTTGTGTACAGTGAAATCCCTGAGACTAGGATTTGTCTGTACGTAAGGCATGTTACCCTGCTCAGGCATGTATCATACGTGAATTCATTTCTAGAGCGAATGGTGGGGCGATAAATTATGGCTACGAGGCATGTGTCGTTGTATCTTAACCGGTGACGGCACTAGAGTGAGTCGGTGACAAAGTTTCCAGATCAGCAACTATTGCACACTGCAGCTCGTTACGGTAATGCAGAAGAACCCACTTCCCCTGTGGGACAGTTGTTCCATGGGAATGAAATTCCTGGAATCACGACCTCAGTATCAGGAACTTTTGGTGTAACCCAGTTTAGGCAATGTAAATTACGGCCCAAGCATTCGCGTGGTGACATATTAGAAGTTCGGTAAGTTTGCTGAGGAGCTTTTGGGCGTTGGTGTACATACATGACAGCTTCTCGGATTTTAGCCGTTGGTTGAAAACTGTGCAATGCAGACGTGTGGCTTCGCCGACCAGCGAGTGACCAGTAACTCATCATTTTTTCCTTGGGTAGTTGGCAAGTGGTTCAGCGTTAGATTCATCGGCATAGTAAGTACTCCAAAATCTAACCCCCGTACAACGTAAGAAGTCTGGTAGCGCTCTTCACTGCCAGGTTGTATGGGCTCGTCAGACTCCCAGTTGGCGCACTGTTCTAGTATAATTTCCACCGCGTTTGGGAGATATATCGCTCGCTGTCTTCTGCTGAAGCTCAGATGCCACTCTACAACGGAACACGAACCAGCTTTTCAGTAGTCGTGCTGCCATTTGTTTTGACTAAATGATTATTTTCATTAATCATAGCTCACACATATTGTAGTTCTGTGGTTTGCGTTGCCGTGACAAATACTTCGCCAGCACGTCATTCAAGGAGAGTATTTCACAAACCTAATACCATTATCGTTAATCATGACTTGGTATTTCATTCGCATCGCATGTTTCAGTTTCAGGAACGCCGCAGGAATGTATGGTTCTGAGTAAACTTTCCTTTCGTTGGTCTTCTAAGCTATGATTAATTGGATAACGCCCGCATCATGAGTAACCGAAAGGACATGGATGGAGCAGCGTTCACTTCTGAGTTGACCTCTCGACAACATAACTGATTCTACTTCAATGATGGAGTTTAACGGAACGCGCAAAGTCTTAGCTGTCCGCAATGTTTAGAGATATAGTGTCGAGTGACCCGCATTACATTTGTTGGTTTAACCACAATAACGAGTTGGTTAATGACGACGTCCCACTGCTTGAGATCATCTATCTACTTGCCTCTGCCGTTAACTTTGATTCTGGATCACTATCAGTCGGCAGTGTAGTGGTAGTGGTTGATGTACTTCAGGGATCCGGTGGTGCTTGCACCAGGAGAACTCATTAGTTTCCTATCAATTATGGCTTGTCACTGCTTTTAAATTCCAGCGCTTTTGACTGCAATCCTAATCCGACTCTTACCTGTACCGGCTTACTCTCTTCCTATGCTCACTATGTGGCGATTGGGTGAAGCTTTGCGTGTAATTACCTCGATGGAACTGGGAACCCAATTAGTAGAACGTAAGCCGCTTTTGGTATTGGAACAGCATTCGAATTCTTGCACCCTTGATGTCTTTTTGCTTACAGTTTTGTCATGCGTCTTCTTCAGACTCGAAGCATTGCTTAATGGAGTGGCCTGGGTTGCACAATTTGCTATGCTTATCATAGCTGTGGTTATTTTGATGGGTACCATTTCCTCAACCTTGGCTAGAAGTTGGTCGTGCTCCTGAGATAATAAAAAACAATTTTTTCAGTGGGCTAGACGTGCATTCCGCACAGAACCAGACAGTATCTAATTTAGTCTTATACAATCTCGCCCCACTAGGTTTCAGCGTGACGCATTCCGCGCGGAAAATTTATCAACCGTTGAAACACGGAATTCCAACTTTTTCAAGTTTGGCGCATCAGCCACATAAGTCATTAGCCTGAGGCACACTAGACATTCCGCTGGTCGAGCGGAGGTTACGACAAATAAGACTGGCCAACTCTTGATTGCCAGAGATTGTATTCCAGTCGCCGAACTTGAGGGCTAGATTACACGGTGTGATAGGGTGGTGCACATTCTACACGTCTGGCAAGCCGGTCGAATGCGTCAGGGTGTCAGTGGAGCAGAGGACACGATGATTAGATGATGTTTTGTGGACGGGAGCATCCCAGAGTGGACTTGTAGAGAGGCTGAGCGGGGTTCGAAACAGGAAAACGCAAATTACACTGAAGCCAATTCCCACAATGTTGGCCTTAGATGAGTGCAATCTTGTTCAAACCGCCTTGGAACGATGTAACTTGTAAAACCAAAAATCGTGTTCGACGACTGGAAATACACAACGCTGTGCACGTGAGTACTAAAAACACTGCCCGGAATTTGCAATCTTGGATAAATGTAAGCTACATTGGAAATATTCCTATACTCTCAGAATGGCTTCCAATGCGAACCATTAGATGATCCGAAGACGAGGGTTACCGATTAGCATGATGTCGTTTGTGTCTAAGGTACAATGACAAATGCCTCGTGGCCGTCGTTTATAGACCCTCATCGTCCACTCCAGAGTTTGATTCCCGCCTAATATCAGCACTGACCAAAACTTTTCCTCAATTTATGGCCACGTGCTTAGCTCTAGCAACGTCAATGTGCAAGATCTGGACGTCTCGACATCCCCCAGCGAAACATATAATGCCGAAATGCAAAACCTTCTCAAAAGCATTCCACTGTTCAATCACATCATATCATCTCGTATGGAGCTGATAACAGACCATTAATAATAGCCGTCATAATCAAAAATGAGAAAATAATTTGCGACAGGCCACATGGTAGTGTCCTGGAAAACACGCTCTTTCAGTATTTTGCAACATTGGATTTTACGGTTGTTTCAACCTTCGAAACGTTCACTATTTTTGCTGACGGCACATCATTTGACACAATTGGTTTTAGTGAGTAACTTGCTGCACCGTTTCTCGCCCTCGTTTATTCGTTTCCAATTATTGTAACATGCATGATACACGTTGAGTTCAGTCACCTTCAACTGCTATGCTGTCCCGTAGTTGACACGTCTTATGTGTCATTGATTACCGACTACTGTCCCAGGTGCCACCCAACAATTGGTGACGCCGCTCCAGAACAAGGCGTCCGCCATCTTGAATTTTCATTTTGGTTAGCTCGTTCCAGTGATTCAGATCCATTACTTGTGGTCATTTCGTTTTCTTACCTACCACATTTTTTCTTTGCTTTTCCAATAGATTATCTAGAGGATGAGCAATCTCCATACGCAGTTAGCACCGTTGAGCCTGTCCTGGTCAAGACAGTTGCGTTAGCCCCTCCACCTTTCTTTGGAGAATGATCCTTCGTTATGGTTTTTGCACCTGGAATCCGTTCTTTGAATTCGTAGGATTTCTTTTGATTTCGCCGTGTATAATAAGCTGATATCTCGCCTTCCTCAGAGTATATCCTCGCAGGTGAGATACATCCTATTTTGGCCCCCTATAGTAATGAAATACGAAGCTCTTAAACAGGCTATTATTCAG
>OX104067.1:62163117-62193988 GCA_944474145.2 Dicrocoelium dendriticum | reverse complement strand
GATATATTCCAGAGAATAAGAAACGGTGTTACATTTATCTTTGATAATGACATTAAAGTTGTTTACTCACAACCACGTGCAAATACCCAGGAAGCCGTACGTCTCATTCAGGATGACGGATTTGCCCCTGACTCCTGGTGCCAACTGTGATAGATGTTATTTGCCGTGGACAAGTGTAATACTTTGTCGTACGAATGCCAAGTATCGACAGAGAGTTTGTTACTACAAGGCGCATATCTCACAATGCAGGGCAGTTCGCGACTTGGGCGCGCGATATTCAGTCACTGGTAACTTTTCTGCACACTGTGACTTTCAAGTTTCGAAAGCCACGAAGACCATCAGTTGCACCTGCCATCATTTCTATTTCACGGAATCTCATATATTGCTTTACAAAACATAGGTATTTTCTTGTATGGAACACTGTTAAGTAGTCCAGTCTTTTCTTCGGAATTATAAACCGTCAAATTCACAGTCTAAAAACGGTGTTCACATATCTTTAAACAGCAGATATTCAATCCGTAACTAAGTGATAAAGGTCATGATCCCAAAATTTACTACGAGAATCTGAAAACCTTTCTTGCTAACCCACTGCCCAATGGTTTGGAACAAACTTCTAAGTGACATCAGAACATGCTCTACACTTTGCAAGTTTAAGCTTATGATTAGTAAGCAGTTAACCTTCCAAAATGTAATTAATATGTTCGGGAGATCATAGTCCCTAAATAACACTTCAGAAAACGGTATCGATGATGTCCGAATAACATTTTGAAACATGTACGCATAACATTTCGGACAACAGCTCGTTTCATTTCGTTTCATTTTTTTCTCGGCCCCAACATCTGTCAGGTGATTGTGAAGAATCCTCGTTCAATGATAGCAAAATAGAAGCATGATTCTGATTATTTTGTGTTGCCTAATATGAAATTGGCCTAAGATTATTTCTGCAAAAGTCTCAATGCAATGTCATGGAAAGTTTATACCATTATTTGCTCTTTTCCTTTTAGGGAACAGCTTCACGCATCCTTGAGGAATATACAATTCAGTTATGTATTTATTTTATATTAGATAATATTTTAATACGGTATTACGCACCCTTTCTCAACCGAAATTTGTTACTTGAAATCCCCTCCATCGGGGGCCTAACTGAAATTGATGACTTTTCTGAACCATTGGTTCTGTGCTCCTAGGTGGTGGTTTTCGCTCAATATCTCAATTTGTTAAGCAAAATTCCCTCACGCATTCTACCAATGAACACACCACAAGAGTACTTGGTGCGCTGCATCTTACTACGCTGAATGTACTCACTAACAATCTAATATATCTAGTGCACCGAAATCAAAACATTTGACAGTTTTCTGACCTCTTATGGTATATTTGAATCCGAGGTGCTGTCATTGGCTCAATTAACACTCAACTTATGTTAACGATTAATGCTTTGCCCTTTGGCTGGGCAGTCGAGCCAGCCACGATGATAGCACCTAACTCGTCAACTTCCCAAAATAAGGAAAACGAAGGCCAGTTTCATTGTTTATAACAGAACCTATGCTGTGCACATGATGTGGCCCAATTCCAGATTCCGGGCTCAGCATTCTTCCTAGTTTCCCGGTTGATCAGAGAGGATGAATGCGAAGCTACCGGTGTCTTATGCTATTACTCAACTAAAGCCTCTTTTCCTACCTACCTACTGATTCTGCCTTTTACACTGTCTTACTAGAGCTACTGGATTACTTGGGAGATTGGTCATGATTGATTCGCCATACAAACCAAACATAAGTTTGCTTGTAATTTCTGAATTGGAACCTCTCTACATATCCCATCCTGGTCTTACACAGTTGTCTTCATCTGGCCCGTGTTTCCGTTAAATTATATACTGTGGGAATAGATGTTGTGCCTTTTCAACTGCCGGATAACACACAACAGATTGCAGCTTACGCATGCTGAAACTCACCAATGAAGCCACATGCCCAATAAGAGAGAAGAGGCAATCAAACTCTTTCCGATCCATGTGAAGTTGTCTTTGAAAATAGTTAGAGCACTTTTCAGGCCATCTAATGATTGTTCAGTATCTACGGCACGCCTAATATATAGGAAAAGAATGCATCAAAACTCTCGTAACAGTAGACGATTTATCCGCTTATTAAAATACGACCTCATAAGAAAATACTGGTCGGGCTCTTACACTAAAATAACCGAAGATCTTTCATGACTTCCTATGGATGGGCTAGAATACGCTGAGGACAAAATAAACCTTACTGTTAATCTGTGAGGAATGGGTCTTTCGAAATGTCTGTGATTGTTCTCTAGTCTAATGTTGCAACTACAACTCATCTGGATCCTTTACTTCTTTATATTTCCAACTCAACTATAAATACATAAATAAATAAGTAAATACAATCTTTATTCTCGACTAAGCGATGTAGGTTTGCACATGCATGATCACGTTAAGAGTACAAAATGTGGTCAGTTAATGCCAATGGAACAATAGGATTGTCACATATTTTGATATATGGATGGATGTGTGTGTGCCTGTAGGCGTGTGTAGCCGCGTTTATAGTATTTCTAAATGTTTTCCTGCACTATTCATCGTGTTTGAACCTGTTGTCAGCAATAAATGAATGCTTGATGTCTGTGGACTTTGAAGCGGTAGTCCGGATAAGCTAGGGAGTGACTTTAGTTGTTGGCGATTGTGACTCGACACCTCAATGTGTTGTTAAACAGACATTTATGGCTTTTATAGCGAGAACGTTTGCCAGGCGAAAACCTCTTTGAACACTGCCGCCGAAATATTTGCTGGAACGGGGTAAACCCGAACCACCCAGCTGGCATCCAGAGAAGGTTGTTCGGCTAGCCAGCCAGCTAGATTATTACAACGGCTATTCACGGAGTAGCTTTCCTCTATTTGTGACTGAAATGGATGGCTGTAGATGGTTCTACTCCAGTTGAACTTCGGTTACTGTCAATTAAGCTGGGAATTATAGAATGAAGTTTAATAATGGGGGGACCGGGATGGGAGTAAGAGAAACAGGTAGCAAAGAAAGAAGGGAAGCGTTCGCCACGAGGCGTCCAGGTTATGAGCCCACAGGACAACATTAGCAGTAGTTGATCGCCGATCTGTCAGGATCTCGACCCCACAATCTTCAACCCACCATGGGCCCTTCCGCCGCCAGGTAGATATATCTTGTTGGTGGCGTCCGGTTCCGTATTTGCCTGTCACTCTGGTCTCCACAGGACGCCTGCGCCTACAGAGGGACCATTGGTGGCTGGCGCTGCGCCATCCACAGCTCCACCCACCCACCCGATATCCAGTATAAACCCGAAGGAATTAGACCGAGAGGCATATGGATGGGAGCCACGTTTCATCAACGGAGCAGGCCCACACTCCTTCACAGGCAAACACATGCACGCTGTATTTGGGAATCAATCGCACACAAGGTGGTAGCTTTTCCGTTGTCCGCTTAAAACGCCATCCGTGTGCAAAAAATCACTCTTTGAGCCTTGCACGGTGTTATGTTCTTCAAGTTACGACTTAGCAGCTTCCTGTGTTGCGTCTCGGGAGACGGAGGTCATCCCACCGTTCCATTAGTATATTGGCGAACACTAATATGCCGACTTGGGACGAAAACCCACAAATACAGTTCGAATTACAGTTGTATGTTAAGTTGGTTTTATAAGTCTCGAAAAATCAAGGGTCTTGTAAGTGTTCTGAAACAAGCGAGGTTGTTCTGATACAAAACACAGTTGCTTGTGGGAAATTGCGCACTTACCTTCATGAACAAGTCAATTTGTTTCGTTTCTGTGCTCATTTGACTTTGATCAGTGTGGAATTTACAAGATTTGGTCTGAATCAATAACGCCAACTCGACTTGCTTTTAAGACAGTGGAATTTTCCTCGGAGTGTGCCGTTCATGGCGTAAAACACGGTCACGAGGACCGTGCCCCCCGTTCCCTCCCGCAACGACCACCTGTCTCCTGGAGCCATTATAGCCGAGGTAATGGGTAATAGACAGGTATACACCTTGTTAACATGCACATCAAGCGCAATCACACCGGGGAAAACAAGCAACATCCAATCACATGAAATAAAATAATCAAGTTTGGTTGAAGCTACCACGCACCAATTTTGCGTTGTTGCTCTTACTTGTGCAGTCCCGGCCAGTGCGCTTGGGCAGCGATTGATTACTTTCGTATTCACTCATCTCGCATCGGACGCACTCGCTCAGTTGGTCAGGCACCACTGCACCGTCGCCTCGGCGCAGGTTCATAAACGGGACCGTGCCATTCGCACACAATTGTCCGCGCCAGCCCGGTTTGACAGTTGCGTCAACCACGCCTATCTCCGTTGTTTCTAAGCCGCTGCCTACCGACTGTGGCTGACGTCCTGGTGTCCAGGATTCGGTTCCTGGTGTGGCGGAGTGTAGCACATTGCTAACACGTTTCAGCAGGGCCAACCAGTGGTCTAGCCCTTTTCTGGAAGTGCGCGATGCCATCTTACTTGGAAACTGCCGCGATCCTGATAGATTATATCAAAAAGCAGATAGTCACAAGGATTCGGATGGGTTCTTTGTTGCTCCTCTTTCACTTGTGGTCATTTGGCTCAAGATATGTTTATTTTGTTTTCAAGAGAGATAAGCTGCCAACATGCATATCATACAAAGTTGCTCACCATGCTCCCAGAGCTCAGTCAAGTATGGGTACCATTAAAATAGAAGCCTTAAGATGCTAGAATGCCATGAGTAAATTTTGTAGGTTTCAGTTCTTGTTTCCTACATTTGGAGAACGCAGATAGTCACTGTACCGAACTAAAAGCTATCTGCAAATTGGTCTAAATCTTACTAGTTTTGGGGAGCGCCAGTTTTGTTCGATTTAAAAGGACTATGAAATCCTCAGCTAGCCCAATATAGCGCATATGGACAGGGGACCGAACAGCAACCAACCTCCAAATATTTTTGACAAACCACTTAAGCCGGGGTGGCGTAAAATAGAATTCAGTTGATGTCGAATGGAGGACAATAATCACACTCAGATATTGCGTCCAGAAAAAGAATCCCAGTGTTCGTTCACGAGTAGTGGGGATGTTTTAGCAAATTTTAGCTATAGTTCACTGCATGCACTTCTCAGTCAGGTAAGTTCCCACTATCATTCATCATTATACACGCTAGCTGCAGGTGGAAAATACCTCAGATGTGATGCCGCAATACAAAAAAAGGAAAAACATGAAAGAGAGGCACGCCGGCTGAGTCAACAGTAAAAGATGGACATTGTTCCGGAGAGCTAACATTCGGCTATTGTGCGTATTACTTGAAATCTTGGTTGGAGGGGGAGACTAAGCGGAGGGGATGAACAAAGGAACTCACAACACAAACACCACTGAGGTCTGCCCATAGCCAGGTCAACAAGGGGATCCAACCAAACGTGTTCATTGTCCTTCGGTCCCCAACCACGCAGCCAAGAGGCTCTAACGGATGCCAACTTCGAAGAAACGGCACTCATTCCCCTTCACCAATTCATTGTATGGCCACCACTTCTCTCCTTCCATCCACACCCCGGTGAGCAAATAACGCACGTCGCAGGAGTCGGTGGGCTGGCATGCGCAACAAATGGCCCAGGTTGGTTCGATGTACGGGTGAATTTACATAACTTTAGGTGGTGGTAATTTTTAAGCATAATTTGAATATAGTCAATCGTCCTCACAACTCTGCTAGGCAGGCTCCCACAAGTCTTGAATAGCCCCAACCTGTGATTTAAATGAACACTGCTAAGCTACATGGCCAATGAATGGGACAGTCATTTAAATGACGGAGGGCTATTTTTATAAACAGTTTTAGACAAACCCATAAACATTTCAAATATTAGGGCAAGATTATGCTTCAGGGGGGCTTAAAGCGTGGCCTGTCAAGTGGAATATATGTAGCATCACCAACCCCAACCCCATCATCATCCTCATCCTCATCCACCTCCTCCACTTCCTCCTCCTCCTCCTCCTCCTCATCATCATCATCATCATCATCATCATCGTCGTCAACATCATCCTCCTCCTCATACTCTTCATCTTCATCCTCATCACCATCAACATCATCGTCATCATCAGCATAATCGTCAGCACCATCATCATCATCATCATCATCACCATCATCATCATCATCATCATCGTCATCATCATCATCACCATCCTCCTCCTCCTCATCATCATCATCACCATCATCATCATCATCATCATCATCGGCATCATCATCATCATCGTCCTCATCATCGTCCTCATCATCCTCTTCAGCATATCTGTACATCAGCCATTTGAACTGATGCTTCGCTGCCATACAACCATGAGGACCTATGAAATAACGAATAAAATGTGATATAGAAGAGGGACCTAGCTGAAATCTTACTGCCCTAAGCAAACGTTCAGGACCAACGCGTCTACACCTCGTCTTAACATTACACCGTCACAAACAGCAGGCTATCTTTCAAAGATAAGGCGGCACCGGCGAGACAACTTGCTTGGGGCTTCCACTACCACGCGTCATAATCATCCATTTCCCTGCAGATAACAGCGCCAAACACACTTTAAACAGCAATCCGATTAGGAAACGGCAGCACGCGCGCCTCTGGTGTCGGTTGCGAGCCATGTCCTGTAAAGTCTCGAGCCAAGCACAATGCGAGTCCAGTGGAATCCAGCCCGGAAGGCGACGCGGACCAACGGCACCCAGTTTGGTCGTTAGTGAGTTCGTTTCCCGCTGCTAAGTCAACTTCTGTCAACCTCGAGCCTTGCGCCACCCTAGACATGGTAGACTGAAGAAGGCCCTGCTAGCTAAGCGGTGACCAGGCATACGTAGCACGTGCCCGAGCCAACGCAACTTATTCAGTGCTATCTGTTGTTCTTGGGAGCTAGCATGATTATCACCACCTAGTACTCGCCTACGCCATCATCGTTGCGGACACGCTGGTGACATCCGACTCCAGCAATGCTGAATCGAACGCACTCTTGAAATCGAGGAACACAGCTATTGTCGGTCTGCGGTATGCGTGGCGCTGCTCTAGCACTTGCCGCAAAGTGAATATATGGTCCATACAGCCCCGTCCTGGACGGAAACCGGCCTGCTCTACCCTAATCTGAGATTCCCGTTCCGCAGTGAGGCGACGAACGAAAATCGAGGCCAATAAGTTTGTCACAACTGGCGTTAGGCTAATACACCTGTGGTTAGAACAGTCTGTGCGATTGCCCTCCTTGTATATTGCCACTATGGTCGATTCGCTCCAATTAGCCGGGACAGTTTCTTCCAGATACTTTCGAATAGGTAGGTCAGTGCTTTGTAGAGGACCTCACCTCCATCCTTAACTAGTGTAGGTGGGAGGGAATCCAGGCCATGCTGCATGAAAACGATTGACGGCTGTGATCGTATTTCGGACTTCGGCCGCCGACGGAGGCTCTACACTAACCGTCCATGGCTCTTCCTGCAACACACCCGAGTAGGAAGAAGTCCGGGAGCAGAGGGCAGCTGAAATGATCTTGAAAGTGTTCCGCCCAACGAGCAATACAGCGTTCCTTATTTGGTATCAGTGCACCCGCGCTGTCTCTGATTGTCTCACTGACGCCTAGTTTTCTGGGACCATTGTTGCGGATTAACTGGAAAAGCTTGCGGTAATTGCCTACTGGTCCTGCCTCTTCCATTTCGTGAGCCCGACTGGTTCACCATGCTTCCTTGTCAGCACGTAGGCTCTGCTTTAGTTCACGTTTGATAGTCCGTCTAATCACATTGTGTTCAGAGCTAGCCGGGAGGTGTCTTCCAGATTCCAACAGGTTTACCGACCTCTCTGATATCCAGTGACTGGTACGGTGACAATGGATAGTGCCACAAACTGATGCTCTTGCATCGTGCAATGCGGCCGAGATCTTATTTCACTGAAGATCAGTGTCATTAGGACAAGACAGCGAAAGTTCGGCACGCAGTGCTTCTTGATAGGCTTGCCTGACCGAAGACTGAGACAATTGCTCTGTTGCCAATCGTAGGGGACGCTTGGTGCACTTCCCGATAAAGTTCATGTAGAAACGACAGCCTATCAAGGCATGATCAGAGTCAACACAGGTACTCCAGTACGAGCGGCAATCCAGGATGGAACCACTCATTGTGTAACTTATGGCCATGTGGTCAATTTGGGTCCATCGTTGGCCAGCTACAGGAGGACGCCAAGTGGCACTTCGGCGCACACTGTGTCTAAAAGCAGTGCTACTAAGAAACAACTGGTGCTCTGCATATAGTTGCAGCAGACGCTCACCGTTGTCAGTCCGTTCGGAGATAAGCCCATAATTACCACCCGGCTGAGCTTCTGAAGAGCTCAGACGCCCTACTTGTGCGTTGATCTACCCTGCGGGTACTATAATATCTGAACAAGCAGCACTGCGTAGTAGCTCGTTCAGTTCGTGATAGGTGTCCTTGTGTCAGCATTAGAACTGCATTGCTGGGAGCATAAGCGGGAATTACAAACCAACAGCTATCTGTATTACTTCGTGAATCCACCTTAGCCGATGTCGTCAAACGGGCTGCACATGAACGGCTGTTCACCGGAATCCAATCAACGAATGACGGCTCAGACTTAGAGCTTAGAATGATACCTACACCAGCTTGACTCGTGAGTGCTGCATCGGCGTCTCCGGATGCGTGCAACTAATAACGAGAGGATAAGCCGGGTGCAGTTAATTCAATAACCCCGTTAGGTTCATGGATCCTAGTTTCGGACACACAACACACATCAATACTCAGTGGGTCCAAGGTGCGTGCGAGTGCAGCCTGTTGACCTGTTTGTTTTAGAGTGTGAGAGTGTGTGTGTGTAAGGGACTGTTACCGATAGGCGTCCGGTGGGTGTTGTGGGAAGGTGGCTGCACATGGTTCAACTCCAGTGGCACTTCGGTTGCTATCAAGTACGCTGGGAAGTATAGAAGGAAGGTTAGTAATGGGGGTCGGGATGGGAGCAAGAGAAACAGTTGGAAATGAAAGAAGGGAGGTGTCAGCAGTAGCATGTTTTCGCTTATCCGCCCTGATGTATGCAGAAGATAAGGCACTCCTTGATAATCTGAGCGACGGCCGATGCACGATGAAGTTTATGTTTGAAGAAAATATCGTGGTTGTATGTGGGCTGATATACTGCCAGGGCGCCCAGACCTAGACTGGAGGAAGATTAGGGTCCTCATCCAAAGCCTTTGGCTCAAAAGCCTCTCTGCAATGCAGCGATGAGGTGGCAATGATTTAGTCTTACAGAAATGAACGCCCTCCCATTTCAAACACCCAACCTGGAGGACAAGGAGACTGCGTTTGTCTGACCTCTCACTATTGACCAACCTGATGGGAGTAGCTCTCAAGGTGCCCGGCAGCATCAATTGTATAGCACAATGGCTCAATATGCTACGCAAACCGTCGTACCACGTTAATGTCCAGTTTCTTTGCGACGGTCGGTCTCATTGCGACGGACAAGATGAAAGGGTTACGTAACTGCACTAACTGGGAATAGCCATTCACAAGGATGTGGACATTGACATACGACTACTAGCTCAGGTTATTAGAGAAATTAGTAGCATGAGAAATACTTTTCGATTCTTTGGCTGTCACGCAATCATAAGCATGAAATACAATATAGCATACATAAAGTACTGCTGTTGAGGAGTTTCCGACCTAGATTGACGCTTTGTCATTGGCCTTCAGAACATCGTGGTGGGAGACTATGGTGCATTTTCCAGAGCGCATTTTCTTGGGAAATCGAGATTCGGCTCGACCCACAGTCAATACTTCAACGACTGTTTGCACATAACCGTTCTCAAATTTATTGAATCTTTTGTACATGTAATTTAATATATATGCTTGCCCCAACACGGCAACCGTTACCAGAGGAAGTGTATTAGTGCCGCTTACCTCGAGACTGGTTTCAAACTCAGGTTAGGATTAGCATAAAGCATACTATTGTGCAGATAATTATGATACAAATAGTGAGTGGTATATCGCGCGTTGGTGTATAATGGCAGAGTCCAAATCAGTTCCAGTCCGGCGAACACTGAGAACGTAGACAAAGACTTGTGGATCAGTTGTCCGGGCATTCACTTAGGTGTGGTGCGTCTTGACCAGAGGTGTACAATGTGGTTGGCCAGCCTCGCCCTACCCTACTGAGGTTTGTAGTCGTTTCACTCCAAATTCAGAGTCCACTGAGTACCTGTGCACAACAAAAGAAGTATTCCACTATCTAATATTCAAAGCAAAGCTCTAGTTTTTGGCCACAGGCTGCAATAGAATGCAACCAGGATAATTTGGTGCTATATATATATATACATATATATATATATATATACATATATATATATATATATATAGAATCGGAGTCTTTGGCTGAGGACCCGATTCTTTCTCCTGTCAGGTGTGCGCACCCTGGCAGTACCTTAGTGTAACCCCTCAACCACCGGTTATGCTAATGATAATAAATCCGTGCTGCATTGGCAGTCTCCCAGTGGTCTTAGAACAAGGGTAGACTTAGCTGCTACGTACAGCGGGGTGGACAAGCGAAAATATGTAACTACCGCTCTGTTTTCTTCTTCCCTTGCACATATTCACCCATTCCCCGTTTTACGTAACCCACTACTTCCTGCAACCCAGGACGTCATCACCCACACGGTTGCCCGCCAATGCAATCGTATGCCTGCGCGCAAAGCACTCAGTATCGGGTGCTGGATTGTGCGCACAATACTGGACCAGAACTCAAGTGAGCGCCCTGAACGACGCACTGCACTCGTCGCGATGTAACGGGCGCGCTACAACATCGATATTGCGACGCTTAGTGGCGCTCGGCCTGCTGAAAAAGGTAATTTGCGTGAAGCTACTGCTGGTTTATACGTTCTACTGCGTGGGCAACGCCGCCTCAGCACCACGTGAACAGAGGGTCGGATTTGCAATATCCGATCGCCGCCATGGCCACCTGGTAATCGAGCCGCGTTGGACCCGGCGCGAAACTGATGACTGCTCGCCTGCGACGCAAATGTGGCAAGTTCGCCAATTGTATAAGAAAGTACGGTTTGGCCAGGTGTTATCCTGATGACATGCGTACTCAATTCTACACTCAGCTATCCTCCGTGATACGGTCTGCGCCGAGGAGCGACCGACTATTTCTGCTGAGTGGTTTCAACGCGCGGGTTTGGCTCGATGCATCGGGGTGGACAGATGTCATCGGTCCGTATGGCTTTCGTTCAGCGAATGCGAACGGTGACAGGCTACTATCATTGTGTGCCACTCACGGCCTGACGATCACACACTCGGTTTTACTGAGCGCGAGTGATAATGCAACTTGGACACACCCACGGAGTGGTCACGCAACCCTGGTCAACTATGTCTTCTTATGCCAGCGCGATATGCCTGATATGCGCATGGCACGTGTACTGTGTGGAGCTGAGTGTGTTACTGATCACAAAATGGTGCGGACAAAACTGTACACGCAAGTTCGTAAATCCATGTATTGCACTCCCTCGGTAAATCGGTGTACACTTAACATTCTGTCTAAGTACTGTGGCAAAATTTATTGAGCTGGAGAAGGTGCTAGCGGCTCGCCTGTGTGATGTGGAATGCATAGCCACAGTGCGCGACCTATGACACCACATTCGCGACAGGTGACAGATGCAGCGGAGGAGACCATCGGGTGTGCAAACTCTAAGCGGCCTGACTGGTTTGATGTGAGCACTGCGACGATTGACGCATTGGTGTGGGAGAGGGATGTAGCATTTGCTGCACATTTGGCAGACCCAAGTAACTTGGGGAAGAATAGTCAGTTTCGCCAACTTCGACGGCGACTTATCCGAGAGCTCATCGCATTAAAATTCATGGTGGACGGAGAAATCGAAGCAGAAGGAGTGCTATGTCAAACGTCGCCAACTCAAGGAATTCTTTGACTCCTTGAAGGCGGTGTATGGGTCGAGATTGAAGCCGCTGAGGACGTTGATCGACGGTAGCTCAGGCGCTACCTGTACACACACTGCAGACAAAATGCAGATTTGGCTGAAACACTTTGTTTGTCTCTTGAACAACCGTTCAGAGATCGAGTGGCCGTTGCTCCACTTGGTGCAACGCGTGTGAATTAAGGAGAAGGTGCCTACTGAGCTGAAGGATGTCCTTGTGCTTCCACTCTACAGGGATAAAGGGAGCAAGCAATGTTGCACGAATTATCGTGGTAGCAACTTGCTGAGTTGTGTGGGCAAGGAGATTGCCCGAATCCTGCTCAACCGCCTCGTCAGTCAGGTTGTGGAATGTAACTTGGCGGAAGAGCAATGTGGATTCCGTTCGGGTCGCAGCACTATAGATATGGTGTTTGCGGCTCGTCGCTTGCAAGAGAAGTCTAGAGAAAGACACCAGCCGTTGTACACCCTTCTTGTTGATTTCACCATGGCATTTGATACGGTTAACCACGAGACATTGTGGTTGGTGTTGGGTACGTTTTGTTGCCCACGTAAGTTTTTAAGTTTACTTGTATGTCTGCACAATGGTATGCGGGCGAGGGTGCAGCCGAGTGGAGAGATCTCAGATGACTTTGCAGTTGTCTTTGGTGTGAAACAAAGCTGTGTCTTATCTCCTGCCCTGTTTAATATTTATCTTCATACAAGGATATCTTGTGCTCTTAATGCGGCTTGTGCTTACAGTTTTCGTGTGGAGCACCGGATTGATGGTGGTTTGCTGAATATTTGTCGTTTCGGTGCGAAAACCCTAGGCTGTGAGACAAGTATCCTTTTTTGTTGTTCGCTGACGACTGTGCGTTGTTTTACACAGAGCAAGTGAATTGCAACACATGACTATTGCTGTGGCTTCGACAGCTGCCAATTCGGGCTCAGTATCAACACAAGCAAAACTGTCTGTCTGTTTCAGCTTGCACCAGAGGTGCAATCTGCAATGGTGCCGCGAATCAGTACTGGTGCTGAATTATTGGAAATCACCTCCCGCTTCTGCTACCTTGGGAGTGTGATGTCGACCGATCAGCGGCTACGCAGGGAGGTGCGTATTCGCGTATCAAAGACAGCGGCGGCATTCGGGAAGCTTGAGTACCGAGTGTGGAACAACCACGAACCCCTGACACTACAATAGCAGCAGCGGGTAGACCATCTGTCAGGATTTAGCCACCACCAACCTCAACGCACCACAAGCTCTCCCGTAATATATATATATATATATATATATATATAATTATTGGTTCACACCCGGAATAACCCTCCTGCGTCTGATTGTGGTGGCAGGTGCTCATCGTACTACGGTCGCAGAACGTGTAAGAATCGTTTCAGTACCTCAACGGCTGCGTGTGAAGGACCTCAAGCAATTCCCAATCTAGCTCTGAAGTTACATTCTCTAGCTGGATCTGATCCCCACTGCCTTGTGGGTCAGGCTATATAGCCAAAGGCTCCGGGCGAAGTCCGCGAAGCAAACTTCCAAACCACACATTGCCTTGTAGGTTAGGATATTGAGCCAATTCTCCGGATGGAGTCCCTCAAGCAAACATCTGAAGGACAACCGTCACCTCGCATGCGATTTCTCACCAAAGCAATCGTATGTCTGCGTGCGAATCACTCAGTATCAAGTGTTGGAATGTGCGCACACCACCGGAGTGGAACTCGAGTGAGCGCCCCGAGTGACACACTGCACTGATTGCGATGGAACTGGCATACTACAACCTCGATATTGAGGCGCTCAGTGAGACTCGGTGACAAGCAAATCAGAATCGGATGCCGCCAACTCTTGATATATATATATATATAAGGATTTATATATATATAGGGTGAAAGGGTGAGGGAACACTCAGTAGACAAGACACAAACCTATCAGAACCACGAAAATCAGATGGAGGAGTTATCCTTAGTTTTCGTGAAAAAGGTGATTGAGTTCTGCTGCATTTTTCACACAATGGTTTTGTCCCTTTTGTCGCTTTTAATTGTTGTGGTACTCAGCACTTGGACGCGTTACAGAATACAGTTTCGCAACATACCTTTCGGCATTATGAGCTACGGTAATTCCTTGCATTTCGATCTATGTAGAGGAAGATGCATGGGACAAACTTAAGTGAAAAATGCACCCATCGATTTCATGTGTTATCTGCAAGTGGAAACCTGAGTTCCACACGATCTTATTCATCTCATTTCTATACAGTCGAATGGAACATAATGTCAGAAACGCTCACCTAACATGCAGAGGACGTGATCGATCCATCTTAACTAGTGTAGCAAAAATGACTAATGTAGAGGGAAGGTCGTTTAGGCCAACACAACGTTTAACTACGTCCGCATACATGCTATGTTGCCTTCCCACACGAGTACTTCCATTGAATCCCTTGTTATTAAAAGCCAAGAGCCGACGAATGCCATCATTTTTTATTAGGATTAGCTGGCTTCCATGCAACGAAATCGCGCGAAGCGGATCCATCTTCAACTTGGCATTCAACGACAACGCCATAATTGTGTATAATGTTAAACACGTATCTCAGTTGCAACAGTGGCACCAACCCGTTGAGCTGTTTGAACTGCACACTTTCGAGCGGGTGAAAAATGTACCTTAGTAATGTTCTTCAATTGCAAAACGATTCAAACGAGTTTGATACTTTAGAGTTATTAACAAAATAAAGTAACATTACTGGTTAATAGCGCGTTTAGCAAGAATAAGCTCTAAGTCCAATCTGCCAGTTGTTCAAAGGTTTTAACAAACCTTTCCTATCATTCACTTGAAGCAGAATGGGCATGAAAGAGGCAGATGTACACTGCTATCAACGGTGAACGTTAAGGAACGCGTAACGCAAGCACTCATGGAAGGCTGTATCCCCATTAATTAGTAAAGAACATCATAGAGAAGGCTAGTTGACCGACTGAAATGCGATCACACAATCATCAAGCTAACGGTTGACGGTGATCATTTACTCGCAGCCGCGGAATTGTAAACGGTAAAGGTTCAATATAGCTTACTCTGATAGTCTAGTTTGGAACAAAGCTCACACACCATTCGTTAACCCATTACGCTAATCATATACAGAAACGGAGTTCGGAATTTATACTGATAATCCTCTGGTAACGACAGCATCAGATGAAATCTTTTCCGTGGGACATATCTACATCTACATTCTCAAATACACTGAGAATTCAGTTGACTTGTAACGTATCCCAAGTTGATCCCTTGTAGGGATTTTATTATTCGTCTGAACAACTGGGTTTAACTTTACTTATCATTATGTGCTCGATGACGCAATCCTTCTACATACCTGACGCCACTTTGACAAATGCCTGAAGCCCACCCCGCAGAGCGCAGATTATAGTAGTTAGGGGATCAAAGTATGTTGCAGCCCCGAGCAAGTCGATTTTGAGCTAGAACGACATTCTACAACAACATTCTACTAACCAGTTCCTCATAATTCTCTTATTTTTTGTTCCCAAAAAATTTTGTATAACCGCCACAAACGCCTGCCACGCATTCATCTTCCTGGCATTCATCTGTGACAAAATCTTCATCACGCACAAGAGCTTGATTTCGAGGGCCATCGAATACGTCAGCTTTAATCTACAACAATGACACACGGGAATGCAGAAACTATGTACTGAAAGCAGTCGCCATAAGTATTCAAAGCTCTCACAAACTGTTTCATAAAGCTACTTTGCAAATGCAACCGTGCATCTATGATCCCTCTGTTGATAATTTGATCATTCGCAATATTTTGGTATGCCAGCCTGCAGATTTTCACGTCTAGGCCAGTCGTTCTGTGTCCACGTTTCCTCGTGAGCCCGACTGTCCCACAAGCAGAGATAATATGTAAACTCTGTGTAGCTTTTCTGCTGGCCAGAAAGAATGCTCACCATTTTGAGATCAACACAAATCATCAAGTTGTGCTCATGATATCTGATGAGGTGAAAAACCATTTTTATGTCATTGTGAGCTTCTTTCAAATGCACTGAGTTACCCACTGGAACTGCTCCGCATGCACTGCTACTATGCAATGGAACACAATTCAAACTGCACTTTGATCTATCCACAAATAATCTCCATTGTCTTGGATCATGCGAGGCAATCCCCAATTGCAATAATAAACCTAGAATATCATGGCGCCAAATTGCTTGTCTTCGAAAAAACGCCATAAAGCTCGGATCGCGTGTTCGGAAGGAAGCAACTGTTACTTTGCAATGAAGTAGTTTTTCCAAGAATCCTGGACGCTAACAATCAACCACTCTCTTGGAGAGACCTAAATCACATTCTGAGTCATTCAACCATGGTTGAGCGAATTGCTAGGGGAGGGTTGATGACATTTCTGCATCAGTTGCTAAGTTGGAGCGGATTCATGAAACAGGGCCCAACATTCACGCCCGTTGACTTTATAATCTGATGAAGCAAAACCACCAAATCTTGGAACCGTAAGCTCGTCAGAGTTTGGAATGGGTCCATTTGTAGAGAAAATACTGAAATAAGCGATCTTATGCCGATTTTTGTTTCCAATAACTTATGTAGTAAGCATGCAAAAATAGCCGTCCGTTATGTGGTTCGTAGGTACTCGCCAAACCATGGAAAATCCAAATGACAGGATTTTGTTTTGCTCTTTTGTCTAGCCACGAAAAATTTCCTCACAGTAATGCCACACATTGTGAGGTGTCCAATTTTTACCTTAGTCCTCAAGGAGTATTTCAAAATATGCGTTATAGACACATTTCACAATTGAAGTCATATGCCAGCTTCTATGATCGGATGTATAACATTAGCTTATATAGCAAAATGCATAAGGTTCATTTGAACATTTATCTCGATCTGAATTATTCATGGGCATATCTGAAACGGAAGTGGATTAGTAAGTGCTTTTCTATTTATGTAAAATATCGAATTGCATAGGAACTAGAGCATGCAGAAAACGTTACATATTTGGAATTAGCATAGAAGTTCATATAGAATCACTTTAAGTATCTTTTACATCTGAATGTTAATAAAATTATGTTGCGTTGCGTAATCGTTGCACTGTAACCAGGCAAAGAACTGCGTCGTTCATGCACAATCAGCGCTCGGGATCGAGGATCTACGTAAAATCCGATGGATGATGCAGCTGCTAAACACGTTGGTAAATCAAACGGCCAAGCGTAACGTAAGCTACCAAAAATTAAGCGGTAAAAGCTTGGGTTTCTATTTCCAATCATATTTCGGCTCTTCCCCCCAGTTAACGTTGTCTCCAGATACACCAGTTCCAGCTGATGGTGCAGTATTTCACACGAAATAACTCCAACTCCGGCAGATAAAGCTACCTGTACTGCTTTGGTGCCATCATAAATGTTTATGTTGCGGACTTGGCTTGGTTGTCTGCAGAAGCTACACGCCACTCATTAAACAGGACCACAGAGTGCATGGTTAGACAGATAGCAATACACCCTAGAATCAAAGAGAAACAAGAATAAGGTATATCTCAATGGCCTTGATGGTCATCAGGAAACTCATTCTTGAGAGGATTTGGATTCCAACTGGTCTGCTTAATCCCCAAGAGTTCCCCATGTTATGAGATACACTCAGTGATTTTCGTCACACACTGATACCGTCAGGGCTAGACAAGGTATGCACATCCGTACGCGCAAGCACCATTGACCGCAGCATGGCTTTCGGATGTAATGGCCACCAACTATTAGTACTAGTTCCACTGGTTATGGGAATAAACCTACTTTATTCTTCATACTAACCAATGTTCCGGCAGGCGAGCTGAGACTGACCGGCTTGGGAGCAACCACTCTATCGCTCCCGATAAACTCTGGTGTTCTTCAGATGGTCACCATGTCTTACTGAAAAGTGCCGCTGATGTGTTCCTGAGTGTGGTTCATCAGACCCCAGCCACAGTCAAGTTCGGTACTTAGTTGCTGTGTTAAATTTAACCACACAAGTATATTCCCCAAGTCCATATCTTTGTCAAAACTGTTTTGTCAAACACGACACATTGCTATTAACCCACGCTCGACAAATTTCCATTTCGTTTAGCTGGATGTCATTTGTTTTGCGCTCAATTGTATCGGTTTAGCACAAAAATTCTATCCTTAAATTAAGCATCGCAATTAATGGAAACTATTTTTGCTTTGTTTTGTGAGGGACGAACAAGACGTGTGCTCGTTTGGCAACCCACCTGCACATCGCAATCTGTCAGTCTTGGCTAACCTGTCACATGCGCAATGTACTTTAGCCAAAATGCCACTGTTAGGTAAGTGCCCCATGCTGAAGCTGACGCCGCATGTATGGCGCATCGTTAATACAGCTTATTTAAACCATCTTCAATCAAATGGGTTTATTTATACTTTCAAGTTGTTCCTGTGCCCCATATTCGTTGTCAAAATCTTCAACAACTATTTCAGTTTAAATGACAACGAATGACAGCGGATCGCGATCTGCTACTGACTGAGCTATTGAATCACTCTCGGCTCCATGGTTTAACTCGTCGATGTGTAATCTCAAAACTGATCAGGTGTACATCAGCAAACAAGGAACAAGGAAAAATTCTCTATCGCGGGTGAAAACGCAGTTGCTTGACAAGTCCCGTGGAACGGAAGTGGTATAACTAAAATATCTAAAGATATGTGGAGCTGTCTGTTTAAGCGTCTATCGAGCAAATGCCCCGCTAAATGGCAGTGGTGTAAAATAAGAATTACATGCAAAAATAAAACAACATGGACGCAGTTATGGCAGATGTACTTGGTGCGAAAATTAAAACAAGAATACTCACGCATATACCACCTACTTAGGTCTTTGTGACACATAAATCCGGTTGGGAGGTGATTAATACATTCCAAAGTAGCACAGCTTAAGGAACAAATTAATGGTAGTTCTCTTCCAAGATGGTGGGTTTGCTTCTCCTCTAGACATCGCTGATAGAAAACGGACAGTGGTTCAGTTAGATCACTTGCCGCTGCCTGTAGACCCTTCGGTCAATGAACAATGAACACTGATTTACCACGGGTAAAATAGCATGTGCTTGACAAGTCCCGTAGCATGGTTAGAGTAAAAATTAAAATTTGTAGGCTCATCGAATAACTAAATCGTTATTTCAAGCGTCCACCGCGTTGAATGCACTACTGCATAACGAGAGTTTGCAGTGAAACTGGAATGTGCACACGCAAAATAGTGTAGAGAGCCGTTGTTTCAGTAACTGTGTGAGAAATAAAAGAGGAAACGACAACGCTCACTCGTTTGTTTCTTCACTTGACATTTGTGGCGGTTTAATCCAGTTTAGCTACATCTAGGCTATTCACATGAACACTTCTGTATGTATCCTCACTGCCACATTGCGGAGAGGGCCGCTAAGCACATAGTTAGGTTTGCGTCATTTCCTCCTCCAAGTGGAACAGATTAACTCAGGTAATGCAAGTTGGAAAGCGTTCCATCAAGGCGTTTTTTTGAAAAGCGTTAATGTAGGGGCAAGGATAATGTGAGTCGGAAGGGCATTGCAGACACGGGACATACGAAGGGAGAAAACGTGCCGTCGACAATCTATTTGATTGTAGTGTGTAGCCAGTTTGAGCTGATGGCCACTCAGGTCGGTATTTTGGCTCAACTACAATAGATTGCGACATGGGTGAGTTGGGTTTGTCAGTAGTAAGTAAACCATGATTAGGTCTCTTCGCTGACGTCCATATGCACCACTGTACAATCTCACGGACTGCAGTCTACGTTGGTAGGAGAGATGCAACAATGCTCTAACGAGTTTGGTTGCTCTACGTTGTGGAGCTTCAAGTGCATCGACGTGGCGTTTGCGCCAAGCACGCCAGGCCCGGATCGCATATTCCACGTGAGGCCTCACGTAGGCGTTCAGCATCTGCGGAAAGATTGATAGCTCGAAATTCCCGAAAGCCATCCGTAAAAGTCCAAGTTGGTGACTGGCTGGTTTAACGCCTTTTCAGCCTGTCTCGAGCAACCAAGTTCATACTGAATGATCACCCTGAGGTCGTTTTCTTGAGAAGCATGTTGTAACGGCTGGTCCCCAAATCGTTAGACATAGATAAGCTGATGTCATATGCTTACGACTTTGCACTTGGTCACGTTGAACTGGAGCCGGTTGTCGGATGACCACGCATAAGCCCTGTCGAGATCGCTCTGCAATGCCATGTGATCATCCGATATCCTGATATCATGCCTGGTTTTAATAGCATCTGCAAATAGCAAGCAATTCGACCTCAGTACACTGGCAAGATCGTTAATGAATGTGAGACATAAACGTGGCCCCAGTACTGATCGTTGAGGAACGCCACACTGGATGTCAATTGGGTCGGAAATGGAGCTGCATACTCTCACATTCAGCTGACGTTGAGTGATGAAGTTGCCGACCCAACCGAGCACAGGGTTACCGATTCCAAAGCCTCGAAGCTTGTAAAGAAGAATGCTGTGGTCCAAACGATCGAACGCTTTGGAGAAGTCCAGGTAGACAACGTCGACTCCCACTCTGGCATCGGCTGACTCTGTCCAGCTTGCTCAGGCTAGCAGCAAGTTTGTAGTGCAGGATCGAGTTCGGCGGAATCCGTGTTGCTGTGACACTAGGATATTGTTGCACTCAAGACATCCCATGATCGCCTCTGCAATTATAGCTTCCATTAATTCGGATAAAACTGGGAGGAGAGTGATTGGACGGTAGTTCGAGGTCTCGAAACCATTACCACTTTTATAAATAGGAGTGACTACTCCATGTTTCCACATTGTGGTAACCTCCATTTCGTCGAGACAACGTAGAAAGAACCGAGCTAATGGTTTGGCAAGGCTCATGGCCGCTGTCTTCAAGACATTCGGTTTGATATCCTCCACACCAGGTGAGCTGTGCACGCGCAATGACATTAGCGTTTTCATCAAACTGGCTGCCGTGAACGATACCTGGTTTAACCCTGGTGTCAATGGAAGCTGTATAAAAAGCGGATGAAATGATGATTCAATCGGAAAGTATGGACGAATTGTTGGCGAAGCACGTTGGCTGCATCTTTTGCAGTTTGCGCAAGATCATCTTTTGCACGTAAAATCGCGATCCCGCGCTGCACTCAGCGGAGCTTGTTGACGTATCTATACAGCAACTTGGGATTTGTACTGAATTCCACCATTAAGTTCTCTTGGTGCTGGAGTTTGTCATCGCGGATCAACATGAAACAATGGTTT
The DNA here is from genome assembly GCA_944474145.2 of Dicrocoelium dendriticum. Classification (NCBI taxonomy): domain Eukaryota; kingdom Metazoa; phylum Platyhelminthes; class Trematoda; order Plagiorchiida; family Dicrocoeliidae; genus Dicrocoelium; species Dicrocoelium dendriticum. The sequence continues at coordinate 62,172,860 of OX104067.1, read as the reverse complement.
TGTTGAGTTGTGTAAGCATCCCAGGTCAGGTTACTTAGACAGACTTTGTAAGCGCGCCAGGCTGAATCCCATAAGGCCATGCATTTTCTAGTATGGCTCCTCAAGAATGAATTCACCTGCTTCGAGCAATGGACCTTGCGTTCTGACGCATTTGCTACTAGCTCAGTGAATTGCGTGACGAACAACATCCAGGCAACATCAGGCGACTTCTGGGCCATGAAATACCAGTCGGTTTCTTTAACGAGGTTGGACAGTATATCGTGATGTGTAACGACGTAGATTTCCTGGACGGAAACCGGCCTGCTCTTCCCTAATACGAGATTCCCGTTCCGCAGTGAGGCGACGAACGATAATCGAGGCCAATAAGTTTGTCACAACTGGCGTTAGGCTAATACACCTGTGGTTAGAACAGTCTCTGCAATTGCCCTGCTTGTATATTATCATTATTTTCGATTCGCTCCAATTAGCCGGGACAGTTTCTTCCAGATACTTTCTAATAGGTAGGTCAGTGCTTTGCAGAGGACCTCACCTCCATCCTTAAATAGCGTACGTAGGAGGGAATCCAGGCCATGCTGCGTGAAAACGATTGATGGCTGTGATTGCATTTCGGACCTCGGCCTCCGACGGAGGCTCTACACTAACCTTCCATGGCTCGTCCTGCAACACACCCGAGTAGGAAGAGGTCCGGGAGCAGAGGGCAGCTGAAATGATCTTGAAAGTGTTCCGCCCAACGAGCAATACAGCGTCCCTGATTTTGTATCAGTGCAGCCGCGCTGTCTCTGATTGTCTCACTGACGCCTGGTTTTCTGGGACCATTGGTGCGGATTAGCTGGAAGAGCTTGCGGTAATTGCCTACTGGTCCTGCCTCCTCCATTTCGTGAGCCCGACTGGTTCACCATGATTCCTTGTCAGCACGTACGCTCTGCTTTAGTTCACGTTTGATAGCCCGTCTAATCACATTGTGTTCAGAGCTAGCCGGGAGATGTCTTCCAGATTCCAACAGGTTTACCGACCTCTCTGATATCCAGTGCCTGGTACGGTGACAATGGATGGTGCCACAAACTAATGCTCTTGCATCGTGCAATGCGGCCGAGATCTTATTTCACTTAAGATCAGTGTCATTAGTACAAGACAGCGAAAGTTCGGTACGCAGTGCTTCTTGTTAGGCTTGCCTGACCGAAGACTGAGACAATTGCTCCGTTGCCAATCGTAGGGGACGCTTGGTGCACTTCCCGATAAAGTTCATGGAGAAACGACAGACTATCAAGGCATGATCAGAGTCAACACAGGTACTCCAGTATGAGCGGCAATCCAGGATGGAACCACTCATTGTGTAACTTATGGCCATGTGGTCAATTTGGGTCCATCGTTGGCCAGCTACAGGAGGAAGCCAAGTGGTACTCCGGCGCACACTGTGTCTAAAAGCAGTGCTACTAAGAAACAACTGGTGCTCTGCATATAGTTGCAGCAGATGCTCACCGTTGTCAGTCCGTTCGGAGATGAGCCCATAATTACCACCCGGCTGAGCTTCTGAAGAGCTCAGACGCCCTACTTGTGCGTTGATCTCCCCTGCGGGTACTGTAATATCTGAACAAGCAGCACTGCGTAGTAGCTCGTTCAGTTCGTGATAGGTGTCCTTGACAGCATTAGAATTGCATTGCTGGGAGCATAAGCGGGAATTACAAACCAACAGCTATCTGTATTACTTCGTGAATCCACCTTAGCCGATGTCGTCAAACGGGCTGCATATAAACGGCTGTTCACCGGAATCCAATCAACCAATGACGGCTCAGCCTTAGAGCTTAGAATGATACCTACACCAGCTTGACTCGTGAGTGCTGCATCGGTGTCTCCGGATGCGTGCAACTAATAACGAGAGGATAAGCCGGGTGCAGTTGATTCAATAACCCCGTTAGGTTCATTGATGCTAGTTTCGGACACACAACACACATCAATACCCAGTGGGTCCAAGGTGCGTGCGAGTGCAGCCTGTTGACCTGTTTGTTTTAGAGTGTGAGCGTTGAATGTTGTCATGGCAACAGGACAGCGTGGCTGTATAAGGGACTGTTACCGATAGGCGTCCGGTGGGTGTTGTGGGAAGGTGGCTGCACATGGTTCATCTCCAGTGGCACTTCGGTTGCTATCACGTAAGCTAGGAAGTATAGAAGGAAGGTTAGTAATGGGGGTCGGGATGATAGTAAGAGAAACAGTTGGAAATGAAAGAAGGGAGGTGTCAGCAGTAGCATGTTTTCGCTTATCCGCCCTGATGTATGCAGCAGATAAGGCGACCCTTGATAATCTGAGCGACGGCCGATGCAGGATGAAGTTTATGTTTGAAGAAAATATCGTGGTTGTATGTGGGCTGATAGACTGCCAGGGCGCCCGGACCTAGACTAAAGGAAGATTAAGGTCCTCATCCAAAGCCTTTGGCTCAAAAGCCTCTCCGCAATGCAGCGAGGAGGTGGCAATGATTTAGTCTTACAGAAATGAACGCCCTCCGATTTCAAACCCCCAACCTGGAGGACAAGGAGACTGCGTTTGTCTGACCTCTCACTATTGACCAACCTGATGGGAGTAGCTCTCAAGGTGCCCGGCAGCATCACCTAGTATAGCTCAATGCATCAATGTGCTACGCAAACCGTCGCATCACGTTAATGTCCAGTTTCTTTGCGACGGTCGGTCTCATTGCGACGGACAAGATGAAAGAGTTACGTAACTGCACTAACTGGGAATAGCCATTCACAAGGATGTGAACATTGACATACGACTACTAGCTCAGGTCATTAGAGAAATTAGTAGCATGAGAAATACTTTTCGATTCTTTGGCTGTCACGCAATCATAAGCATGAAATACAATATAGCATATATAAAGTACTGCTGCTGAGTTTCCGACCTAGATTGACACTTTGTCAGTGGCCCTCAGAACGTCCATTGGGAGACTATGGTGCATTTTCTAGAGCGCATTTTCTTGGGAAATCGAGATTCTGCTCGACGCCAGTCAATACTTCAACGACTGTTTGCACATAACCGTTCTCAAAGTTATTGAATCTTTTGTACATGTAATATAGTATAAATGCTTGCCCCAACACGGCAACCGTTACCAGAAGAAGTGTATTAGTGCCGCTTACGTCGAGACTGGTTTCAAACTCAGGTTAGGATTAGCATAAAGCATACTATTGTGCAGATAATTATGATACAAAAAGTGAGTGGTATATCCCGCGTTGGTGTATAATGGCAGATTCCAAATCAGTTCCAGTCCGGCGAACACTGAGAATGTAGACAAAGACTTGTGGATCAGTTGTCCGGGCATTCACTTAGGTGTGGTGCGTCTTGACCAGAGGTGTACAATGTGGTTGACCAGCCTCACCCTACCCTACTGAGGATGGTAGTGGTTTCACTCCAAATTCAGAGTCCACTGAGAACTTGTGCACACCAAAAGAAGTATTCCACTATCTAATATTCAAAGCAAAGCTCTAGTTTTTGGCCACAAGCTGCAATAGAACGCAACCAGGATAATTTGGTGCGATATATATATATATATATATATATGTATATAGCATCGAAGTCTTTGGCTGAGGACCCGAGTCTTTCTCCTGTCAGATGTGGGCACCCTGGCAGTACCTTAGTGTAACCCCTCAACCACCGGTTATGCTAATGATAATAAATACGTACTGCATTCGCCGTCGCGCAGTGGCCTTAGAAGAAGGGTAGACTTAGCTGCTACGTACAGCGGGGTGGACAAGCGAAAATATGTAACTACCGCCCAGTTTTCTTCTTTCCTTGCACATATTCACCCATTCCCCGTTGTGAGCTACCGTAATTCCTTGCATTTGGGTCTATGTAGAGGGAGATGCATGGGACAAACTTATGTGTAAAAATGCACCCATCGATTTCATGTGCTATCTGCAAGTGGAAACCTGAGTTCCACACGATCTTATTCGTATCAATTGTATACAGTCGAAGGGAACATAATGTCAGAAACGCTCACCTAACATGTATGGGACGTGATCGATCCATTTTAACTAGTGTACCAAAAATGACTAATGTAGGGGGAAGGTTGTTTAGGCCAACACATAACGTTTAACTACGTCCGCATACATGCTATGTTGCCTTCCCATACGAGTAATTCCATTGAATTATTAAAAGCCAAGAGCCGACGAATGCCATCATTTTTAATTAGGATTAACTGGCTTTTATGCAACGAAACCGCGCGAAGCGAATCCTTCTTGACCTTGGCATTCAACGACAACGCCATAATTGTGTATAATGTTAAACACGTATCTCAGTTACAACAGTGGCACCAACCCGTTGAGCTGTTTGAACTGCACACTTTTGAGCGAGTGAAAAATGTACCATAGTAATGTTCTTCAATTGCAAAACGATTCAAACGAGTTTGATAGTTTAGAGGTATTAACAAAATAATATACAATTACTGGTTTATAGCGCGTTTAGCAAGAATAAGCTATAAGTACAAGCTGCTAGCTGTTCAAGGCTTTTAGCAAACATTTCCTATCGTTCAGTTGAAGCAGAATGGGCATGAAAGAGGCACATGGACGCTGCTATCAATGGTGAAGGTTAAGGAACGCGTATGGCAAGCACTCATGGAAGGCTGTAGCCCCACTAATTAGTAAAGAACATCATAGAGAAGGCTAGTTGATCGAGTGAAATGCGATCACACAATCATCAAGCTAACGGTTGACGGTGATCATTTACTCGCAGCCGCTGAATTGTAGACGGTAAAGGTTCAATATAGCTTGCTCTGATAGTCTAGTTTGGAACAATGCATACAGAGAACACACAATTCGTTAACCCATTTCGCTAATCATATACAGAAACGGAGTTCGGAATTTATACTGATAATCCTCTGGTAACGAGCACATCAGATGAAACCTTTTCCGTGGGACATATCATCATCTTCATTCTCAGATACACTGAGAATTCAGTTGACTCGTAACGTATCCCAAGTTGATCCCTTGTAGGCATTTTATTATTGGTCTGAACAACTGGGGTTAACTTTACTTATCATTATGTGCTCATTGACGCAATCCTTCTACATACCTGACGCCACTTGGACATATGCGTGAAGCCCCCCGCGCAAAGCGCATATTATATTAGTTAGGGGATAAAAGTAAGTTGCAGCCCCAAGCAAGTCGATTTTGAGCTAGAACAAGAAGGATTTTCTTCGCAGCATATGCTGCATAATATGATACAACATAATAAAACATGATAAATTAGTTGGAAGAGGAAGCTTTTGTGTCAAAAGCGAAACGTCGCGTAATACACACACTAACCAATCGGTCATAAAGTTTTCTGAACTGATAAATTCCCAACCGGTTCCAAGAGTATTCCAAGATATCGAATAGTTAAAACGGTGTCAAATACATTGAAACACGAAACTGTAGCCTCCATGAATGCGTAGGTGGTATGTTTTTTGACACAGTCAAAAAGACAGACAAATGCACTGACGATCATGGACGATATGCATTCCAAGGACCATTTTGGCAAGACATGATAAGTTTAGCGGTATTTTTAGAATTCGTGTACTCAGTGATAACCATCTCCAGGTTTGACTAATTCTCTTAAAATTATTGCATGTATCTTGCAAAATAGCCATAAAGCAATGCAATCAGTAGAGTAACGGGAATACCGTTGCACGTCACAAAGGTAAGTTGGTGGTGGAGGACTTCAGACGAGTAAAATGACGTCTCTTAAATGCTCACTGTAAACCATGGTTCGGTTTTGCTCCTAGGTGCGTAGGCGTAGTGAAGGCTAAGCTGAGAGCAGCGTGTGAGAATTACTAGTGATGGCCTTAATGTTTTGTGCAACGATCATTGCGCTTTAAGACATTCGGTGACAGGTAACGAGGATGAGGACAAACTGTGAGAGCCTCCAAACAAGTCCGCACATTGAACAATAACAATGGAACAATGGTATATGACGGGTAAAAAAGCGTACACTTAACGAGTCCCGCAGGTTGGCAATAGAAATACTAACAAATTGGCAAACCACATAAGTGGTTGAAGTAAGGAGCGTCAGTGAGATAAAAGGTAGAAGTATAACAGTTTTAGGGGGATAAAGTGGTACGACGCAAAACTGGCTAAGAAATTGTTATCGTTGGTGATGGTAGCAAATAAAAATGGAGTACTCACCGGTTCGCACAGATTTACGACCGTGAATTTGGGGTATAAATCCAAAGAGGCTGGTCAGCCTAAATATATACAAGCGTTTTCGTTCACAAAACAAAGCGCAGGTGGCTCAGTGTGACGTCCAATCGTTTTTTAAACCTATCTAATGTGGGGGCACAAACAACTGAGTTTGGAAGGGCGTTCCAGGGCCCGCAGACCCGGAGGGAGAAATAGGTTCTCCGACAGTCTAGACGACTTTACTGGTGGCTCAGCTTTAAACTGTTACCGCGAAGGTTAGTGTTTGGGCTGAGCTTCAAGAGGTGGCGGCATACGTGACTGGGATCGCTCAATATCTGGTACACTAGTATGAGGTCTCCACGAAGTCGCCGGTACCGTCCGCTGAACACTCCGAGTATCTCCAGTCGTTCCTGGTAAGGAGTGCCGCGCAAGCCCTTGACGATTTTCGTTGCTCGACGCTGTGGGGTCTCAAGCGCTGCAAGGTCACGTTTTAGCCAGGGTTGCCAGGCCTGGATTGCATATTCGACGTGAGGACGCACGTAGGCATTCAGCATCAAAGAGAAGATGGATGGATCTAAAATTCCGAATGCTCTTCGCAGGAGTCCATCGTGCTGGTTGCCCCTTTTAGAAGCGGAATCTGCCTGTTTGGAACACCCGAGGTCTTCCTGTACCAGCACACCCAAGTCGCGTTCCTGAGTGGTGGTCTTCAGATCGTGTGCCCCAAGCTTGTAGACGTGGACTTGTCGATGGCGGATATGAACAACGCGACATTTGTTCCCATTGAACGGCAGGGCGTTTCTCACCGACCAATTCCAGGCCTCATTCAAGTCACGCTGTAGGACTTCATGGTCGTCCGATCGTTTTATCGCCCGCCAAACCTTGAGGTCGTCCGCGAAGAGTAAGAATTTCGACGTAAAATCTCTTACTAGATCGTTAATGAAAAGCAGGAACAAACGAGGCCCAAGTACCGAACCCTGCGGTACGCCGCATCCCACTCGAATCGGATCGGAAAAGGATGATCGAACTCTAACTTCTAACTGCCGTTCAGAGAGAAAGTTACCAATCCATCCTAACAACGGGTCTCCGATACCGTACTGTTGGAGTTTAATGAGCAGGATTCGATGATCCAGGCGATCGAAGGCTTTCGAAAAGTCCAAGAATGCGAAATCGACTCCTGTTCCCTCATCGACAGTCTCGGTCCAGTTGTCACGAGCTATCAGCAGATTCGTCGTACATGAACGATGTTGACGATACCCATGCTGTTCTGGCGCAATTATGCCGTAGTTTTCCAAGTATCCCATTAACGCATCTGCTATCACCGCTTCCATGACTTTGGCGATCACAGGCAGAAGCGTTACGGGGCGGTAATTGGCAGGATCCGATCGACTTCCTGCTTTGTATATGGGCGTTATTACACCTTGTTTCCACCTCAAAGGTACGATGTTCTCATCGAAACAGCGCTGAAAATATACAGCTAGTGGTTCGGCCAAGTGGATGGCAGCTACCTGTAATGTTTTCGGGTGAATGTTATCGGCCCCGGGAGAGCTGTGTGGACGCAAGGATAGCAGCTTTTGCAGCACCATTTCTGCAGTGAACGTGACGTTGGATAAAACGGACGGTGGGCTAACTAGTGGCGGAATATATGTCGAGGCTTGTACACCTTGGAAGATTGGGGAGTACTGGGCCCGTAATGCGTTGGCCGCCTCCTTCGCAGTATGTGTATACCCATTGGTCGTATTAACTGGTGGGATTCCCCGTTGCACCTTGCGAAGTCCATTCACATGTTTGTAAAGAAGCTTTTGTTCGAACAGAATCGTTTGGCTAGCTCCTGCTGATGCGTTCTCTTGTCTTCGCGAACCAAAAGCACACAGTAGTTGCGATGCGAAACGTATTCCGTCCAGTTTTCTGCGCTGGGGTTGCTTTTATACATGCGCCATGCCCGATCCCTTAGAGTCATGCATTTTCGCCTCCGGCTTCGCAAAAATGATTTCGCTGTGCGGGGATGTTGGGAAACTTTTGGTGTTGAGGCTTCTATGACTAGTGACGTGATGGTGTTCGCGAACGTCTCCCAGGTTAGTTCTGGGGTGCAGTTAGCTAGAAACGTCCAACTGGTATTCTCAACCAGAGCAGACAGAACGTGGTAATGGGTAACAGATTGCCTCGTTTCGAGCTCCGCAGCTGGATATTCGGCGTAGCAGATGTAATCGAACTGCAAAGTCACGTGATCGCTACGGCCCAAAGGACTGCACATCTTTAGTCCATCGACCATGAGCTCTTCGTTAGTGAGCACTAGATCTAATATCGATGGATTGTTTCCTGTTCTGCACCCGGTTGGAACGGTGACGTGGTTATACAAGAAGGTGCTAGAGAGTAGCTCTTGAAAATATGCCTTGAACACTTCTGTCTCGGATGCTGGATTTTCCAAGTCATGGGTGTTGAAAGCTCATGCAACGAGGATGTGGCTGTACTTCTGATTAAGCACGGAGCGAAAAGCGGAGATAAGTCTGTTGTCCCTTTCCGGAGTGGATTTCGGTGGTCGGTAAACCACAGACAGAAGGCATACGTCGTTGCGTTCCAACCACAGTTTGCACCAAAGGACGTCGGTGACACAAGTCTGGGGATCGTCTATGAGCTCACAACGAAGGTTCGTTCGGAAATAAATGAGCACGCCACCGCCCTTGCCCGTTCTGTCGTTCCGGAGAATTGACATACCCGGTATGGCAATCTCAGCGTCTGTGATTTCGCCCCTCAGCCAGGTTTCGGCGATCATTATGATGTCTCGAGGCTCCGAAGCCAAACGGTGACGCAGTTCTACCAACTTACTTAGAATGAAGAAACTTGTCTAAAACTAGCTTCTAACGGCAACACAAGGCAACAACGACGTTGCCACATGGAAACGGACAGTACTTCACGCTTAATTTGAGCTTGCTGAATTCAAATCTGTGTAAGCTGCAATTTTATGAAATTAGCAGATAATTTCAATTTTTGCACCTCTTGGCTACTGTTTGATTCATCACGTTGCGCAAAGCATAGGGCGGAAAACCAATTTACACTGGCTCCTATGTAATTTGAGCAAGCTTAATTCAAATCCAACATAAGATTTCTTCCGTAATATACGGATTTTAGAAAGAATGGTTTTTAATAATTCCTCAAAAGACAAGTGTGTTCATAATAATGGTACATGACTCGATGTATTTTACATACATTAATTGATGCAAACATATCTTGAACCCAAAATTTTAATTATAAATGACAGACACAAAACTAGGTGCATAACAGGCATTATTCGGGCAAAAAGTTGCTTGTATACCTTTTGCTTCGAAATGATTTTTGGGGCAGTCATGTTTGGGGCCTCAACAATAGTCCGCCATCATGTGTTTGTCTCATAGTCCCTGATAAAATTCCTCCATCATCGGCATATCTGGATGAAAATGTTCCCTTTTTTGTCATTTACTGCTCCAAGATTTACAGGGAATTGATCAAGTTGACTGTTCTAGAAATGCAGCCTGACGCTCAGGTTACACAAGATCGCGAAATACCAACAATGTTCTGCTAACCAGTTCCTCATAATTCTCTTAATTTTTGTTCCCAAAAAATTTT
>OX104067.1:62136015-62162795 GCA_944474145.2 Dicrocoelium dendriticum | reverse complement strand
CTCTTGTGCGTGATGAAGATTTTGTCACAGATGAATGCCAAGAAGATGAATGTGTGGCAGGCTTTTGTAGCGGTTATACAAAACCTTTTTGGAAACAAAAAATAAGAATGTTGGTATTTCACGATCTTGTGTGTAACCTGAGCGTCAAGCTGCATTTCTAGAACAGTCATTTTGATCAATTCCCTGTAAACCTTAGAGCAGTAAATGACAAAACAGGGGAACATTTTCATCAAGATATGACGACGATGGAAGAATTTTATCAGGGACTATGAGACAAACACATGATGGCGGACTATTGTTGGGGCATCAAATGTGACTGCCCCAAAAATCATTTCGACGCAAAAGCTATACAAGCAAATTTTTGTCCGAATAATGCCTGTTATACATCTAGTTTTGTGCTTGTCATTTCTAATTAAAATACTGAGTTCAAGATATGTTTGCATCAATTTATATATGTAAAATACATCGAGTCATGGGCCATTATTATGAACACATTCGTTTGTTGAGGAATTGTTAAAAGTCATTCTTCCTAAAATCCGTAGCTTACGGAACAAACTTATGTCAGATTTGAATTAGGCATGCTCAAAGTATATAGGGGCCAGTGTGAATTTGTTTAGCGCCTTATGCTTTTGCGCAACGTAATGAATCAAACAGTAGCCAAGAGGTGCAAAAATTGAAATTCTCGGCTGATTTCATAAAACTGCAGCTTACAGAGATTTGAATTCAGCAAACTCAAATTATTCGTGAAGTACTGTCCGTTTCCATGTAGCAAAATTGTTGTTGCATTGTGTTGCCATTTGAAGCATAGTTTTAGACAAGTTGCTTCAATCGATTTACGGAATTGTTTGGAGGATCTCACAGTTTGTCCTCATCCTCGTTACCTGTCACCTAATGTCGAAAGCGCAATGATCGTTGCACAAAACGTTAAGGCCATCACTAGTAATTCTCACACACTGCTCTCAGCTTAGCCTTCACTACGCCTACGCACCTAGGAGCAAAACCGAACCATGGTTTCCGGTGAGCATTTAAGAGACGTCATTTTACTCGTCCGAAGTCCTCCACCCCCAAATTACCTCTGTGATGTGGAACGGTATTCCCGTTATTCCACTGATTGCATTGCTTCATGGCTATTTTGCAAAATACATGTAATTATTTTAAAGGAATTAGTCAACCATGGGTATAGTTATCACTGGGTACACGAATTCTAAAAATACCGCTAAGCTTATCATATCTTGCCAAAACGGTTCTTGGAATACAAATCATCCATGATCTTCAATGCATTTGTCCGTCTTTTTGATTGTGTCAAAACACATACCACCTACGCATTTACGGAGGGTACAGTTTCGTCTTTGCTAAATAACGGTGTATTCGACACCGTTTTTAACTATTCGATATCTTGGAATACTCTTGGAACTGGTTGGGAAATTATCAGTTCAGAAAACTTTATGGCCAATTGGTTGGTGTGTGTATTACGCGACGTTTCGCTTGTGGCGCAGAAGCTTCTTCTTCCAACTAATTTATCATGTTGTATTATGTTGTATCAAATTATGCAACATATGATGCGAAGAAAATCCTTATTGTTCTAGCTCAAAATCGACTTACTCGGGGTTGCAACTTACTTTAATCCCTAACTCCTATAATATGCGCTTTGCGCGGTGGGTTTCTCGCATATGTCCAAGTGTCGTCAGGTATGTAGAAGGATTGCATCATCGAGCACATAATGACAAGTAAAGTTAACCCCAGTTGTTCAGACCAATAATAAAATCCCTACAAGGGATCAACTTGGGATACGTTACGAGTCAACTGCATTCTCAGTGTATTTGAGAATGTAGATGTAGATATGTCCCACGGAAAAGATTTCATCTGATGCGTTCATTACCAGAGGATTATCAGTATAAATTCCGAACTCCGTTTCTGTATATGATTAGCGAAATGGGTTAACGAATTGTGTGTTCTCTGTATGCATTGTTCCAAACTAGACTATCAGAGCAAGCTATATTGAACCTTTACCGTCTACAATTCAGCGGCTGCGAGTAAATGATCACCGTCAACCGTTAGCTTGATGATTGTGTGATCGCATTTCACTCGATCAACTAGCCTTCTCTATGATGTTCTTTACTAATTAGTGGGGCTACAGCCTTCCATGAGTGCTTGCGTTACGCGTTCCTTAACGTTCACCATTGATAGCAGCGTCCATGTGTCTCCTTCATGCCCATTCTGCTTCAACTGAACGACAGGAAATTTTCGCTACAAGCCTTGAACAACTGACAGAGTGGACTTAGAGCTTATGCTTGCTAAACGCACTATTAACCAGTAATATTATTTTATTTTGTTAATACCTCCAAAGTATCAAGGTCATTTGAATGGTTTTGCAGTTGTAGTACATGACTATGGTACGTGCTTCACCCGCTCGAAAGTGTACAGTTCAAACAGCTCAACCTGTTGTAACTGAGATATGTGTTTAACATTATAAACAATTGTGACGTTGTCGTTGAATGCCAAGGTCAAGAAGGATTCGCTTCGCGCCATTTCGTTGCATGGAAGCCAGTTAATCCTAATTAAGAATGATGGCATTCGTCGACTCTCGGTTTTTAATAACAAGGGATTCAATGGAAGTACTCGTGTGGGAAGGCAACATAGCATGCATGCGGACGTAGTTAAACGTTATTTGTTGGCCTAAACGAGCTTCCCCCTACATTAGTCATTTTTGATACACTAGTTAACATGCATCGATCACGTTCTCTGCATGTTAGGTGAGCGTTTCTGACATTATGTTCCATTCGACTGTATACAAATGATACGAATAAGATCGTGTGGAACTCAGGTTTCCACTTGCAGATAGCACATGAAATCGATGGGTGCATTTTGGCACTTAAGTTTGTCCCATGCATATCCCACTACATAGACCCAAATGCAAAGAATTACGGTAGATCACAACGCCGAAAGGTATGTTGCGAAACTGTATTCTGTAACGCGTCCAAATGCTGATTACCACAACAATTAAAAGCGACAAAAGGGACAAAACCGTTGTGTGAAAAACGCAGCAGAACTCAATTACCCTTTCTCACGGAAAATAAGGATAACTCCTCCATCTGATTGTCCTGATTCTGATGGATTTGTGTCTTGTCTACGAAGTGTCCCCTCACCCGTTCTCCTCATAAAGATAACTATATATATATATATATATATATATATATATATATATATATATATATATATATATATATATGTATATATATATGGCGGGAGAGCTTGTGGTGCTTTGTGGCTGGCGGTTGCTAGATCCTGACAGATGGTGTACCCACTGCTGCCATTGTAGTGTCATGGGTTGGTGATTGTTCCACACTCGATACTCAAGCTTCCCGAATGCCGCCGCTTCCTTTGATACGCGAATACGCACCTCACTGCGTAGCTGCTGATCTGTCGACAACACGCTGCCAAGGTAGCAGAAGCGGGAGGTGATTTCCAATAACTCAGCACCAGTACTGATTCGCGGCACCATTGCAGATTGCACATCCGGTGAAGCCTGAAAGGGACAGACAGTTTTGCTTGTGTTGATTGTGAGCCGGAATTTGGTCGCTGTCGAAGCCAAAACACTAGTCATATGCTGCAACTCATCTGCGCTGTATGCAAACAACGCACAGTCGACAGCGAACAAAAGCAAAAGGATACTCGTCTCACAGACTAGGGTTTTCACGCCGAAACGACGGATGTTCAGCAAAATACCATCAATACGGTGCTCCACACGAAAACTGTAAGCACAAGCCGCATCAAGAGTACAAGACATCATTGTATGAAGATAAATATTAAACAGGGCAGGAGCTAAGACACAGCCTTGATTCACAGCAGAGCCAACTGCAAAGACACCCGAGTTCTCTCCACTCAGCTGCACCCTCGCTCTCATTCCACTGTGCAGACATTTAAGTAAACTTACAAACTTACGCGGTCAACAAAACTTACCCAACACCAGCCACAATGTCTCGTGGTTCACCGTGCCAAATTCCTTAGTGAAATCAACAAAAAGCGAGTACAAAGGCTGGTGTCGTTCCCTATACTTCTCTCGCAACAGACGAGCCGCAAACACCATATCTATAATGCTGCGACCCGAACGGAATCCACACTGCTTTTCCGCCACCTTAGGTTCCACAACCAGACTGACGAGGCGGTTGAGCAAGATTCGGGCAATCACATTGCCCACACAACTCAGCAAGTTGATGCCACGCTAATTCGTGCAACATTGCTTGCTACCTTTGCCCTTGTACAGTGGAAGCACAAGGACATCCTTCAGCTCAGTAGGTACCTCCTGCTTAATTCACTCGCGTTGCACCAAGTGGAGCAACAGCCAGTCGATCTCTGAACGTTTGTTCAAGAGACAGTCAAAGTGTTTCCGCCAGATCTGCATTATGTCTACAGTCTGTGTGCAGGTAGCGCCTGAACTACCATCGATCAGCGTCCTCAGCGGCTCCAATTTCGGTCCATACACCGCCTTCAAGGAGTCCAAGAATTCCTTGTGTTGGCGATGTTTGGCATAGCATTCCATCTGCTTCACTTTCTCCGTCCACCATGAATCTTAATGCGATGAGCTCTCGGGTTAGTCGCCGTCGAAGTTGGCGAAACGGACTATTCTTCCCCAACTTACTTGGGTCTGCCATACGTGCAGCAAATGCTACATTCTTCCCCCACACCAATGCGTCAATCGTCGCAGTGCTCTCATCAAACCAGTCAGGCCGCCTAGAGTTTGCGCGCCTGATGGTCTCCACAGCAGCAGCTGTCACCTGGTCGCGAACGTGGTGCCACAGGTCGCGCACTGTGGCTATGCATTCCACATCACACAGACGTGCCGCCATCGCTATCTCCAGCTCAGTACGTTTCGCCACAGTACCGAGGGGGAGAATGTTAAATTTACGCCGATTCACGGCGGGAGTGCAATACATTGATTTACGCAAATATATGTACAGTTTGGTGCGCACCAACTTGTGATCAATGCCACACTCAGCTCCACGCAGTACACGTGTCATGCGCACCTTACGCATATCGCACTGGCGTAAGAAGACATGGTCGTCCAGGTGTGCAAGACCACTCCGTGGGTGCGTCCAAGTTGCTAAACCACTCGCGCTCAATACAAACCGAGCGTTTGTGATCGTCAAGCCATGAGTGGCACACAATGGGAGCAGCCTGTCACCGTTCGCATTCGCTGAACGAAAGCCATACGGACCGAAAACATCTGTCCACACCGAATCATCACGCCCAATCCGCGCGTTGAAATCACCCAGCAGAAATAGTCGGTCGCTCCTCGGCACAGACCGTATCACGGAGGATAAACGAGAGTAGAATTGAACACGCGTGTCATCAGGATAACACCTGGTCAATTCGTACGTGCTTACAAAATTGGCAAACTTGCCACTTTTGAGGCGTAGGTGAGCAGTCATCAATTTCGCGCCAGGGCCATTGGGCT
This sequence comes from Dicrocoelium dendriticum, assembly GCA_944474145.2. Lineage (NCBI taxonomy): Eukaryota > Metazoa > Platyhelminthes > Trematoda > Plagiorchiida > Dicrocoeliidae > Dicrocoelium > Dicrocoelium dendriticum. The sequence goes on along the minus strand of OX104067.1, from coordinate 62,157,340 downwards.
CAATCCCCAGGTGGCCATGGAGGCCATCAGACATTGCAGATCCGACCCCATGTTCACGTGGTGCTGATACGGCTTTGCCCACCAAGTAGAACATGTAAACCAGTAGTAGCTTCATGCAAATTAGGTTTTTCAGCGGGCCGGGCGTCACTAAGCGCCGCAATATCGATGTTGTAGCGCGCCAGTTCCATTGCGACCAGTGCAGTGCGTCGTTCAGTGCGCTCACTTGAGTTCTGGTCCAGTATTGTGCGCACAATCCGGCACCCGATACTGAGTGCTTTGCGAGCAGGCATATGATTGCATTGGCGGGCAACCGTGTGGGTGATGACGTCCTGGGTTGCAGGAAGTAGTGGGTTACGTGAACCGGGGACGAGGTGAGTATGCGCAATGTAAGAAGAAAGAAGGGATGTAATTACATATTTTCGATTATTCAGCCGCTGTACGTAGCAGCTAAGTCTACCCTTCTTTTAAGGCCACTGCGCGACGACCACTGCAGTACGGATTTATTATCACTGGCATAACCGGTGTTTGGGGGGTTAGACTAGGGTATTGCCAGGGTGCCCACACCTGACAGGAGAACGACTCGGGTCCTCAGCCAAAGACTTCGATACTATATATATATATATATATGTATATATATATTTATGGTATTAACTTATCCTGGTTGTGTTCTATTACAGCCTGTGGCCAAAAACTAAAGCTTTGCTTTGAATATTAACTGGTGGAATACTTCCTTTTGTGTGTATACTTTATCAATGGACTCTGAGTTTGGAGTGAAACGACTACTAACCTCAGCAGGGTAGGGCAAGGCTGGCCAACCGCATTGTACACCCTTGGTCAATTTTTCACTTGTGTAAACAACAATAGCACTGATCCGTTAACCTAAGTTACTAAACTGACGGATCTCATGGGCCGACTTCACTACTGCGCACCCACAAGTGCAGCGAACTCACCATAATTCACCTTGATTTCTTTTCGTGCACACATGTTTTCATTCGCATTGACAATTTCTCGTTCTTACATGATATGATAAACGTTTTACTGTGCAGTCTCACAATAGAACATACACTGCCAGCATTAATCAATTGCAACCTGCTTATTCTGATTTTCTGGAATCCATGCCAACAGACAGCGCCCCCACCGAGAAGTACCAAGTGCTATCGACGTCTACAACAGTAGCTCCTTCAACTGAGAGCTTCACCATGGAAAGATGCGTATCATTCCATCCGGATGACGTGTGAATTGGTCTGATCACTTTGTCACCCACTGAACCCGGTGACACAGCATAAATATTTTTGATCCTCCTCAGTACATATAATTTCATTGAGAAGAGGGTATTGTTAGGTCTTTGTTTACATTTTCTAAAACCCACATTTTTCGGAATTGTACTTTCAAGTTGATCTACTTTCCTTGAACAATGGCACTATGCGCACTCAGCACTTCACCTGATCCACCTACAAATGTCAAAACCAACCTTCGATCTCTATGCATAAGCACGCGGCGCATCCGAGCACATGGCAATCATGGGTGCTTGAGAGAGAAATTTATCTCACACCCACTCAAAATAGGACATACGTATGTAGCATCAAGACGCACCACACTAAAATGAATGACCGGACAACCGATCCACACGTCTTTGTCTACGTTCTCAGTGCCCGCCGCCATTACCGAATGTAACGGGACGGAAACCGATTTGGACTCACTGCCATTATACACCAACGCGCGATATACCCCTCACTTTTTGTATCATTATTATGTGCACAATAGTATCCTTTACGCTAATCCTAACCTGACTTTGTAACTAGCCTCGATTTAAGCTGCCCTATTACACTTCTCCTGGTAACGGTTGTCGTGTTGGGGCAAGCATATATACTACATTACATTTCCAAACTATCCAATAGATTTGAGATCGGTTATGTGCAAATAGTCGTTGAAGTATTGACTGTGGGTCGAGCCGAATCTCGATTTCCCAAGAAAATGCACTCTAGAAAATGCGCCATAGTCTCCCACCAGGATGTTCTGAAGGCCAATGACAAAGCGTCAATCTAGGTCGGAAACTCCTCAGCAGCAGTACTTTATATATGATATATTATATTTCATGCTTATGATTACGTGACAGCTAAAGAATCGAAAAGTATTTCTCATGCTACTAATTTCTCTAATAACCTGAGCTAGTAGTCGTATGTCAATGTCCACATCCTTGTGGATGGCTATTCCCAGTTAGTGTAATTAGGTAAACCTTTCATCTTGTCCGTCGCAATGAGACCGACCGTTGCAAAGAAACTGGACATTAACGTGGTACGACGGTTTGCGTAGCACATTGATCCATTGAGCTATACTAGGTGATGCATCCGGGCACCTTGAGAGCTACTCCCATCAGGTTGGTCAACGGTGAGAGGTCAGACGAACTCAGTCTCTGGTCCTCCAGTTTGGGGGTTTGAAATGGGCGTTCATATCTGTAAAACTATATCACTGCCAGGCTTTTGAGCCAAAGGATTTGGATGAGGACCCTAATCGTCCTCCAGTTTAAGTCTGGGCGCCCTAGCAGTATCTCAGCCCACATACAACCATGACATTTTCTTCAAACATAAACTTCATCCTGCATCGGCCGTCGCGCAGATTATCAAGGGTCGCCTTATCTGCTGTATACAGCAAGGCGGATAAGCGAAAACATGCCACTGCTGGCGCCTCCCTTCTTTCTTTTCCACCGGTTTCACTTACTCCCATCCCGACTCGTATTACTAAAATTCCTTCTATAATTCCCAGCTTAATTGACAGCAACCGAAGTGTCATTGGAGTGAAATCATCTACAGCCACCATCCCACCACACCTATCGGACGCCTATCGGCAAAAGTCCCTTATAAGGCCCCGCTATCCCATTTCCATGGCGACATTCAACGCTCACACTCTAAAACAAACAGGTCAACAGGCTGCACTCGCACGCATCTTGGACACACTGGGTATTGATGTGGGTTGTGTGTCCGAAACTAGGATCAATGACCCTAACGGGGTTATTGAATTAACTGCACCCGGCTTATCCTCTCGTTATTGTTTGCACGCATCCAGACGCCGATGCAGCACTCACGGGGTCAAGCTGGTGTAGGTATCATTCTAAGCTCCAAGGCTGAGTCACCTTTGGTTGATTGGATTCCGGTGAACAGCCGTTTATGTGCAGCCCGTTTGACGACATCAGCTAAGGTGGATTCATGAAATAGTACAAAACGCTGTTGGTTTGTGATTTCCGCTTGTGCTCCCAGGGACTGCAGTTCTAATGCTGTCAAGGACACATTCTATCACGAACTGAACGAGCTACTAAGCAGTGCTACTAGTTCAGATATTCTAGTATTTGCAGGGGATGTGAACGCACAAGTAGGGCGTCTGAGCTCTTCAGAAGCTCAGCTTTGTGGTAACTGTGGGCTTAAGTCCCAACGGACTGACAACATTGAGCGTCTGCTGAGGCTGTATGCGGAGCACCATTTGTTTCTTAGTAGCATTGCTTTTAGACACATTGGGTGCCGAAGTGCCACTTGGCGTCCTCCTGTAGCTGGCCAACGATGGACCCAAATTGACCACATAGCCGTAAGTTACAGAGCGAGTGGTCCCATCCTGGATTACCCCTCTTACTGGAGTACCTGTGTCGACTCTGATCATGCCTTGGTACGCTGTGGTTTCTCCATGAACTTTACCGGGAGCCGCATCAAGGGTCTCCTCCAATTGGCAACGGAGAAATAGTAGCCCTCGGTCAGGCAAGCCTATCAAGAAGCACTGCGTACCGAACTTTCTCTGTCTTATCCTAATGACACTGAGCTTCAGTGGAATAGGATATCGGCCGCATTGCACGATGCAAGAGCAACAGTTTGTGGCACTATCCATTGTCACCGCGTCAGTCACTGGATATCCGAGAGGTCGGTGAACCTGTTGGAAACTAGAAGACACCTCCCCGCTGGCTCTGCACACAATGTGACCAGACGTGCTATTAGACGTGAACTAAAGCAGAGCCTACGTGCTGTCAAAGAGGCCTGGTGAACCATCTGGGCTCAAGAAATGGAGGAGGCAGGACCAGTAGGCAATTACCGCAAGCTCTTCCAGCTAATCCGCACCACTGGTCCCAGAAAACCAGGCGTCAGTGAGACAATCAGAGACAGCGCGGGTGCGCTGATACACAATAAGGAGCGCCGTATGGCTCGTTGGGCGGAACACTTTCAAGATCAGTTCAGCTGGCCCCCTGCTCCCGGACCTCTTCCTACTCAGGTGATGCAGGACGAGCCATGGACGGTTAGTTTAGAGCCTCCGTCGGAGGCCGAGGTCCGAAACGCGATCACAGCCCTCAATCGTTTTCGTGCCGCTGGCCCGGATTCCCTCCCACCTGCACTATTTAAGGATGGAGGTGAGGTCCTCTGCAAAGCACTGACCTCCCTATTCGAACGTATCTGGAAGGAAGAGAGTGTCCCGGCTAATTGGAGCGAATCGATTATAGTGGCAATATACAAGAAGGGCAGTCGCACAGACTGTTCTAACCACAGGGGTATTAGCCTAACGCCAGTTGTGACAAAATTACTGGCCTCGATTATCGTTCGTCGCCTCACTGCGGAACGGGAATCTCGGATTAGGGAAGAGCAGGCCGGTTTCCGCCCAGGACGTGGCTGTATAGACCATATATTTACTTTGCGGCAGGTGCTAGAGCAGCGCCACGCATACCGCAGACCGACAATAGCTGTGTTCCTCGATTTCAAGAGTGCGTTCGATTCAGTCGATCGATCGATTCTGTTCGAAATACTTGCGCGGAAAGGTGTTCCCACGAAATATGTGAACATCCTTCGTGCTCTATACTCGAACACTACAGGCCGCGTCAGGGTCTACGGTGTCCTATCGGATAGCTTTCCGACCACAAGTGGCGTTCGTCAGGGTTGTCCGATTTCCCCATTTTTGTTCAATTTCGTCGTGGATTCTATCATGGAGTGTTCCCTTGCGGAATCTCACGATGTAGGCGTTGAAGTGCTGCCTGGTGAAAGGTTAGTTGATCTAGATTATGCGGACGATATCGTCTTGCTTTTCGACGATGTTGCGGCGGCACAATCAACCCTGAATAGCCTGTCCAGAGTGGTCCCATTATTTGGTATGCACTTCGCACCTTCAAAGTGCAAAGTGTTGCTGCAGGACCACCAGCCACTTGATGACCCCTTGACGCTTGCTAACGAGGAACTCGAGGTGGTTGATCAATTCACTTATCTTGGCAGCTGCATCAGCAATGATGGGCGCATAGAAACTGACGTCAGCTCACGCATTGCAAAGGCCAGAGCTGCCTTCTTGAACCTGCGTCATCTTTGGCGACAGAAGGGAGTTTCCCTCCGTCTGAAAGGCCGTGTATACAAGGCCACAGTGAGGGCCGTTCTGCTCTATGGTAGTGAGACTTGGCCCCTTCGGTCTGAAGATCTGAGGCGCCTTCAAGTCTTTGATCATCGTTGTCTGCGAAGCATTGCTGGTGTCGGATGGCACCAGCGTGTCCGCAACGATGATGTGCGTAGGCGAGTACTAGGTGGTGATAATCATGCTAGCTCCCTAGAACAACAGATAGCACTGAATAAGTTGCGTTGGCTCGGGCACGTGCTACGTATGCCTGGTCACCGCTTACCTAGGAGGGCCTTGTTTAGTCTGCCAGGTGTAGGGTGGCGCAAGGCTCGAGGTGGACAGAAGTTGACTTGGCAGCGGGAAATGAAGTCACTGACGACCAAACTGGGTGCCGTTGGTCCGTCTCGCCTTCCGGCTGGAGTCCACGTGACTCACCTTGTGCTTGGCTCGAGACTTTACAGGACATGGCTCGCAACCGACACCAGTGGCGCGTCTGCTGCCGTCTCCTAATCGGATTGCCTGTTTAAAGTGTGTTTGGTGCTGAGTTATCTGCGGGTAATGGCTGATTATGACGCGTGGCAGTGAAAGCCGCAAGGAAGCTGTCTCGCCGATGCCGCCTTATCTTTGCACGATAGCCAGCTGTTTGTGACGGTATGTTGTCTACACAAGGTGTAGGCGCCTTGGCACTGAATGTTTGCTTAGGGCATTAAGGTTTTCAGGTAGGTCCCTCTTTTCTCCCTCTTCTTATTCTTTAGTTCGCATGTCCTCATGGTTGTATGGCAGCGAAGCATCAGTTCAAATGGATGATGTACAGCTGTTGATGATAACGCTGATGATGAGAATGCTGATGATAATGATGCTGCTGCTGCTGCTGCCTCCGATGATGATGCTGATAATGATGATGATGACGCTGATGATGATGATGATGACGCTGATGATGATGATGGTGATGATGATGACGATGATGATGATGATGATGATGATGATGATGAAGAAGAAGAAGAAGAAGAAGAAGATGATGATGATGATACATCTAGTCCCCTTGGCAGGCGAGAATTTAAGCCTCCTTGAAGCATAAGCTTGCCCTACGTTACGAATTTTTTAGAGTCTGGCTAGGACTGTGGATAAAATTAGCCCATCCGTCATTTAAATGATTGTCCGATTCATTGACCATGTGGCTTAGCCGTGTGCATTTTAAATCGCACGTTGGGGCTATTCAAGACGTGTGGGAGCCTGCCTAGCAGTTGTGAGGACGTTTAACTATACTTAAATTAGGCTTAAAAATTGCAACCACCCAAAGTAATGTAAATTCATCCGCACATCTTCTAAGCGCTGCGTCGTACACAGTCTGTAGACGGAAAGTCGTAGTTCTGGGGTCAACCCTGTCATCTGCAAGGTTCCCAACTGACATGACACTGGAGAATGAGCTACGCTATATCGAAGTTGGCTGTCAGTAAGGCAGGTCTGCCGCCGTCAACCAGAGCTTAGGTGCATAAGCTGCTGGCAGCCAGTAGCCATGGGTTTTGCACCCGGAAAGGGTTCGAGAGAGGCGCAACACTGCCAAGAGTAATAAGGCAGAAATGGCCGTCCAGTGCTTTTCTCAACGTGCGGGGACGAATCTGGGCCACGTGTTGCGCATGCCAGTACACCAACTTCCGGGACGTGCGTTGATTGCATGATGAGGGCGCGGATGGAAGAAGAGGAGCGGTGACCAAGCGATGACTTGGTCAAGGGGAATGAAGGCCCTTTCTTCGAAGTTGGCATCCGTTAGAGCCTCTTGGCTGCGTGGTTGGGGACCGAAGGACAATGAACACATTTGGTTGGATCCCCTTGTTGACCTGGCTATGGGCAGGCCTCAGTAGCGTTTGTGTTGTGACTTCCTTTGTCCATTCCCTCCGCTTAGCCTCCCCCTCCAACCAAGGTTTAAGTTAATAAGCACAATAGCCGAATATTAGCTCTCCGGAACTATGTCCATCTTTTACTGGTGACTCAGCTGGCGTGTCTCTCTTGCATGTTTTTCCTTTTCTTTGTATTGCCTCATCATATCTGAGATATTTTCCACCTGCAGCTAGCGTGTATAATGATGAATGATAATGGGTACTTACCTGGCTGAAAAGTGCATGCGGTGAACGATAGCTAAAATTTGCTAAAATATTCCCACTACTCGTGAACGAACACTGGGATTCCTTTTCTGGACTCAATATCTGCTTGTGATAATTGTCCTCCACTCGACATCAGCTGAATTCTATTTTACGCCAACCCGCTTAAGTGGTTTTTCAAAAGCTTTGGAGGTTGGTTGCTGTTCGGTCCCCTGTCCATATGCGCTATATTGGGCTAGCTGATAATTTCATAGTCTTTTTAAGTCGAACACACCAGGCGCTCCCCAAGACTAGTAAGATTTAGACCCATTTGCAGATAGTTTTTATTTCGGTACGATAACTATCTGCATTCACCAAATGATGGAAACAAGAACTGAAACCTACAAACTATGGTCATTGTGTTCTAGCATTCTTAAGGCTTCTATTTTACTGGTAACGGTACTTAAGCGAGCTCTGGAAACATTGTGAGCAACTTTGCATGGTATGCATGTTGGCAGCTGATATCTCTTGAAAACGAAATGGATGTTGGAACAGCTAAGATAAAGAAAAGGAAGCGTCTCTTGGGCCCACTGACCACAAGTGAAAGAGGAGCAACAAAGAACCCATCCGATTTCTTTTGAGTATCTGCTTTTTGACGCAATCTATCAGGAACTGATCGCGCAGTTTCCAAGTGAGACGACATCGCGCACTTCCCGAGAAGGGCTAGACCACTTGTTGGCTCTCCTGAAACATGTTAGCAATGTGCTACACTCCGCCGCACTAGGAACCGATTCCTGGACATCTGGACGTCAGCCACAGTCGGTAGGCAGCGGCTTAGAAACAACGGAGATAGGCGTGATTGACGCAACTGTCAAACCGGGCTGGCGCGGACAGTAGAATGCGAATGGCACGGTCCCGTTTATAAACCTGCGCCGAGGAGACGGCGCAGTGGTGTCTGACCAACTGAGCGAATGTATCCGATGCGAGAAGAGTGAATAGGAAACTAATCAATTGCTGCCGAAGCGCGCTAACCGGGACTGCACAAGTAAGAGCAACAACGCAAAATTGGTAGCTTCAACCAAACTCAACGTGGCCTCGGACAGAGCAAGCAAGCAATCATGGCTTGGATCAATCACATCGGATAAACATCAAGTGCAGGTCAACGAACATAAGAAAATGACATTGGAGGGAATAAAGAATGGTAACCAGGGAAAAATTACGACAATGGAGTCACTTCGAATTGATATGCGGCACAAGTAAACATAATGTTCATGACAAAGGGCACCCATTTTTGGCCAGAGACGGTTTTGTCTCTAGGATGACTGCTTGAAAATATATCGAGTGAGCTTCGGGACTGGGCATAGTAGATACTCATAGCCGTAGTGTGAATCAGGTACGGTGTCGAAACCCCTCTCCAGTGACAGAAACTTCAAACAATTTCTAAAGCACTGGGAATATTCCTGTTTCACATTGCTCTAGGGCTACACAATATGAATTTCAGAAAAATGGACTGTGCTGGTTAAAAGAAAAGCCACAGGGAATTGAAAAATGCACCGAATGCCATTAAAGTTGAAGTAAATGCAGTACTTACCAATATTTTCCCACTGAACTAAGCGGTATTACTTGATGCACCATAACTATTTTATCGCGAATTCTAAATTATGATTCTGGATAACTTTCTACATTTTTAGCTTGCTTCTTTCGGAGCCTTGATTTCCTCTGATTCCAGAACTATTTATAGCGTGACAGTTAACAAGTAGCCCATAACTTGTACCAAATTTGCAAATGCATCCATATTCAAACCTTCATTTTTGCTCTTCTTCGCTCCTGTCAACATCCTTTAAATATTAGCAATGAAAGTGTGCATTTTGGTTAGATTCCAAACCGTGCTTGACGTATTAAGAACCATGTTATCTTCTTTCGAATTGGATATATGTAAGAAAGCAGCACAAACTACAAATTAGACTGTGGTCTATTGAATGCCCAGCTCACATATAGATAGCTCTTTGCGTTAAACATTGGAGTCTGGTATTGTTAGGAGGGAGCTTTCAGTCACAAATGGGGGAAAGCTTCTCTGTGAATAGCCGTTGTGACAATCTAGCTGGCTGGCTGGCTAGCCGAACAACCTTCTCGGAGTACCAAATGCGTGGTTCAGATTTACCCCGTTCCAGCAAATAGTTCGGCGGCAGTGTTCAAGGATGTTTTAGCTTGGCAAACGTTCTCCCTATAAAAGCCATAAATATCTGTTTAACAACCCTTTGAGGTGTCGAGTCACAATCGCCAACAACTAAAGTCACTCCCTTGCTTATCCGGACTACCGCTTCAAGTCCACAGACATCAAGCATTCATTTAGTGCTGGCGACAGGTTCAAACACGATCAACAATGCAGGAAAACATTTATAAATACTATAAACGCGGCTACACACGCCTACAGGCACACATGGTTGGCGGCATCCGGTTTCGGATTTGCCTGTCACTGTGGCCAGCCACAGGACGCTTGCGCCTACAGAGGGACCACGGATGGCTTGCGCTGCACCATCCACAGCTCCAAACACACACCACATATTCAGTGTAAACCCGAAGGAATAAGACCGGGAGGCATGTGGCTGGGAGTCATGTTTCATCAACGGAGCCGGCCCACACTCCTTCACAGGCAAGCACAAGCACACTGTATTTGGGAATCAAGCGCACACAAGGCGGTAGCTAGACCGTATTCCTCTCCACACTGACTGCATGGAACCACTCTTTGATCCTAACACGACCAAAAGGACCGTGCACCCTGTCCCCTCCAGCAACGACCAACTGTCTCCTGGAGCCAGTATGGACGAAGCATTGGGTAATAGACAGGTAGGCAGCTTGTCAACATGCACATCAAGCGCAGCCTCACCGGGGATATCAAGCAACAGCCAATCACTTGAGAGAAAGATAACCAAGAAAATAAATCGAGTGATGCATAAGGAAAGTGGGACATATATCTTAAATTAATGAGCATCTGAAGTAAATTGTTTACAGAAGAATGCGAGATAAGTTGACGAGGACAGAAAGTATACTTTACGGAAATGCCACGAAAACAAAAATGTTTTCGAAAAGGACAAGAATTGGCTTAAGTGACGTGTGCAATTTATAGAAGAGAGCACAGGTAGACATTTATATGCGAAAGCAAAGTATTGTGACAAAATTGAAAACCCACCACCTGAAATAAACAGACTTAGCATGCAAGCAAACTGTGACATATTGTAGGGACGCGGATCTCAGTTCACACGGAGTTGCCCCGGAAGCAGCAGGAGATGGGAACTAACGCGGAGAATGGGAACGGGAATCGTCAACCCAGCTCGTGGCCTACGATGCAATCCGGGAATGGGTCGTCAGCGACAAACGATACCGCGGCCACGCCGGAAAGAACAAGAGGCGACATGAAAGGGAGCCCGATTTTCCCAAGAGATATGCCGGTATCTACGGCCCCAGAAATCGGCCCGACCAGAGCAACACAGCCCCGAGCAAGCAAGTCGAGAGCTTTGGTACGAATCCAGTCTGGATAGGCTGCGACGCAAGGGAGCAGAAATGTGGGCGGAAAACGGGACATTCAATGTCCAGGTCGGATCAGCCAAATGGCGCTTAGTGGACACCACTTCACGCGGCGGAACGTGGTGCGTCGTAAGTGGGAAACGCGGCTATATTTATGTGTGTGCGTGGGACATGTGTGTAAACCTCTCGGCGTGCAATAAACAGCGTTCTCCCCTACCGTGTCGTTCTCGCTACACTGGTGCCGTGACCAGGATGAAAGTGCCGTGGCCTGCTCAATTTTCGGGGGGAGACGCGGAGGCTTGGTTGGATGAGTTCGAAGGGATCGCGGCTTGCAACGGACTTAAAGGGGATGCAAACCTGCTTACGGCCTTGGGCACGCTGTTAATCGGAAGAGCAAAAGCGACGTACCTGCTGGCGCGGAAGTCGAAAGCTGGGTGCTCGTTTAACGAAGTAAAGGCAGCGTTGTGCGCGGAGTTTGCAAAGGAGATAGACCGACAGAAGGCCCTGGAAAAATTTCACTCAGCAAAATGGGAAGAACAGGACGATTTGATGACATTTTTCCAGCAACTGGATAGGAACTTGACGATTGGGCTACCCGAATTAGATGCGGCCGCCAAAGAAAGACTATTGAAAGGACAATTGATTCAGAGCCTGCCGAAAGCCCTCCAGGATCAAGTGAAGCTGGCATCGATGGTCGGGGTGATCAAAGCGGAGGAGCTTGTGACAGTGGCGCAGAGTTTGGCGGAGCCGTTGACCATGGCCAGAATCAAACCGTCGGAACTTGAAAGCAAGGTGGACCAACTGACACAGATGGTGCAGAGTTTATTGTCGGGAAATACACCAAGGATGGAAACGCAACACAATGTCTACGGAAGCCGAAATGGTCGTCGCTGTTTTCGGTGCAACCGCAGTGGCCATCTGGCTAGATACTGTACGAACGCAAACCTTTCTCATTGTTTTTCCTTATTCATTCCTAATAAGTGGAGGGTGCCTGTGGTAGACGTCATAATTCAGGGGATGCCAGTGCGAGCGGTAGTAGATACAGGGGCGGGGGCGTCAATTACAAAAAGATGTGATGCGGTTCCCTTAGACCAATCGTCAGTCTCGTTGCAAACGGTCGGAGGCCATCAGTTGAAGGTAGCAGGCGTGCAACGGTTACAATTGAGAATAGGAGAGACGTGTATTAGCCATTTAATGTTCGTTGTGGAGGGTGAAACGGAAACAATAATCGGTAATGATATCCTAAAACGACTGGGCGCTAGAATTGATCTGGGAAAGGATGTGATTTTCCTGGGCGGCGAAGCAATCAACCTTAACGCAGGAAAAAGTGCTCGAGTCGGGGCCGTATCTGTTTTGCCTAATTGCTCAAGTCGTACAATACGGGAAAAGCTAGGGAGGTACGCGCACTTGTTCACGGACGCGAATGACGAATACGGCTTCTGTAACTGGATGGAACATCGGATACCGCTGGTCCCAGGGGGACGATGTAAACCAATATTCAGGAGAATTCCGCCAAAGATCCTACCTGAGGTGCAGAGGCAAGTGGCAGAGATGGAGGCAAAAGGCATTATTCGGCGCGCAAGCAGCCCGTATTCGTCGCCAGTGTTGTTGACAAGGAAAGCTGACGGTACATACCGATTCTGCATTGATTTCAGAGAGCTGAACAAAGTAACTGTGAAGGATGCGTTTCCGATGCCACAGATGGAGGAAATTTTTTCCAGTCTGCACAACGCCAAGCTGATCTCGTTAATAGACCTCCGCTCGGGATATTGGCAGTTGCCCATTGCAGAGGAGGATCGTCACAAAACAGCTTTTAGTGTAAACGGTCAGCAGTACGAATTTTTGAGAATGCCATTTGGGTTGTGCAATGCCCCCGCCACATTCAGACGACTGCTGCTAATGATTTTGGAAAACCTCCAAGGAGTGGTAGTTTACGGAGACGACATCGTGATATTCTCCGAAACCGAACATGAGCATGGTAGCAGACTCGCGGCCGTACTACAACGACTGGAGGAAGCCGGTTTGAAGCTTAGCCGTAAGAAATCACAGATAGCCCAGAGGTCGATCGTGTGCTTGGGTCACATCGTGGGGAACGGTGAAATCCAACCGCTGCCAGAGAAACGGGAAACAATCCAGAATTTTCCAGCCCCTAAATCCAAACGCCAGCTTCGTTCCTTCCTGGGAGTTGTGGCATATGATTCAAAATTCGTCCCTCACTTTGCAGAGACCATCAGTCCATTATTGAAGTTGCTGCAGAAGGATCAACCATTCATGTGGTCAACCGAGGCAGAGGGAGCATTCAATCACATCAAAACATGCATGGCGGAATCTCCAAAGTGCTTGCGGTTACCCAATCCGAGTGAAAAATTTACGGTGGCAGTTGATGCTAGCGACGTCGCAATCGGTGCGGTACTTTCCCAGCCATCGGGGGTCGTAGAATATGCCAGTCGAGTGCTGACGAGTGCCGAACAGAAGTACTCAACAACAGAGAAGGAATGTCTAGCTATGGTATGGGCTCTGGAGAAGTGGAGGACATACCTGTTGGCGAATGAATTCCATGTCTTGACGGACCACAAACCGCTCTCATGGTTGATGACAACGAAGGATCCGCGAGGACGTCTTGCACGATGGGCATATCGACTTCAAGAATTTACCTTCACCATCGGACACGTGGATGGGACGAAGAATGTGCTACCGGATATGCTGTCGCGACCGTTGTTGGACGACGTCATACCTGACACTGCGATACCGGTGGGTGCAGTCACAGTTGGGAGGGACACGCTACTCGAAATTCAAAGGAAGGATGAACTGGTGCAGTCGCTGTGTAGCCATTTACAATTGGGTACCAAACCGAATGCCACATCGGGGGAAATGGAGGATCTCGTCAGGATCTGGGACAGGCTGTGCACAGTAAACGGTAATTTGCTGGTGCAGACAAACGGAATGAGACTTCCTTTTATCCCACAAAGTCAGCGGGAGCGGGTGATTCAAATGGTCCATGATAGCGCACACATGGGATTTGAGAGAGTTTTTGACTTGCTGCGGAGACGAGTTTTCTGGCCAACCATGAGGAGGGACGTTGCGGTATATATCCGGGGGTGCCCAAACTGTCAAACAAGCCGTGAGATGGATGCACCCAGACCGCCAATGAAGTCGATTGAAATCAGCGAGGCACTACACTGCTGGGGACTAGATATATTTGGTCCGCTGCCGCCGAGCCGATCGGGTAACGCCTACATCCTGGTGATGATTGATCATTTCACTCGTTGGGTCGAAGCGATACCAATTAAAGATCAAACAGGTGAGACCGTGGCACAGGCGTTCGAATTCAACGTACCGGCGAGGTATGGAATACCGCACAGCGTTATCACCGACCAAGGTCCGTGCTTTGAATCAAAAGCGTTCCAGGCCATGCTGGCCAAATGGGGCATCCGGAGAAAACGCACTTCGCCTTACCACCCGCAGACCAACGGGATGACAGAACGGTTTAACCGAACTATGAAAACATGGATGAATTGCACAAAGGTACCGTGGGAGGAAGCGTTACCGGAGGTGCTGCTGGCTTATCGAACCAGCATGCAATCAAGCACCAAGGTTTCACCGTTTGAATTGCAATTCGGCAGAGAACCAAGGATTGCAATCGACACCTATTTGGCAATCGACAGCGAGCGCGAACATCCAGCCCTACAACACCGAAGGCTGATAACAACAGCTAGAAGGGAGACGAGGGCTCGGCAATTACGCAACAAGCGGAACTATGATGCGAGATATGCCGCAGACAAATGGAGACCATTCAACCCAGGAGACCAAGTCAAGCTACGCAATAACGATCCACCGTCACACAAAGGACCCGGCGCGAGCAAGTTCAACCAACGCTGGAAAGGTCCCTATACAGTGATCGACCAAAAAGGGACGAGCTGCCGTGTCGACAACGGGGTGGTGAAACGCTGGGTAAACGCATCACTTCTACGTCCATGGTATACGAGGGAAACAGGTTTTCGAGAGGGGGCGGGTGTAGGGACGCGGATCTCAGTTCACACGGAGTTGCCCCGGAAGCAGCAGGAGATGGGAACTAACGCGGAGAATGGGAACGGGAATCGTCAACCCAGCTCGTGGCCTACGATGCAATCCGGGAATGGGTCGTCAGCGACAAACGATACCGCGGCCACGCCGGAAAGAACAAGAGGCGACATGAAAGGGAGCCCGATTTTCCCAAGAGATATGCCGGTATCTACGGCCCCAGAAATCGGCCCGACCAGAGCAACACAGCCCCGAGCAAGCAAGTCGAGAGCTTTGGTACGAATCCAGTCTGGATAGGCTGCGACGCAAGGGAGCAGAAATGTGGGCGGAAAACGGGACATTCAATGTCCAGGTCGGATCAGCCAAATGGCGCTTAGTGGACACCACTTCACGCGGCGGAACGTGGTGCGTCGTAAGTGGGAAACGCGGCTATATTTATGTGTGTGCGTGGGACATGTGTGCAAACCTCTCGGCGTGCAATAAACAGCGTTCTCCCCTACCGTGTCGTTCTCGCTACAATATATCTTAAATTAGTGAGCATATGAAATAAGTTGTTTACAAAAGAATATGTTTACAAAAGAAAACGAGGTAAGTTCACAAGGTCAGAAGGTTTATTTTACGGAAATTCTACAAACACTAAAATGTTATCGAAATAACCACAAGTTGCTTAAGCGACGTGTGCAAGTGTATAGAAGAGAGTATAACTAGGCATTTGTATGGGAAAGAAAAGCATTAGGGCAAAATTGAAAACCCACCACCTGAAATAAAGAGACTTAGCATGCAAGCACGCGGTTAGTAAATCGAATGCAGCGTACCTACAAACGCTGCGCCGGTTCTGCCTACGTTCTCTGCAGAACCCGTCGGCGCTTCGGTAGTAGTCCCGAGTGGCCTCGCTCATGGCTCACTAGACCTGCCTGACTCAGGCACTCGCGACCGCATGTGCTACAGCACCGTGCACTCGATGTCGATGGAGTACAATCCATCGGTTCTTGCCGCTTCCGCACTTGCCGCTTCTTCTCTGCATGCATGAGGTCTTTCTCCCGCACTTCAGCAACTGCCTTCGTGATGAGATCGCGCCATACGCGTCGATCAACCGCTTTCGATCCCCATGACCTGCAATCAAGACTAGAACGTGTGAGGCTCACTTTAATCATGTCCTGGTAACGTAACTTTGGTTTCCCCACTTGCCGCTTCCCAATACTCAGCTGACTATATAAGAGTTGTTTCGGTATCCGAGTCGAATCCATACGCCACACATGACCGAGCCATCTCAGGTGTCTCAGTAAAAGTATGCAGTCAACTGCATACATTCCACTTCGGCGCAATACTTCCGTGT
The DNA here is from genome assembly GCA_944474145.2 of Dicrocoelium dendriticum. Lineage (NCBI taxonomy): Eukaryota > Metazoa > Platyhelminthes > Trematoda > Plagiorchiida > Dicrocoeliidae > Dicrocoelium > Dicrocoelium dendriticum. Next base: position 62,141,035 of record OX104067.1, on the reverse strand, counting down.
CTGCAACTCTGGCGCCCCAACGGATGCGCAAAATCCGTCGCAGACACTGCTGATGGAACCGCTCGAGATATCGCACATCCAGACGATACATCGTCCACGTTTCACTGCCGTATAGAAGAACGGACAGCACCATGGATTTGTACACCATCAGCTTCGTGCCAATGCTAAGCTGATGGTTGTTCCACACTCGGTACTCAAGCTTCCCGAATGCCGCCGCTGCCTTCGACACGCGTCGAGGCACACAAGTAAATAGAATCATAAAAACTTTTAACGAAAATCCTGGCACAAATGAAACTTTCAGGGGTTTTACCGACAAGAATCACTTCCCCAGCAAATTTATTTTTTGGTTAGACAATTAATATAGCAACATACTAAGAAAATGTGCGCATTTCGCATTCTGCCATCAGTCCCAGTACAATAACAATCAATTACTAAGGAACAATTAACAATTAACAATTAATTAATAACAAGTATTTAGTTATATACCGTTTAAAATGTTACCAAATCAACCACATGTGGGGAGGTAACCTGCGGCGATGGCCCTAGGATCAAGGCGATCGAAGGTTAACTACCAATTAGTTTTGACATACTGGGTAAATTTTGGCTGCCGTATCATCATTTTCTTTGCGAATCCCAAGAAGCGTGAATTAAGCTGACGTAATACAGTCCGAAACGTCAAGCTGGGGTTAATTCAATAACGGGTCACCGAAATGTGCCTGTCTATTGACAGTGGACGCTTAAGCAGATGGCTCATAGACTTTTGTATTTTTCGTTTTCACCTTAACCATCCTGCAGGAATTATCAAGCACCTGCTTCTTAACCCGTGATTATTGTTCATTTATGATCTGGTGGCTTACGTGAGCATGGGATATCTGACGAGGATTACTGTGGAAGTTAAATGCCTATCAAATATTCTTATGTAACCGACTTCAGTTGGTTAGCACAGTTTAATTTGATTCTGGCGGGTTCCTCTTCCATTACTTAACTTAGTGACAGCTTTCGGGTTCTTTCCCTCACTACACCGATCACGGTGCACTAGGTTCCCTGATTGACATATATCTAGCGCTTGGTTTCTCGTGTTTTCGCAGTGTTACTCATAAATGAGAGCTCTTGTTATACCTTTCTCTTGTGTGCTCTCCATATCTTCTCTTTCAGAAGTCTGGCCTCTATATCCCTCTCGATGAAGCATCTAGGGTAAATGCTTCCTATCGGTGTGCTGGTTTTAGTCTCCTCAGCCAGGCCATCACTCATCCAAATACGCCAGGCACGAGTGCACCAGGTTATCACCAGTGCACAGTTGTTAACCATCGGTGTGAAACTAATAAGATGCAGATATTGACGAAATCATGTCGGCTTCCGGTCTACTGACCGTTTAACATGGCTGGCATCACTTCGGCTGTTGGGAATGTCAAAGTACGGCTTACAGTCATTCGTCTCAACTTTTAATTTGATATTGAAGCTATGAAGCAGACGCACCGAACGCCCAGTCTGTGGCCTCGAAGAACAAAATACGACAGCGTCATCAACATGTCGTTTGGAGTAACGAACTTGAGAGATTCCTTCACTTATTTTACTTTCTGTCATTATCATGGAAAAATCAGCCAATGCGAGGATTAAGAATGCCCATAGCCAATCTATCGATTTGGCGGCGTGAAGTTCGTTGTGGACGAAATTGAACATTTCTTATGCACAACAACTGTGACCAATTGAGCAACTGTGTCGGTATTCACACGCAGATGTCTACGGCGTCGATTGACATTACTTGACTGGCTCGATAAAATGGACATAAGTAAACGGTGATTGAACATCCCAAGAGTGCTTGACCTTGTAGGCTAGGTGAATTTTGTCAAGATCTTCAACGAGTCCGGAAGAATTCTCAAGCCTGTACAGGTTAGTTTTATCTGAGCGGGACTCCAATTAGTAATAGCCAACACACCGCTATTTGCCTCCTGATATTCACTATTGGGGAATGTAAGCAGTCATCACCTCCTACTGACTTTTGGCTACCCCCATAACCCTAACATTAAGGAGCCATTGTGTTTTCGGGCCCTGTAGATATCGTACTTAATGACAAGGTGTAACAGCAACAATTTCTAAGTGACTACTGAGGAGGGATTCTATCTCTAACCAACGCGCCGGTCAATCGACATGTTGATAGTTGTTTTCAGCGTTCAATATAGCCATTCAGGATACGGTCCTCGAGATCGGAATGGTCGAGGTTTACCTTAAAGTGAGCCGAGGCCTCAATAGAGGTTGCGAGTCGCAACCCAACCCCACAGCGTGCTTCCAAATTCAAGTTGAATTACTTTCCGCTGTGCCAAGCGTTGCTCGCGGATCTCAGTAGCATAGTGTTCAGGGTGTCATCCATGAGCTACTAAGCTCTGAACTCCACCCCAGCTCAGGCTATCTCCACCTGACGAGTCTTAACCAAGACGAAACCGCGGTCGTGGGGTGCCAGTGTTGGGAAGAGCAACACCCAAATATATCCATTCAGGATACGGTCCTCGAGATCGGAATGACCGAGATTTACCTCAAAGTGAGCCGAAGCCACAATAGAGGTTGCGAATCGCAACCCAACCACACCGCGTGCTTCCAAATTCAACTTGAACATAGCCATTATTTCTTGAATGTAGCCATGTTTGGTCATGACTACTGCTCCTGAGCCTCTGTCTGTTTGCGGTACAGCGCTTCATAAACGCGGCATGTGCGAGAACATTTCTCGTCTACCGCTATCATAAGAGCCTCATGATCGATGTCAATCATCTTATTACTAAACCAATTGACAGCCTCCCGATTTGTTGTTTTGAGTTCTGTCAATTGGTCGAAACAATTCTCATGTCAAGACGAATAAATTGTTGATTTTATTGTCAGCGTCTGTGTAATTGAAACATATAATCTGTTAAGCAGTTCACCAAGTTGCATGCACATTTACCAGGATAATGAGTAACGTTTTACTCATAGTCTTATCAGTATATTTCTTAGACGTCTGCAATTTTCCTACGTACATTTATATAAAGAGTGGTGAAAACTATGATGCTAAACATGGACAGGCTCTATAGAAATGACGTCGGATGAGCGTAGGTTTCCATCAAGCTTGTCAGCATGGGGTGTGTTGCATCAACTAGGTGGAGGTAGCAAGTTTAAACTTTTTTGGAGGGCTTGATTTTGTCCCTACTGAACAGTTTCGGAAGTGACCGTGGATAGCGGCGCGATGCAACACACTACGGAACTTTTTAAATGTAGTTGTGTTCACTAGTAATAACTCTATATTTTCACTGCGTAGGTGCCCTTTTTCTCTCATGCACCTTATATCTTGAGTGGCTGCATTCGTGCAGTGTGACACAATGGCAGTTACCCATCATAACACACTCCCTTACGTTAATTATTTCATTCTACAGTGTACTTGTTTGGGGGAATATCTTAAGTGTGCTGACATGGCCGCAACCAGGCATGAATCATATGAAAACTGTGAAGCAAACCAGAATTTGAGAAAGAAATGTCATCTTGAGAGCCGAAACAGTTTACGCCTCAAATGCGTGTGAGCATAAAAGCGAATATAGTAGTCAATTTCTATGCTTAACCCCGGAATTCAAAGAGACAAAATTTATTAAATACCATTCTCATTTTGGTCCGGGTGAGTAGTTTGCTGTTATTATATGGTTGGCGGCATCCGGTTTCGGAATTGCCTGTCACTGCGGCCAGCCACAGGACGCCTGCGCCTACAGTGAAACCAACCGTGGCTTGCGCCGCAACACCCACAGCTCCATCCACACACCTAATATCCAGTGTAAACTCTAAGGAATAACACCGGGAGGCATGTGGATGGGAGCCAGGTTGCATCAACTGAGCCGGCCCACACTCCTTCACAGGCAAACACAAGCACGCTGTATTTGGGGAATCAAGCGCACACAAGACGGTGGCTGGACCGTAGTCCGCTCCACACTGATTGCATGGAACCACTCTTCGAGCCTAGCACGGCCACACGACCGTGCACCCCGTCCCATCCAGCAACGACCAACTGTCTCATGGAGCCAGTATGGATGAGGTAGCGGATAATAGACAGGTAGGCACCTTGTCAACATGCACATCAAGCGCAGCCACACCGGGGATATCAAGCAACAGCCAATAAATTGAAACGACAAGCTGAAATAAAATAAATCGAATAATGCATACAAATACCGTGGCATAAGTCTTAGGTAAATTATGCATATGAAGTAAGTTCGTTAGCACTGAATCCGCGATAAGGAAAAAGGTCACAAGTTATTTACAAATTCTGCAAATGCAACCAACTTACCGAAGATAAGCGCAATTAGTGTAAGCAGCGTGGGCAGTTAATAAAAGATTATTCAGGTAGGCATAACGAACCAAATAATGTGGAATGAAATTTATCCAGCTTAAAAAATTAGTTTAAGTGTAAGTTGGTTTGGCCCAACTGCAAAGAAGAGGCATCAAGAATGCAACAGCAGCCTCGGCAAGGGGCACCTTTATTATATGCATACATATATATATATATATGTAAATATAAACTATTTATAATTGTGAAATCTGTTTTGTTGCACAGTGTTCACATAACGTCACAAACAAATAACTAGCCAACAACTGGAACATTCTCAGTAATTCGTCAAGAACATCAGTCTGATGAAAACAATTGTTTTCAGTAATTCATCTACGGGACGGTACAATCACATGAGGTCAAATTACAAAGGGATGGATAGTGATTGGTTTCGGGGTTTCGTCTGAAATGATTCGGTCATTGGTTAGACAGTGAATAGTTCGCCGCTGTCTCATGCACACAGGTCGATTGAGGGTTATGTAATCACAATGCCTGAGCCGATGTCAGGGTGACGGCTAGGCTGATGGCTGTTCGGCCAGGGAAAGTATACAGATTGAACAATCCCTTTTCTACGAGCACAACGGGGGTTGGAATATGCGGATCGCAATGGCCTCTGCAGTGGCGAGCATCATTAACCACGTACCTTTCGATTTGTTCATTGGAACCTGATAAATCACAATAAAGGCG
>OX104067.1:62021414-62135832 GCA_944474145.2 Dicrocoelium dendriticum | reverse complement strand
CACCAAAAAACAATAAACAAAATTCGAAATCTGTCGACTTAAATCTACCGGTATCAACATAGTTTCCTTCGTATTCCTAGTTTGTTTTCTTAGTATTTACTTTTGGGAGTTACAAAATACATCAATGGGAATGCAAACCTAATTACTTTGTGACATTTTATAACGGTGAAGCAATATTTCTGAATCTAGCATCCAACAGTCCTCTGCACCTCTCTACTTTCTTGCACCTATTCAGCATACGCATATTGGAATTTGATTTACTAATGAGCAATGAAAGAACAATTTTTATCACAGGTAAAAATGCATTTGCTCTACAAGTCCTATAGGATGGGTGGGGTTAAAAATTAAAAGCAAAGTGATTAAAAGATAAGTAAATAGTCAGTTCAATCATCAACCGGTTTAACTGCACTCTTGAATAACGATAGTTTGCAATGGGAATGGAATTTGCACGCAAAGAATACTATGGAAAGAAGTTAGATTTCAAGTACTCCATGAGAGATCAAAAAAGGAAATGATACTGCACACCCGTGCCGCTTTATTTGGCCGATGTGATACCTTAATCTATTTTAGGTACATGCAAGCTAAAGGACACTTATGAATGTATCCTAACCGCGACATTGCGGAGAGGACTTCCAATCAAATAGTTTGTTTCGAGTTATTTCATCCTAAGAGTGAGGCGGACTAATGCGAGTTGGAAAGTTTTTCATCTCGACGTTTTCGAAAAGCGTTATTGTAGGGGCAAGGATGACGTGAGTTGGAAGGATGTTCCAGGTGTTGGACACACAAAGGCAGAAAGCGTTTTCTCGGCAATCAAATAGACTGTAGTGTGTGGCCAATTAGAGCTGGTGACCTCTCAGTTAGGTATTTCGGCTCAGCTGCAACAGTTTGGGACGACGGTGAATTGGGTTCGTCAGTATTACGCAAACCATGATGAGATCTCCTCGCTGACGTCGATATACACCGCTGTACAATCTCAGGGCCTGCATCCTGCGCCGGAAGTGGAGGTGCAACAATCTTCTGACAATTTGGGTCCCTCAACCCTATAGCGCTTCGAGTGCGGCGGCGTCGCGTTTGCGTCAGGACCGCCAGGCCTGGATAGCGTATTCCACGTTGGGCCTCGCGTAGGCCCATAGGCATTTGAAGAAAGGCTCAAAGAGGTTGAGGACCACTGATCTAAACGATCGAATATCTTCGATAAATCCAAATCGATCACATTACCGGCCTCCCCAGCCTCAACTGACTCGGTCCAACTACTCCGTGTGATTAATAAATTCGTTGCACACGATCGCTGTCGACGGACGCGTCCAGGATATGAGCCCATGGCACAGCAGTAACAGCAGTGGGTAGACCATCTGTCGGGATGTAGCTACCACCAGCCTCAAAGCATCATTGGCTCTCCCTTTGAGATACATTTATACATACAAATCCGCAATCACTGTTACAGGAAACATGTATTTTTGTGCATTTCGCTATCACTCGTTTCCCTGTTAACATGATCATCCCTGTAGAAGCGTGCCCAGCTTTGTAGAGAATAAAATGTTTATTTAATTATTCATCAAAATATTTCGTTTTAGCTTGCCTCGGTACTCGGTAAGTGCTGCCATCGCTTTTCGCTGCTGACACCGCACTCACCCAGCATTCGGTTTGCTTCTCATATACTACTTGGTGGATAAGGAACCGGAAGTGAACAGTGATAGTTACGAACTTTGGCTCCTTTTGTGTTTTGTCACTGTTATGAAGGAGAAGATCAGAGCCTGCTAAGGTCCGATGGTATTGATGTTTCCCCATCACCTGCATCAGATTTCCTCATCTAGTCTCGCAGAAGAATTGACGGCAATGGACAGTCCTGACTTAGATAGAATGGTTATTCACCGCTCCTTTAGGGAGTTAATTAGCTTGCTTGATTGAAGGTTGCTCATGTTCTTTTTATCTGCGGGGAAGCGACCGGTTGTCCGAGGCCACATTCGTACCCTACACTCGTAAACTTAAGCCCCAGATAGTTTTCCTATCAGTGCCCTATTTCTAGTCGTAGTTAAACCCTTGTTATAAATATTTCCCCAGTTTGATTTGTGTCTTCTTGATTGTCTAACTTCGGCCGTTCCTTCTTTCCTTCCTATATATATATATACATATGCGCATTTATCTAATTGCCATACATACATAGATTTTAAATTATATGGCCACCGATAAACGAGTTTAAATATATGTATCTACTAAGGAGATCGGCCGTAGGGATGCACGTGATAGATACAGGGCATGCGATTGACTTGGATAACGTTAAAATTGTTAGAATGGGCTTGCGATCAACTCCTCAAAGGCTGACTGCTGAGGCGGTTGAGTAGCAAAGTGAACAGGTACGTGAACAGAATGGACGGGGCAGAGTTTTCGAGCGTGTGGCGAGCTATGTTAACCCGACCAGTCTGAGGAAGGCCGGAGGACGGATCCAGGCCAGTGCATGAGCATCACACCTTCACCGCACCCATTGTTAACAGGGCTTAGGTGTATGACCTTGTAGCGCGGACCACTTATGAGCGTTCCGTGCACTATTTGGAGTGATGCGTTGATTTGTAACGCGATTGACCTATTGCCTACATCCCATTCGCCGCGATTATCATCCCAGTTCGCTATAAGTGCTATACCAATCCACGACTGGTTCAGTCGGCCTGAGGAAGCTTTTGTATCAGAAGCGAAAGGTTGCCCACAATCTATACCAACCGGTTGTTTCCAAACCTTTCTGAAATCTTGAGTTCTAGATCAGTTCCAAGTATTTTCCAAGATGTTGAAAAATATGTGCGCTTCAGTAATACTAAAAAAATGAGAACTTGTGTCTTGGTAAAGCCCACATACAGGGTTCGCACATTACGGCCAAAATTGAAAGCTTCCCTGCTCGCCGAATTCACGAAATTCCCTAGACTTGTGTCCTGTTGTAATACATGGTCTAGCAATGCTTGGAATTTGTACCGCAGAATATAGGTGACAACAGAATTCAAGTGGAGATAGGTCTTCGTGTATCGGACATACTGCTTCTTGAGTTTTTGGAATTGTTACACTTAGACGACTTTAATGCCATTAACAAACAGAAAATCAGCACCATGCCTCATTCTTTGAAATGCGTCATTTGCATAGATGGTAAAAATAGCTGGTCCAAGACCATGCCCTTGAATTATTCCTCTGGTGACTGCCTTTGGTTTAACGAAAAGATCACTAATACTCATTACCTGTTGTCTACCAACTTGAGATGAGGACAACCAAAAAATGCTCGGCTTTCCAATGCCTATTACCTTGAATATTTGGTGTAGTCTCTAGTGAGGTACCCTCTCAAAGGCATTTCGCATGTCCATGAACAAGACCATAACCTTGTCTCCGTGGTCTGTGGTAGCCGCTGTGTGGTTTCAGAAGATCTAATATGTAGCACAAGATCCAGCCTATTCAATAAGTTAAATAACTCATAGTTACTTATTGTTTCCATTACAAAAGTGTGACTGATGGGGCGAAAATGTTAACCACATCAGTGGCGGTATTTTGTTCTGCTGGAAAATTATAAACGTCTCAATGAGAGGGTTTAATTCATTAGTAACGAAGTGCGTAATGATGTTAGGCAAAAGCATAGGCAAGTCGCTTCCACTAATTTGTAAAAACACAGTTCCCGCGTGAGTCGAAGAAAATAAGCGAAAACTTGGCCAGTGATCTTTGCAACAGTGAATTCCACCATGCAAAGACTTTCACTGCTGTGTGTAATTACAGGCGATGGCATGTCGGAACAGTACGGGTTACTTTGTTTGTTCAATGTGCATTGTATATTATCCTGCATTTTGGAGAACTGCAGGGAAAAGCCGAAGTGAGAAAGTTTGACATTTACCGTGAAATCCCTTCTGGCAACTCGCCCTATACTAAATTTAACCTAAGAAGATTACTGAAAAGAATGACAAGGGTTAACACAGAAATTATGATTACTTATGAATACAGATGCCAGCTACTTTTAGGCGATCATTATTGCATTGTATATAGCTAACATTGGGATCATTTTCGACACAAATCTTGGGTGTAGCAGCTGTCAGACAAGGATAAAATAATTCTGATTAGGGGTAGATGGAATATTTCCATACTCACACCTACGGAAACTTGTTGAGTAGCAATGCAGGTGTCCAAAAAAGCCTCTCCCGCTTCATTTATAGTAACGGCTTTTATTAGCCCCATGAAACTAGCAAAAACAGTCAAATGACGATTGGAACGAGTAACATACAGGGATAAATCACATTAGTGTGCACGTAGATATTAGAATAAAAACACTCAATTTACTCATGTGTCCCGTTTTCGTCAATAATAAACCACCACTCGCAAGCCTTTTCTTAAATGCAAGTTTTCGAAACAATGTTTTCCTACAGAACTTATTTGACCAATGTTTATTGCATCTGGTCTGGTTAACAATTTGTTCTAGCATGGCATGGAAATAAAAGATGTCATTGTTTACCATCCTACTGCTGTCATAAGATGATCGTGGTAGCATGGTAAAGTTAATGACGGGTAACAAGGACGGTAAAAGCATCCTGATTTCCAACCACATATCCGAACTGTTTAGTCCATGTTGTATTCCCTCAATATATTTTGGCACTTAATCCAGTGAGGTTGTGAATCATCATACATCCAGCATCTTTCTGTGAGTATTGCCCTGTTCCGCACTTGAAACCCAGGGACCGAGAATTTGAATTACCCTTGTAATGTATCGAATTTTTAATCGAGAGGAGCCATATAACCGAAAGTATTTGTATGAAGTAATAAGAACGGATTGACAAACACATCTCGACCAACATGCCTGATTGAAAAACCTTTGAAACGTCCTTGGGTCAAACTATCAGCAACAATTAGTATAGTGTTATGCCATCAGTAGGTGATACGCAAGAAGCTTATTGCCATGAGTACATGCTGTCTTAGAATCGGTCGCCTAGGAATATGCTAGTTCATGTTAGCAGTTTGCGAGTACGATAGGGGTGTTGTCTACGAAGGATTGAGAAAAATATTGAAATAAGGTTAGGAGTAGTATAGGCATTTGAAAATAATAACGCACAGTTTGGGTAAAACGTAATGTATTCGGTAGGAAAAGTCGAGTACGTTTCAGTTAAAACGGAACAGCTAATACTTCGCAGTTTCCTAGACGTAATCAATCTCCGTGAAAACCACCCAGTTAATTTAGCGCACACTCCAAATGGAAGTAGATATATGGTATAACAAATATATGCGAGATTTGGAGCGAATAAACTAGTTTTCACTAACGCGGACTCTATCTATGTTTATGCGTTGAATCATTTATTTTACAACTTTACGTTTTGCAGTCGGAGTAATAGATTTGTTTTCCAGTCGAATACATATGGAAGAGTAGGCTCACAGTTGCGAACAAGGAAAGCCTGTTGATTGGCTGCTGAGAAACTGTTCTCATTCTAGGAGTCTATCGTTTTAGCTTCAACTATGACATGTATGACACAATGCGGAACTGCTTGATGTTAATAGTAAGTTCGTTCTGTATACCAATCCATTAATGGGCTTGGACACAATCTACTCAGTTTACTGGGTCTGAAGTCATGTTTAATTACCAGCAAAAGTTCATCATTGGAGGCTGCTATTTTGTGTTTACAGACACTTACTGACCTGAATGAGGGAGCCTGCTGCATTCTACAGGGTTCTGTTTTGGATCCACAATTATTTCCAGGGTTTATCAGTTACCTTTCAAGAGTTCTGATCTTGCATTTTCTGTTTTCGCTGATAACGTTGATCTCTGGTGAGCGATTAGTAGCAAAGAAGATCAAAGTTATCTCCAACAGCAGCAGCATAGTGTGCGTCAGCGGTAGACAGAATGCACTACAGTTAACCCAGCTAAGTGTGTCGTTGTTCACTCACATTATTACCCGGTGAGTTTAAACAAACATGGAGACCACAACTTGCGGAGACGTTTCAGATGTCGACCACATAACACGAGTTTATAATGATCTCGGCTACTCCAGCAATCCAAAATGGTGTCCAAGACAGGTAAAAAAAATTTCTCCTTTTTCAAAGTGTACTTTTATAGCTTTGACACTCTCATTGTCTCGCGTATGTTGCATGCTTGCATGTGATACCTTGTGAGATGATGCTTCCAAGAATGGCCTCTGACATTAATCTATATCGCTGCGCTCGGTACCACACAGCAAAGAGCATCCACGAGCGGTAAAACCACTTACATTTCCCCCACCAGCGAACACTGTAATGCTCTCCGAATTTATAGTGGTCGGTACCGGCGCCTTCCGGGGGAGGAATATAACTGCCTACTAAGTCTGAATATCTCCACTGTCGCTTGCCGCCCTCTTTTGAAAATCAGCCACAGCCATCTAATAAATTTGGGAATGCAATAAAGCTGCAAAGAATACTATCGGAAATGTTTTCCACTTATTTAGCAATAGCAGTGGAACGCCACGATAGTTGAAAAAAGACTTTATCTTAATCCAAGGCGACTACCATTATCCATATAAATCGTATTTATCAAGAGGTTATTTAACACACCAAAACATTATACTCCGGAAGTTGAAGCAGGTGAACATTTAACCTTCATCATAGGAAAACCTACATGAAGTTGCCAGTGCACACCTAAATTTACCGACACGCTTTTCGATGTTTTTACTGTTTCCATCTTGACCATCCTACGAAACCTCTTAAGTCTTTGCCCATTTACTCGTTCTTTGCCGTTGCCACACTTTTTCTGAAAATCGTCCTTGATGGCTTCCTCCGACAGACGAAATCCGTTGAGCTTACAGTTAAGATTTGGGTTCATGGCAGTATGTCATCTCATCTCATTTAGTTGACTCCTGAGTTCTAAGCAGAAAGTAAGTTAATGGCACTTCGTTTTCTCCGTCTAGATATTTCCAATTGGTCTCGTTATTTTTTGAGCGACAAATCGTATCCGCATGCATCAGGGTAAAGACAACGGATATGTCAAACGGAGGTCGTCATTTTGCCTGTCCAGGAGTTTCTGTGCTCAGCACGCTGGTAAATTTATTTCAAAAATCAGATGGACGATGCGCTTGCCCCCTAAAGCACCACAAATAACCCAATCAACTGACATGCGTACCATGAAACTCAAACATAAAGGTCCACACATTTTGTTAGGTGGGCTGTGACTGCTATCTCGGTTTATTGCATCGAACAGTGTGTGAACGATATATCCGGCCAACGTTTTAACTGGTAAGCACACAGCTTTCTTTCTTTTTAGTGTTATTTAAACAACTCTATAACTGACAATTTGGATGTTTTATCCGTAATGTGCCATGGATAGTTGACCATCGGATCTTACCATTCTATTTCACTCAGGTAATAATTTAGGTGGTTAGGTCTTTATACCAAGTAGTGGCAAATGTCTGACCACCCTGAGTTCTAGAATGTTGATTCCGCTAAACTGCTATATTGACGGCAATCGTGAGTGTCGAGGAAGTCAGGCAGAGCGTGCGCAACACGCCGCCCTCTTGTTCGGATCAGTTTTGGTTCACATTCATGTTCTATCGCATCTACCGAGTCACTGAGCGATGACGCTGCATTGATGTGCAAGGAGCGATCAAATGGATAGTTGAACGTAGTTGCCTGAACTATCAGACCAGAAAGTCTCAGTTACAAAATCCAGAGGCAATAGCCACAGCAGCATTGAACTTACTCCACAAACATCTTAGATAAACGTGAGATATTAGTCTGATTTGTTGAGCAGCACGTTGGTCAAATTTATCACGAAATCTTTGTGTTTAATTTGCCAGTTTAGCAACAAGGAAGCTACTGATAACTATGATGAAGGCATGTTTAACAACAACCGTTACATGGGAGAAAATGCTGCCGTGGATGACGGGGGAATAGAGGAATGAAAAATCCAACTGGAATTAAAAAAGGTGAAGTTCTTTTGAATCTCGTTAGGCTTCAGCTGGAGGCAGCGCTGCCCTTGTAGAGTGGAAAGAATCACGAAACCAAAAAGAATAACAGCGGTTAAACTCTGTGTTGTCCCGCAAATAAAGTTCGCAGAACCGATGAATGTAATGCTATCTGATATCTGATTGCATGGTTAAGGCATCGGCGGAGGCCGCCTGACGTCGGTGGCCTCAATTGCCGTTTCACAAAAGGGAATCCTAGATTAGATTTTCAGTTGGTTTGAGCAAAATTCACCGCGCTTGTGTATGGAGCTTTGAACTAGAAAATAAAAGGGGTTTATATTACACTGCCGGAAGACAGGAAACAAGTTAACGCGGCACCGGCACATATATGAAATATTTATTCATTTTCACGCCTGAGTACTGGAGGAGAAAATTTCACGAATGTCTAAATTCTCGGAAAGAACATTTCAGCAATTCATTTCCAATCCGAGTAGTCTTTCTGGTAGACTTCCTGATTGGATGCTTCTGCTTTCCTAGCTCATTTATTATAAATCTCACGATCTTTATCAGTGGATTACCCTTGTCCCCCCCACCTAGCATGTTGACATGGAGGCTAAAGCGCAGGAATGTAAGCGGTCGAGACTAACTGCTAAGCAGGAACAAGGGACAGCGTATTTATGCAAACCGCTGTTTTAATGCATTAAATTGCATCAACTGGCGTGATACGCGGACCAAAAGCGGGTCACTACGCCGTATGTGAACAAAGGACAAAGGGAAGCGTTGGTAGGCGATATGAGAACTATTATGCAAGTTATAATTTCCCTAACGGCGACCCTATTTAACGAAATTGATACTTTAAGATTTACAAACCATACTTTGAGATCTATGCCAGCTGCAGGCGCAGTATAATTTGCCAGCTATGGTTAAATTGTATCCTAACTTGCTGGAGACCTTCAAGGTGAGTACAGAAACCATTTCGGGAAAGACAGGTCTGGTAACTGATCACAGTCAATTCGCAAGCGCGTTAGTTCGATTGCATTGTATACTGCAAGGTATCACTGGAGCCAAGTAGGCAGATGGCAAAACACTCTTAAAAACTGCACGGTCCGTCTGCCGTCAGATGCGATGAGTGTGAATTATTCCTTCGGGTATACAGAAACATCTTGGCAAAAGAAACGTTGCAACCTACGCCTTGTCATTGGCCAAACCGACTAAAGTAATAAATGTTACTGCCTGGATGTAACGGGATGTACTGTGGTAATAAAACGGCCGAATTTCTACTTGCTTGTCTTTCAATCCAGTAACCCGTGTGTGTAAGAACAGAATATTAAGCATACCCAACCTCTACATTTAAATAACGCTTGTTAACCACAGACTATATTAATACAGTAAGCAAAAGCAAACATGTAAAATGCTTGATTACAAAGACGATTCAGATGAAAGCATACGAAAAAAAAGTTGGATTGCCGGCGGAATCCAACCTCCCGCTGGCAATTAGACCACCTGTGCAGTGCGTCCCAAAAGCAGTCATAAAACCCGCATACCTGCTTGAAACACGTGCTGTAGATAGTGACTAGATTGTCTTGTTTAGTTCCGTTTCCGTAACCCGTTCACGGACAAAGCTAGCACACTGTATCAGAAAGTTGCACTACCAGTAACCACTAGGAAACATTTGGCATTTCGAACCGGTGCGCGTGTCTTAAACAAGGTTTCCAACTGGGACTTTGAAACCCGACGAATTAAGCATGTTAACTTAACCGCCCCAAAATAGTTTGGCCAATTCCGAAAATTCAAAGTGACCAGTGCATTAAGCTTAGCGTGTATAACAAATGTTGAAATCTGGCCAATTGGTATAAAAAGACACCAAGAAAATGAGCGTACGATAGGTTGTTGAATGCTTTACAACTAAAGTTTCGATATTTATATTGCCTAACAACAATGCACAATTTTCCACCACGCTCCCCAAGTCATCTAAAAAAGAAGCCCCAAAATGCAATTTAAAATCTTAACTAAGAACGCCACATTACACAGGTTGTGAGGTGCATTTCATTTTGTTTCTTTTCAGAAATCATATGCATGAATAAAAATAGGCTGAAAAGTGACAAGATCAAGTGTGATCGACTGTTGCTGGATTCGCCAGGTTTGATTTTCAAACGTCCAACCAAAATAAACCTGGATTGTTTTGGAAACAACAAAGTAACTCGTTGATTGCTACTACTACATATTCTTAATACCACGAACAACTTTGCGGTTGTTTATGAACTTGAAACAAAAAAAGTAAAATAAAGCAACACAAGTTCCTTAAGAATGATGGCAGCTTTATCACGTCAGGCTGTATTTCTCCGGAAAAGTACTAGACGGTCGTTCGGTTCCATCAGTACTTTTCGATTGTGTGCTCCGAGGGATTAGGCAACTGGACACTTCACTTTCAAGTCATTTTATCTGAGACCATTATCCATTGAAAGAATTCGAAATTTCTCATTACATTGATGGATAAAAATAAGCACTTGACCAAGACAACTCACTATACTAAGGACAATAACTGTGTAGCAACGGAGCTTGTGTCTCTGAAGGCGAAACTTGTTTCTAAACACTGAAAATGCGTATGCTTGTGGGGATGAATAGAGCCGCGCCACAGCCACTTCCTCTGTCACTGTGTTTACATCCCACCCGATACTCACAAATTAAGCAGTGCTCGTCCGACCACAGGGCCCAAATCGTAAGTAAAATCAAAATCAAATCAATCAAAATCAAACCAAATCCAAATGGGACTCCAGTAGCTTCAGTTGCTGTGAACACAATAGGTGTGAATGTTTGCGACCCCTATTACTCATATACACCACGGTTCCTGAGCCCAAGACCCATTCCTTTAGGGATAAACAGCAGGACCGTCTGAACCAGTGGAATTGTGTTAGCGGTTGGATCCGTGTTCGGTCCAATCCAACTAACATAATGCCCATCACCTGACATCCAAACTCGATGCAGTACGAAGAATCCCAACTTTAGGTGGTAGCAGTGAGATCCACAGTTCATTTCAAGGCGGTACTTTTGTCAGCATGCCAACTCCGGATTGAAGGCGGTGGGATAGGTAATTTTTCAGATGTTCCATGAAACAAACACCAGTGGTACACAAATATTTCATGCAACCACCACAGGGACAGTAGCAGAAGAGTCAACTTTGTTCGTAGCACGTCTGAGATACCGGCAGTTGACGACGAGGAAGGGCATGTTTATGACGTGGATGAATCGTGGCACATCCATGAAACTCTCTGTGATGTTGTCATTTTGTTTCGATCAAGGTCAAGGCCCGATGTAACGCTTCACAATAAAGGAAGCAGCCCGAACATCCTGAAGCCTGTGGTTCAGTCATAACAAATGTAGTAAACTCACTGCCTGGCTGGCGTAAGCAGCACAACACGCTACCTTCGAAATTTCGACTTAAAACAGTAACTAGGAAACCGTAGCCACCCGATGTCATCAAGGAAGCAACACCATCCGATAACCAATGTAACCACAATAGTCAGAAAACCAAGTTATCAAGGCAGTAGTCATTCAGAAACGACTACAACTATAAGGAGAATTGGCTATACTCTATTCACAAGCAACCCCCCATAATGTCTAGGTGTATGCCTTTTCTCTATCGGTATACGTTCCGAAATCCTTACATTCCTCGTCAAGCACTTTTTTATGTGCAAACCTTTCCTGAATGTACTTAATGCTCAGGACCTGCTTAACAAACATTCCGAACTGCGACTCCGTCAGAGATGAAAGTTATGTGAACTTTTCGCCATAAAGAGGACATGCTTGCTCCACGACGTAGTTGTCATCAATGCTGCTGTTAAAGGCAATGTCAGTTGTTCGTCATGACCGAACAAGTTAATGCGGTGGAGTGGCTCCGTACTTCCGCAGTGACCTCCAGTGTGAACCCTTGGAGGATCTAGTCAATACGGTGCAGTTACATTTGGTACCTTTCAAGCTTAAAAGGCAACAACGCTTGCTAAGATGCCTGTTGTTTACCGCCCCCCAATTTTTCACACCCGAGATGGAGTTCAACATAGCATCTGCAAAGACTCGGGAAATGAACAAGAAGTACAGCTAGATTCTTATCACTTTCGATCTCAAAATTCATGCTAAGCATCCCAACTCAGCCCTGCACTTCAAAGCAGATTTACAAGAGTTTGTCGTTAGGTACACGCTTTGTGACTCATATACACTCTTATTCGATTCACAGAAACAGATAGGCCATCCATACCAGAATGTATGTTCACCATCGAAGAACTGTCGATCGAGAGGGGGATTATCGACAAGCCACAGTTATTTTGCAAAATTGCTCTTCATATACGCCTGCTATGCACTATGCCACAGGGAGAATACCCAAGCGACGCGTACCATAACATGCAGCGACATATTAACTAGGCTTGTTGAAACGACAAACTAGTTGTTTATATCTGAGAATGCACCGTAGATTGCTTGGAAAGGTTTTGTCAGCAAGTTTAATACGCTGATGGTTAATTTTTCGAAAGCGAAGACTATCCGTTGGAGCAATATTCTCCTTGGTACGGAGTAGGACAAGAAAATCATGACGACTCAAATCGCAGCATGGCATGTCCGCAAAATAGACCCAAGCACGAACACCTGGAAGACGTTCGTTGTCCACCTTATCGACTGTATTCAAATATTGCGTTAGGATATATTTTCTAGCAATATAAGTTAACAGATGATGTATTTCGAAACAGCCTACTGTACAAGCACGTTAATAGTTTTCACCAAATGAAAAAAAATAATTGCCTCTTCTTTTTACAGTAGACTTACCAACACGAACCATCAAAGAATCGTCGAATGCCAACCACCGCCACCACCACCACCACCACCAGCGGCAGCAATAGCAGCAATAGCATTGCGCGCGAATCTTTCAATGTGTACCGTCGTATCCTGATCCGTTGGAATATAATGTGTCACCACCAAGGCTTATCCACTTCACGGTAGACACTTTGAGGAGATGATTGCTAGCTATACGCCCACAAAACTCACCCGGGATTGACGATAGTAGCAGCAGGACGCCTGCGGTATCGTCTAAATATTCGCTGAACCTTCAGCGAGATCGTTTTGACACTGGCTTGATGAGATGCATGTGTATAAGGCATGGAAACATGGGATACAGCTATAAGTTATCAAAGACGCAAAATTCCGAACCAGCTAAATACCGCACAATGTATCTTCTGCTAATTATTTCAGATGTCATGGAGGTTGTCGTTGTCGACACGCTTGTGTCTTATATATTCGAACTTTTGTACATTACATAAGAATAACGGCTTCAGCCGGATCTTGTGCTACTAAGGTACTTATAGCACGAGACAGCTGGACCGAAAGAGTTAATGATGGTGTCGGAGTTGATTTTGTCTACCTCGACTTCTCCAAAGCATTTGACCAGTTAAACCATGGCACTCTTTTAGCCAAGCTTCATGGATACGGCATTGGTGGATTACTCCTAGGGTGGATCAGCAGCTTCCTCTTGTACATGCGTCCGGAAGTGAAAGTGTGTGAATCCTATCCAAGTGGAATGCGGTGTACCAAAAGGTTTACTTTTTCATTAACGATCTAGTCAGTTGAATTACTTCACAATGTTTGCTTTATGCCGACGACATCCATGTTTGGTAGAAGACGAATGTGCCAGACGACCCCACACAGCTTCAAAACGAACGCGACATGATTTGTGAATAGTCAATCCACAATCGTCTTCAGTTCAAGGTGACTAAATATCGAGTTTTCCATCTATGATACCAAATAGTTCACGTGTATAGGCTGGGGTTCCAATGTCTCCAGTACTGTCCTGGTGTGCTGGTACAAGAAAACCATGGTTGTTCGGAGTAACCGGAACCCGTATCAAAGGGCATCCAATACCTGCAGCTCTTAAGGAAAGCATCCGGTCACTTCGACCCACAAATTTTCTCCCACCTTCCCGCATATATTCTCCTTCAACTGAGCTATGCGATTGAAGCATGGCAGTCATGGCTGAAGGGGGATGTCGCTGTCTTCGAAATTCCACAACGTCGGGATACCAAATGTGTCAAAGGACTATAACATGTACCTAACGACAAAACTCCTGAGTATTGTTGGAGTTTTCAGTGAATACTATTGACGTTTACGTGATGGCCTTATCAGATTTTAAGCAACCCTAATAACACGGGCCATCAGCTGCTAATCTCAGAAATTAGAACGAACTAAGCGTCCACCTTCTCAAACTGGCATAGCAACACAGTCGCCTTTAGTGTAGACAGAACTTCTCGCTACGGTTTAGCGACAAATGGAATTCCGAAAGAGGTGTTAGCGAACAGGCTTGTTTCGGGTGGATCCTATCAGATTTATACACCACAACTGTTAGGAAGAGAGTGGGCGAAACAGTTTAGACAATGGCAATGTTTAAAAGTCTTCGCTATCGGAATGGAAAAGCTAGGTGGGTGGTACAGAAGCAGTCAAAAACATGCAAGTGGTGTGCTCCACAACAACGGTTACTGTGGTGAGGGGCCAGAGTAAACAAAGTAACTGGATGAATCACCTTTGCGTACATAAGTCTAGGTTCTGGATGCGGATAGCAATCATTTCGGATGTTCCTAGTAAGCGATATATTACCGTTAGGATGTGGAGTCCAGGTAGGCGGTAAATGGGTTGGGAAGAATGGCAAGTATCGATTTGGTGGTCAGAAGCAACTAAATGTGTCCCCACGGCGCTCGTCACGGTTTTCGTCACACTACTGCACTGCTAAGACGGGCAATGCCCCCGGATTCGCTCAGACAGTCTCCTAGCAATTCTTCCGATATATATTTGATCGACGTGAACAAGAGTATACAGTGAAAGAAGTCCTCAACAAGGAAGTCTGTCTTTGAGTTGATGCACCCCGATTGGTATTGAAGTAAATCTTAGTCATAATCTAGCTGCGTAGTAGGTATGGTCAATGACATCGAATAGCTATCGAGACGTTGATTGTGCTACTCCATTCCCCTTAAACGGTAACGATAGATAAACCAGTTTCAGTCCTGCAGAAACTGTTTTAGGTATCGGTTCTTGATACTACACATTTCTGTAAATGAATGTTTCCGTGCAGCCATTTCTTTCGGAAAGGCCACTTAAGAAATTCAGCTCATCCAGGAGTTTGTCATCATTACAAATCCTTCTGGCTAATTCGGTTTAACATTTAATCAGGTTCCGTTCTTGATTTAGTGGGGCAAAGCTGGCAAAATGGATATTTAGATCATTCCACTTTGCCTTTATGTGCACACTTCGTTTAGTCGACCCATTTGGTCATCTGCTAATATGGACCTCTGGGAAGGACATCGTGCCATTGCGTTCAAATCATAATAAGTTTAATTAACATGGGACAAAGTTTGCTCTGTGACACAGTGACTGTCTGCCACACGAAATATATCATTCCTGTGTCGCCAGTATCAAGGTAGACCGTTAATGAGATCGCTGAAATGGTCCTTTTCGAATTTGCGCACGAATGAATCTGCAAGCAGTGGTCCTAGTGGTGAGCATATCGCTACTCCGTCCTTTTGTCTGTATATCCACGCTTAAAACTTAAACTGCATGTTGCGTGTACACATCACGATTGTGCCAGGTTTAAAGCTCCCGCGTCCTTAGACTGGTCAGATGACTTCAAGCCAAGTGGGTAATGATGGCTGGTTTAAATGGACGTTGATTGACACAGTCGAACCGGCTGAAACATAAAGGACAAATCTCCACATCGGTAGCAGTAGCTGCTATCCCATTGATTGCGCATCTCGGAATTATGTATGCCTGACGAGATTTATCGAACAGAAATTTCTCCGCAATTTTCTTTCCTACGTCATGAGTAGCTGTTTCAATAGATTGTCCGAAAGGCCGACATTCTACTTATGGGCTCGAATGGTGTTGGATAGATGGTTTATATTCTAGTCTAAAGTAACACTAGGGGAGATATGACGTCAAACGAAAACATCTTTGTTCCGGTTAGCTCATGCTGTGTTATAAAGTGTACTGCCGATACTGCCTTCATCTCTGTCAACTCATAAACGTGCCAAACTGCATTGGACAGATTAGCGCTGACTGTCATCCGTTTCGGGGTATATTTTGTTCCATCAAAATGTAGAGCTTTCCCCAAAGATTGGCTAGAACTGCCTCCTGCGTTGACCTTTAGTGGGGATCAGCTAGAAGTCGTTCAAAAATCCATGCGGATATATACATTTGTATAACACAATCTGAAGAACCAATATCTTGCAACCGGAAGCGTGGTTGAATAAGAAAAGAGTATGAAAAATAAGAAAATAACAACAACAAAAGCTATTTTTGTCCTGTTTGCCACTCAGTTTTTGAATTTTCTTTCAGATTTTGTTTGTCTGTTTTTACTGGGCGGAAGGGGGGAGCACCGCAACACATCGGTGCGCACGTCCGCCGCTAACATCGACCTTGAGCTATGGCTTTCAAGGTCTTCAGCCAGCAACTGTCCGCATCTCTAGGACCCCAACCAAGTAGTCGACAACAACCGGTCAAAGCCAACTGTTCCGTCAGATTTTTCATGCGGCTTCTGCTGGTTGCAGGCCGTCCACCAGACAGTTTCTTTCAGCGCTGTTCAGCAACCGCAAACAACGCACGATGTGAGTAACCCTGGACAGGCATGCGCAATACGTGTCCCAGCCACCGCAGTTGATGCAGTGCTTCGGTGGGTGACGGGCAACTCCACAAGTGTTGATACTGGCGGAGACTAAGGCATCTTTGATCTGCGCCCACTGCGAATAGAGGTCACCGTCAATGGTTGAGCCAAGAAATGTTGACAATGGGGCCTAAGACCTGGTTAAAATCGCAAGATTTTGTAGACTTGCGACGTCCAGTCGGTAGTGTGCGCGCTTGGGTGATCCCACGAAACACATGCAAATCTTAGCACGAACCAATGTGTGATCGGAGTCTAGATAAATTGATCAGTCCGTCACACTTCCGCGCAATCTGTAGCTGATTGCTATGTGATCAAGCTGGAAGCACTCTTAAGTTTGTGAGGGCGGGCGCTAGGTCGCGGTGTCTCTCCTCGAGTGCCGAATACTAGTGCTCGAAACAAACAAGCGATGATCAGAGCAAAGAGCAAGCAGTCTGTCTCCTTTGTCTGACCGAATGCCACCGAGGCCAAAACTACCCCCAATGTGGTGCTCGCTTACAGGAAGGTGGCGCACCCGTGCGTTAAAGTCTCCGACAAGAATGACTATCTCAGTCCTTGTGGAGGAAATCAGGAGTTCATGTAGCCGCCGGTAAACGCTATTCTTGACTGCATCCGGCCTACAGTCTGTAGGGGCGTAGGCGGAGACGACAAACAAAGCACGCTGAACGTCTCGACGCCTGCTTACATTACATGAATCTCTTAATTGAACTGCGCATAGCCGACAGTTGACTGGGATCCAGTCAAGCAGAGCTGATTAGACCTGGTACTCAGTGCAAACCCAACACCAGTTTAACCAGAGGCGGCAGCTTCCGGGTATCCGGAAAGTCGCAAGTGGTATTTGGCGTCAGTGTTTACCGGAGAGGCTGTTCTGATGACGGCGCTAGATTCTTGTAATCTGGTCTCTGAAAGGCAACAGACGTACAGAGAGCTTTTCAAGAGTACGGGCCAGACATACTTGTCATCCGATTTGTATTAAACCCTGCGAGGATGCATGGGGAACCAGGTCGAAGAAGAGCTGGAGCTTCGGTGGAGTGAGAGACGGTTGCGATCGCAAGACGTTGAAAACCGGGATTTTGGCCGTTACCTTCATCAGTTGCGACTGGGTCGTTTGTGACGGTGACCGAAGAAGACGTAAGCGTACATATAGTTGAAGGACGGGAAATGGGGTAACCTGTGAGTGGAGGTTGAGGAGTTGAGTTAGCAGAGACGACATGTGTACCAAGAGCAGTAGTAAGCATTGTGGTCCATGATTCGTCAGTGGGCGTGATACTACCCGGTTGCCCAGGCCGAAGTAGAGGGTTGTCTTAGGGGGATTTCACCCCGAGTCTTTGATCAAGGATCTAACCTACGAGGCAACAAAGCGATGTGAGGGGTCGCAACTCGTTGGGAGCCGGTGACCAAGTAGATGGTTCATGCACAACATCACTATCTCCCCGGAGAGTTGAATTTACAAAATACAAAACACAAAAAAAATATTGGACCCTGAAATCTGTCTCATTAGGTCCGCAGACGCTAGCTGCGATCGAACACGGACGCCTTCGCAGTTTGGCTCATATCTGGTAGAAAAACCGGGTGGGCAATGAGCACGTTCACCTCCATGTTTATGGCAGTGGAAGCGGATCTGAGCCGCTCAGCACATGGCCGATTCATGGGGACGAAATGTGTAGGCTTTCGGCTTCCGACAATACATTTTTGCGGCGGATAGCCCATGTGTGGTGGCAGAATCGGGTTCACAACGATAAAGTACGACGTCTCGTCTTGGGAAACATGAGCCTTCGGCTTGATCGCTTTTTCGCAATACGTCAATTGTGGTGGCTTGGCCACGTTCTACATATGTCATACTAGCGCCTTATTTGGTCTCAGGGGATTGAATTGTAAGGGAGCGCGTGGAGCTCAGTTAACCACTTAGGGGCAAACCATGAAATTGCTGAACAAATTTCTCTCAAACGTCCACCCTTTACCTCTTCTTGGTTAAGGCCTCAAGGTTGAGGACTGCCAGTGACTTGACACACTTGGTGAAATGGCACGAAACCGAAATCAATGAAAGAATTGTACGTTTAAATGTTTTGAACAACGTGATTAGGGTCAAATCAGTCAAAAAGATAAAATAAAAAACTGGCGTGTGCAAACAAAATCAAAACAGAAAATAAAAAATGCCTTGGATATGTGTTCGCTGTTCCTGACATTTGTAATTTTTTTAATTTTGTTGTTAACGTCTTATCGGTGTCTATATATCGCCTGATGTATATATATATATATATATATATATATGCTCGCCTTTGTATCCGGTCTGGAGGGTAGCACATTATCGTTCCGTTTGAGTAGCTTGAAAGCGTCCTAGTGATCTTTCTCATTAAACAACTACGTTTTGGTTTGTGCCTTGGATCCTGGTAAAACGTAATCACTGGGATAGATTTATTTTTGTAGAAAGTAGAAGTCACGATTGAAATTCACGCGCAATAATGTGCCTCGACTGGGAATCGAACCCCGGTCCATGAATTTCTGGTCCGCTGCTTTTCCACTGAGCAATACGTCGCGCACCAAGCTAAAGTCATGTATTAAAATTTGCGCACCTAATCGTCGGCCCTCGGTAGCTCAGTGGTAGAGCAGCGGACCGGAAATTCGTGGACCGGGGTTCGATTCCCCGTCGAGGCACATTATTGCGCGTGAATTTCAATCGTGACTTCGACTTTCTACAATCTTTACCCTACTCACAAACATCCAGATTTATTTTTCTCAGACGCCGTTACTGACGAAAGCGTAAGCGTATCAACTTCGGCATACAAAGTTGTGAAGTGGACATCAAATTCGTGTTATCCTGAATAGATACCGAAACAGCGAAGTTTAGGCCGGATGAAAATGTCTCACGCAATGTCTTATCCAAGTGCTACGAGGCAAACTTGTGGATTACCTTTCCGGGTCGAGTGGGAATAAGGTGTTTGCATTACTCGAGATATAGGATTCACCCCCAGTACCGATTGTTACAATCTGTAAATTACCCATGTTCAAAGATCGTGTCGACAATGGACAGGTCGCATTACAACCCCTAATATAGCACACCTACACGATACACAATTCAGAAAACAATACCCCATCAAACCACATTCTTTTCTTTGGGAAAACCAAAGGCAGTAACCTTCTGAGTTGCATAAAACCATGTGTGAACCATTCAAACGAAAGAAACTTTCTCGGTAAGTTCACTGTTTACGGATTCACTGTTGCTAGTTGTTCCTCTTTTTCTTTTGAAAAACCTCACGCCCCATCCTTCGGGACATGTTAAGCGCCGGCTTTCTTATCCCCAATATACCACTGACCATTGATCTCCGCTACACAGCAGTTTTTACCACTGACCGATAAGCGTATGTTTCCGGATTCTATCCCGTTATCAACTAGATGATGTGTGTACTATCGATGAGCTCGATTATGCAAAATGACATCGCATGCAGGTACGTGAAACTGGCAGCCCGCAGGCCGCAAGCGGCCATTTGCAAGTACACATAGGGACAACCATTGAGATACCGTTATTCTGTCTTCTAATTGCACAAAGTGCAGAATAATGTCCTGAAAAATAAGATTGATCACTCTAGCTTTGTCATTATGTCACAGTCTGAACTGCACAGACAATGATGCCACAGCCAGCAATAAGTTTCAATAAGAAACCCTATCAAGTCCACGGACAAAATCCAACGGCTACGTAGTCCTTAAGAAGTAGTGAACCGTTGCTATGTTTGTATCGTACACTTGTTTCTGTTGCTACACATCTACGCTGCTGCTACAGATTTCGTTTTTCTTTCCCCAAATTGCTTCATTACTCTGCAGCTAGATCTTGTACGTGCATTGAGTGCTACTTATGTGAAGGTATAAAACATTATACGATTACTACAATATACACATTAGATGACCTCAGTTATTTGTCGCGTGAGGCACTCGTGACTTCACATATGTGACCCACTCGGTCCTCGGAGTTTCTCAGTTTGACACAAATGATCTAGCGCTCCTTTAAATATACAATGACTGTCTGGTGGTTGGTAGCCATGAAGAATGTTCTTCAAGATTTAACATTGTTGATGGAGAGAGTATACTGCGCTCTTGATATCGAATACCCGTGACTTCGCCACGGCACCAGACAAGAAGGACAGCATTGTACTTTTGCAAGCACAATTCGTTGCACTAACAAGCACCTGATAATGCAAATGAACAAGCGAAATACATGGAAACAAAGGCAAAGTGAAGAAGCGGTGTGTTTACTAAAAGTACATGGGTACGCGGTACCGGTTTCCTTCTACAAAAAATACAATTTTGACAGAGACTAACTGAGCCAACTGAAGTAGGAGATCTTGGTTTGTTCATGTGCAAGTAAAGTCATCAAATATTTTGAATACGCAGTATCGCCTCCACAATTTAAACTAAAGTGATAGGTTGACTAACAAAAAGATTTTTGTTTCAGCTGAACAATGAACAGTGAACAATGAATTTATACGGGTTAAGAAGCGTTATTTTACAATTCCCGTTGGATAGTTGGTGGGGATATCGACATAACAATTATGATAATAAAACAGGTAGTACTTTAAATATGCAAGTAAGGACTTATTGTTTGCTCCGCTGTAGTCCTGCGATCCGCTTACATTCACAGCCACATACGATAGAAAGCAATAATTCCATAGGAAACTCCAGATGTAGGAGGGAGACGTAGTAATAAGTGATAAAGTGTGTATTATCCAACCGTCTTTTAAATATTGCTAGTGTCGGTGCGGTGATGATCGATTCTGACAGAGCATTCCACAGGTGACAGACACGAATGGAATAGAAATTTCTGCGGCACTATAGACTGCTATATTGAACAGTGAGTTTCAATGGTTGGCTTCTCAGGTTTGCATTGCTGCTGAGTCGCAGTACAAGGCGGCACACATGAGGTGAGTCTCGCAGAATCAACTATGTCATAATCAAATAGCCTTGTAATCTGCGCTAACTTCCATTGAATACCCCCCCCCCATTGTTGCCGCCTCTCCCGGTATGAAAGATTGCGTATTGTAACTACGTTCTTAGATGCCCCACGTTGTGGCTGCTTCAGTGCATTAAGGTTGTGTTTCAGCCATGGATGGCAGGCTTGAATTGCGTATTAGACATAAAAGCGAACATACGCACTGAGTATTTGTCGAAATTTGGAGCTCTTTATTTGTCCAAACAACCGTCGCAACTGCCTCACATGTTGGCTCCCGGTCTTCGAGGCCTTTTCGGATTGTCTGGAGCAACCAGGACACCCAAGTCACGTTCGAGAGTTGATCGTTGTAGTATATTCGTTCCGAGCCGGTATGAGTAGCTGCTCTGATGTCGGATGGAAAGCACCTTGCATATACACACGTTGAAATGCAGCAAGTTTTGGGTTGAACATTGATACACCGTATCTAGATCACTCCAAAGCACATGTTGGTCTGCGTTCGCCTGGATCCTGCGTCAGGTCTTGACATTGCCGACAAACATTAAGAAGTTTCAAGCGCTTCCCTGTGCAAGATCATTAATGAAAACCAAAAACAAATGTGGACCTAGAACTGAGCCTTGCGGCACACCACACTCGACTTGTATGGGGTCCGATAGAGAGCTCCGAAATTGACCACTAATTATCGTTGAAGTAGAAAGTTTTTGCAATCCAGCTTAAAAGAGGGTCGCCGATCCCGTAATGCTTCAGCTTGGAGAGTAGCATCCGATGGTCTAGACAATCGAAAGCCTTGAAAAAATCCAGGTACATCACATCAACGCCTTCTCCAGCGTCAGTTGCCTCGGTAAAACTACTGCGTGCAATTAGAAAATTCATTGTACATGACCGCTGTCGACGGAAACCGTGCTGCTCAGGAGCGATGAGGTTTCAGTCTTCCAGATAGCATACCCGTGCATCGGCAGCTATGTATTCCATGACCTTGGATAGTGTAGGAAGAAGGGATACTGGACGGTAGTTGGAGGGATCAGTTCTGCTTCCACCTTTGTGAATCGGGTTATTATTCCAAACTTCCACATAGCCGGAACTTGATTCCGATCTAAGCAGCGCTGGAAAAACTGAGCTTAAGGTCCAGCCAGTTCGCCTGCTGCTGCTTCCAGTGCCTCTGGACGAATGTTGCCGACACACGGTGAGCTGTGTTTGCGTAGAGAAGTCGACTTTTGCAATACGGCATCTGCGGTAAATGTGATGTGGGTTCGTCCTGGCGAGGAGACGACAAAGTTGGTAGATCGCTTGGTGGCAAGACCCTTTGAAACTTGGGGCATATTGCACGCGCAGCGCGTTTGCTGCTTCCATAGTCATCCTTGTTGGGTCATCAGCCTTCCTGAGTGGAGGTAATCCTTGCCTCACCTTTCTTAGGATATTGACGTGCTTGTACAGAAGCTTTTGGTTAGCATTGAAGGCTTTTGCGACTTTGGGCTGGTAGGCGGCTTTGTCGTCTCTTAACATTTGAGTGCAGTGGTTACGTTGGGCTACGTAGTTATAATTTTCTGGTGCTGGAGCTTCTCTGTACACTCACCATGATGCACTGCGTACTGTCATCCATTTTCGAGTTCTGATCCCAACGAAAAGAAAATGATTTACAGTTATTACAAACTTTTATGTCTGAGGCATCTGCAGTCATCTAACTGAATTTTATGACGAACTCGAGCCAGGCGACTTCCGCGGGTTCTTCGTCAAGAAACGACTAAGTTGTGGCGCTGTAGAGCTGGGCTAATCGATCGTAGCCTGTGATGGTTTGTGCAATCTCATCGTTCTCAGTCTGATATTCTGAAAAGCAGACGAAGTTGAAACTGATCACAACGTGATCACTGCGACCCAACGGGCAGTCTGAAACCAACACATAAATCATATACTCCCTGTTGGTAAGCACAAGATGCAGCACAGATAGCCTGTTACCTGTTCTGAACCAAATGGGCAATGTGATGTGATTTTAAAGAGGAACAATGGTTACGAGATCTTGTAGATCGGTTTTGAATTGTTATCCGATCGTGGCAGGAGCTTCAACACAATGAACGTTGAAATCACCCACGATAAGTATATAATTGTAATTTCGTTATAAACTGCACCTTAAAGCAGCCGCTAGGTGGTAATCATTTTCGAGTGTAGAGTTAATGGGTGGTACATCAATAAGATAAGACAAGCGTCCTTGTCTTTTAACTGCAAGCAGCACCAAAGAGAGTTGGAGAACTGGGAGTCTGAATTCTCCACGGATTTATACTGTAAGTTGCTTCGGTAATACAGGCTTACCCATCCTCCTTTTGTGAGCCTATCGTTCCGGATGAGCGACATGCCCGGTAGCGAAACTTCAGCGTCCGTCATTCCCGTGTGCAACCACGTCTCGGTGATACCAATAACATTATATGACGCGGAAGCGTGGCGATCTTTCAGTTCCTCCAGTTTATTAAAAAGATTCCGAGCATTCGTATGTAAGCAGGTCAGTTTCTCGGGATGAAGTGGTCAAGTGTTGAAGAATGCCGACCGATGGGAGATCGGCAGTTACTCGTTTTTTGATAGGATAATGATACCTCGTTTGCAACTCTCTTAGACCAAGCTGCGTCCCAATCTTCGTTGATACCCATATCAGAGTCAATTAAAGCAGCAGTCAAGTTACGCTTCTGTACATTCGTTGATTTGCTTGCTGCTCAGACGATTTAATATTTGAGCTGGGCAAAGCTGCTGTGACTTTTAACCGAAGTTTAGAAGGAAGACATTTCCGATTTCACTGCCATCGATCCAAAACATCTGTTGCTTTTTGCTCTGACTGAACCACAAGTGTTAGGATTCTAGGGCCTCATCCTCCGTGATTTAGGAGAGGCATCCTGGTGAGCAAGAGCGCTACAATATTATCCAAAGGAAGTGTTGCACGAATGAATCGTCCCTGTTCTAAATTGTACTTTTTGGTCTCTTGAACCTCTTTAGTAGGATGTTCTGGCTTGCCATGTATGAAGTGATATTCCACTGGAAAAACCAAGTGACGGAATCGGTTACAGTTAGCTGTATTTTAAAAGCAAATGGGAATTTGCATACAGACTACATAGGCTTTAGATACATCAGTGACCGACGCATACTCAATAGTCTTATAAGTGAGTGCCTTCTATTGAATGTAACTTCTACTCACTGGTTTACGAAAGCTCTTCGTAGTTTACCATTGGAAACAGAATAACTGAAAGCAATTGATTTGCACCGAATAAGCGAAATTTTCGAGCGGATGGTCTATAACATCGTAGATGTCTCTAACCCAAGTTGAGAAAAACCTGAACAAAGGCCACAAATCAGCCGTCAACTGAAGGTAGATCTAACAAGAAAAATCTTTCTCCAATGCTGCAAAGACATATTTTTCGTAAACAGTTGCCTGCACCTTTGAGTTGGCTTGAAAGTTTTCAGCATGCTAAAAATGTTGGCGGTCTCTGCCCATGAATCCCTCCTGATTTACCATCCTAACTCGAATGTAGCCAATGTATAGTCCAAGCTGGATGAGAGTAACACGACTGCCTGATTAATCATGAACTCGAGTAGGCGATGAACTAAATCGATGACTGTATCCGGCTATTCAGAATATTGCCTTACAGAAGCTATATCTGGAGGGTATTGTATGTCACTGCATAATCCAATAAAGTATATGAAACCTTAAGACTTCTATGAAGTGGCTATTCTGCTAAAACCTTCCAGATAACAACACTTGTTTCTGTATAGTACGATCAACAAGGAACCAAACAGCGCACATGGATTTGGTCACTAGTGTTTTCGACCAAAATTTGGCAACAGCGTTGCAGTTAAGAAGGATGCGGTGTTGTTAAAAGGTGAGAATCTCAGGTACACCTCGCCGATGTTGGATAAACAATGTGGACGTCGTTATCGGTTCCTCCCATTAGTCCTTTATTTAGAGTAGTAAAAGCACTGTCATGAACCAATGCCAATTGGTCTATGTTAGCTGCACTAAGTGACTGCAAGCGTGCAGCCAGATATCAGTATCGGTCCCGTTGAGGTCTTTAGCCAACGGTACCCCAATGATCTCGGACGAGCATTCTGAACAGACAAATGTTACGGTTCTGCGTTCGCAAATACCAACTCCATTTAATTCAGCGAGGTTGATTTTTAAATCAATGTTTCTAACCACTGATCAGAAAGCAAGATATGAAGAATAGACACATTATCGAGAGGTAGGTGCACGTTGCCGTTTGCAGGATCTATCGGTCAAACCGCACGGAAATCTTGTCGCGAAAATTCACAAAAATAAAACATCGGAACTGAAGTAGAAACTGTAAGTATGGGTTATTAGGTGCTCGTAGCGAGAAAAACAGCAATTGTAAAGCAGCCGACGTTTGACATCAAACCCAAGTTCACATATTTTCCGGTTCCACCGACTGAAATAAGAGAAATTCCCTGCAATTTTAATGGAGGCACTTAAAGGGGGTTAAGTAAATCAACCTAAACTCTGTGTACTCCAGCTCGAACATTACTTTTTTGTGCTCCTTCACCAGACCGACACTTTCAGTGACGAAGCTTCGTGCTGCTTTCAACCTATGGATTTAAAAGTAAACGGAGCTACAGCACCTGGTCAAGTACCCATGTCAAACAGTCGTTCCGCTTAATTCGAGCCGCATGTTCGCGAACTCCTTGCAGGTGCATAGCAAAACTGGGCCAGGCTGCCAATTAGCCTACATTTGTTTGCCTGCACTAAACGTGGGTAGTTTGGCCATTGTTCATTAACGTCTACCAAATGAGGTTAATTCACCTTTTTAGTGTCTAATTTTGTTACTCTGACTGTAAGCTTTGTTGTCAGCTTTGCCAAACCAGATACGACCCACACTATGATGCGGATAGTTACGGGTGACCGTGAATTAGGCACGCTACCGTGAAAATGTCGGGAAAACTATTTTAACATTCCACACGGGCTCAAACTACTATTGACGTCCAAAATCCAGTGCAGCGAATGGGATAATAGGAACAAGTTTGAACCATAAAGTTCTTTGTTTGATCCGAATGCCATGTGCATCAGGCACAGTACAGCTTTTCCATCGCCCGCTGAGTAACTTGGAATGTACAACTGTGCTGCGCAATGCTGAACGTGAACAGAATCGCGTCCTAATTACGATGATTGTCCCTTAGGGCACGTGCATTACTAGGAGATTTTTGACAAACTGTGCAGTGCATCATGGGTACAACATTCTCACTAAGGAAGTACAACTATTGGAATTCAGAGCCTTTGTATACCCCATAACAGTCGATGCAAAAATATTCGAAAGACATGTTACCAACATCTCTAGACGAACTGCTGTATTCCCCTCGCACCAAACCGATAAAGTGCATTTGAACTTCTTGACCTCCAAATTTTCGGGAAACAAAATAACGGATTTCTTCCAATTACGAATGCGAGAAATGTTGGCAGATCAGCAGGTGTACCTGAGAAACCAGCGCAGTTGGCATGTTTGCGACGAACTTACGATTCTATAACGCGGTTGTAACCCAAAGCCAATATTTTTCACTCCAGAAAGACGCGCACCATTCTGTTACAGTTGACACAACTCAACACCCTTCGGAAATAACGGCGTAAGTATAGTTATAATTGGTAAGGAACGTGCTATGAATTTTGTCTAAATATACCCTCTAAATCATTTTCATAATTGGCTAGAAGTCATTTTTATCTTTAAGCATACGTTCACAGTCCATGGGAATAAGACGGTCAGCAAATGATGTCCCTACGCTAATTCTTACCGCGCTTAATCACATGTTACTCAAGAATAGGAGTAGAATAGAATGTCAGTTTGCATATTGTTACGTGAATTAGCGCAATTTACCTGTGCCAAAATGGTTTCAACATGGAAACTGCTACTCTTGTATGGATGGTAACTTAAAATACTACCGCATTACTATGGTTTAAGCTCCCGTTACACAATGACACATCATGTTTCTATAAAACCTAAACCCACTTTGCCCAGCGTTTTGAATGAAAAGCACTTTTTACTACTTCCTAGCAGCCGAGTATGAGTGGACACTGGCCTTGAGTAAGATTTGTAAGCTCAGTCACAAAGTATTCCCGCATGAATTACGTTTTGGCACTGAAGTCACGTTTTGACATGAAAGGGGTCGTTTGCTTTTGTTCCCGTGTCATTCCAAGAGGTTGTGTCCAACACAGTTCGATACCGTCATTGCTAGGATAAACTTGCGAACAGTGTGGATACCAAAAAAGATGTTAGAAAATTACTTCCGCTAGGACTATTATCACCCATTGCAAAAAGGTAAATAGTCACTGTGAAATTGGATATTCTTCGGTAATCAGATAGCTGAATTTCCAAATTCACCACATCATCAGCTATAACATACAAGTATGTTCTCTGTTCTGAAACCGAATTTCACGGCCTCTTCGTGCTCCATCGTCTAGGCATAAGACAGCGCGCTGCGCTTCCCACGTCGCACTCGCTAATTCGCACAAATGGCTTTCTTTGAAGGCTTGGTTATATTAGTGGTTAATTTAATTACCGACCTATCCATATTTCTAACATGGTCAAGTTGTCGATCATCATGAAAACTTACATCGGAACCGCTTAAAATAGCTTAACCAAATTACTGCTTTATCCACTTCTCTCAGTTGGAATGTGTCTTACACTACAAAAATCATGTGCTTATATATATATACGTATATATATATACGTATATATATTAGCCAACTAAAAATAGATACACGGCAAGATCACATCAGACGGACATATACTCCTCAACCTGCCTGCTGCACTTTTGTGGAGTTGATATACAGTTCATTTCATCATGGTGCTCTCTTACCTACTGATAGAACAGTCAACTTCTGCTGTAATATCCAATCACTGTATCTAACTCTTCAGTCCAACATATATATATATACTTATAAAAGGTTAGGTTTCATTAAATTATGAACCAACCATCCACAAGGCACATTATACCTGCTTTTATTTCAAGTTAAAGAAAACACGTGGTTGTATTGCTTTACTGTCCTGCAGATCGACATAAGGTTCACGGTGTTGTGCTTTTAATCCCTATGATTTTTTCCATGATATGAACATAATCCCATTCGATGATAGACAAAAAGCATAGTGCGATACGATATGTTGTCGTTAGTGCTGTTGAGTAGCCGAAACTCCTTTCACTTGCATGTAATAAACTGACGAGAAGAATGGTGCTGAGCGTCTCGCTAAAATGTATGGCTCATGCATTCACGGCTCCACTGAAAGATGTAGCTGCACAGCGAGACACTGATAACTTGACAACCATGGTCAACGCTTTATGCCACGGCAACCATAACCAACTGGTTGATGTAGCTCACCTGTTTCCTAAATAAAAAGCACTTTTATTTTGACAGAGGAGTACAGTGAGTTCGAGACTGGCCCTGACAGCCTACTCCCGGCTCCATTCAATGATAATGGGCATGCACTTGTCAGCGAAATTATGTCACTGTTCACGAAGATTTGGATTGAAGAGAAAGTTCCATTTGCATGGGGGAATCGGTCATTGTCCCGATTCACTAGAAAGTATCCCACAAAAC
Source organism: Dicrocoelium dendriticum (assembly GCA_944474145.2). Taxonomy (NCBI): domain Eukaryota; kingdom Metazoa; phylum Platyhelminthes; class Trematoda; order Plagiorchiida; family Dicrocoeliidae; genus Dicrocoelium; species Dicrocoelium dendriticum. The sequence continues at coordinate 62,106,760 of OX104067.1, read as the reverse complement.
TCGAGCCAAGTACCGCGGAATTTCTTTTCTCTTTGTTGCCTCCAAGGTATTCGTGTTAGTCCTGTACCACAGAGTTTCAGCGATTACAGAAGGCGTTCCCCGCAGGAACAAGTATATCTGGACTTCTCAAAGGCTTTCGACCGTCTGAACCACCGTATCCTCCTTCACAAGCTGCAGTGTTGTGGAATTAGTGACCAAATCCTCGGTTGGATAGGTAGCTTCTTGCTTCAAGAACATCTGAATGTAAGAGTTCGCGGCGTCATCTCCGACCCAGTCGAAGTTAAGTGCGGAGTGCCTCAGGGCTCAGTACTTGGTCCACGACTATTCCTGATTTACATAAACGATCTCGCGACAGTAATCACCTCCAACTCCTTATTCTTCGCTGATGATCTCAAGATATGGCGAGCCATTAGAACAACCAGCGACAATGTAGCACTTCAGGATGATCTTGACAGGGTCTACGAATGGTCGACTCAGAACCTGCTTCAGTTCACTACAAAGTGCAGCGTGTTGAGTGTACGCCATAAAGCCACTTGCGAATACAGACTGGGTGATCAAATATTGCAGCGCACTACAACAGAATGCGATCTAGGCTTGATAGTGCAGGAAGATCTGGGTTGTTCCCGTCAGGTCGAGAAAGTCGCCAAAAAAGCTAACCAACACCTTGGCCTTTTGTGGAGAGCAATCGGGCGCTTCGACCCTTCCATCTTTTCTCAGATGCTCAACGCCTACATTCGGCCGCATTCTGAGTACGCCATCCATGACTGGTAGCCATGGCAAAAGCAAGACCTTACCGCTCATGAACTGCCACAACGAAGGGCGACCAAGAACGTAAAGTGCCTGTTTCATCTCCCTTAACGATTAAGGCTGAAAAACCTCGGAGTCTACAGTGGACAATATCGACGCCTGTCTGGCGACTTGATAATGACTTACATGATTCTGAGGAATCCAAACCATTCTTGTCGTCACCTACTAAAACTGAATATCAATACCACACTCAGAGGACACCAGCAAAAGCTGGACACACAATACAGTCAGTTGGAATGCCGCTGGAATTTCTTTTCCCTTCGTGTATGCGAATACTGGAACGCTCTTCCCACATAGGTTGTTTCTTCCCCCACGCTAACGGTATTCAAAAGCCGTCTGGATGATTCGCTCATCCACTTACATTACGCTAATCAGATGTCTCCATCAACCAAACGCGAACAAACGGTGCTCATTCCCAGCTTTTGTGCTTCACTACTTACACACTACTGTTGTATAATATAGTTTAGGATATACTACACTCCATTCATCAATTACCTCAGTCCAAGAAAGCGGCGCACGAGTAAGCGTTGTCGTTTCGTTTGTTCTTAAGGCATACTTTCCCCATATTAGTTCCCATATTTCTCTACAGTAACAATTCAGTACACATTCTAAAAGGTTTATATGAATAAGGGGCACCGAAATCACTAGACGCTTAAATTGACAACCTACACGATTTACTTTCACTTCAACCATCCTACGGGACTTGTAAAGCTGTCGCTCTTTTACCTGTAATATATCATTGTTCCTTGTTCATTGTTCAAGTCGGTTTACGTCCAGGCCCAGGATGCATCGACCAAATCTTCACACCGCCAGCTTCCCGTACTTGGACATGTCCAACAACGACCAACAATGGTAGGACTTTAGGCATCCGAGCGGCAATTGATTAAGTAGACAGACCTGCGCTGTGGAACGGTCTACCATGGAAACATGTGTCCAACAAGTTTGGAATCATCTCGAACAAACTTTACAGCCACACGCCAGGCATAATCAGGGTTTCCAGTACGCTTTCCTTTATGTTTGCTGTCACCAGAGGCGTTTGCCAAGTTTTCTATATTTCATATTTTCCCTTCACTTTTGTTATCAAATAGGTCATCCGACCAGCATTGAGAGGCGTCCAAAACTGCGGTATTGAGCTTCTCCCAGGTGACAGATTAGCGGATTTGGACTACGCCGATTAACTCACTTTGCTTGGGGACGATCCACAAGCCGTTCAGCGCGTTTTGAACCAATTAGCGATGGCTTTTATGTAAAAACCTAACGAAAATGCCGACATTTGTCTAATTTTGCACTATTTATCAATATGTTAGCATATTATGTCACGCTGAAACTGCGTTCTTTGGCTCTCTGCGAGTTATTGCTACTCATATTCTTGACAGGGTTAGTAATTTCTAAATAGCATCTATAATTTTAACCATTTAACTCCTAAATTATTCGTTTGTATATGTTGAAATCAACATAGTGATTAGGTTATTGTTACATGTTTTCAATGTTGACAGATAAACGAATCTGTCTTTTCACAGTAGGGGCTTTTAGCGAGTTGGACAATTCCAATTTTACCCATAAAACAGAAAAATGATGGGACCAAAAGCGCGCCACTTGACAATTACTGAATCCATTGTAGGCAAAACATTTCGCTGTCATGCTCGTCCTCAGGTCACGACGATTGCAGCTAGACCAGCGAGATTGAAAGTTATTGGTTTTTGCAGCTTGTATGAAACCCGTCATCCCTTATCGACGCTATGGGATTTTTAGTGGCATCCGCTACTCCGGGCGACCAGGGCAGGTGAAATCTTCTCCAAACAAGAACACATGATTCGTATTTGTTCACCCTTGACACTTCGGCAAACCTTGTTGCAGCTGCAACTCAGCTCCTTACTCGCCTTATGGTCGGCGATCGCTGGCTGTTGAGAGCTGAACAGTGGAGTCGGAAATTACCGGCAGCATTATATATGAGATAATTGCGGTAAAATGTACCGCATAAATCCGCATATTAGTCAGCTAATGATGCATATCTTCGTGTTTGTCACTTTATAACAACTTGATACCTGTCACTGATAAATGCCTTTAAACCTTGACTCAATCCTGTTGGTCACCATGGAATTCATTGGGCGCAATACGACCAGCTTCCTTGTTTGACAGAATTGGGCAGTAACTTCGTTTTCAGGATCATGCAGCACCCGCTATCCGCTGCTCAATCTACCTACATATCTTGTGTCACCTTTCCTTTCCGCATTACCTCACGTAAAGTTGTGAGTGCTTCTATGACCTCGTGATATCCTTCCTTGCTCGGTATCGGTCCAACAGGTATATCGGCCCATTGAATGTGCGTAAAGAGAAAGAGTACCAACTTCAGAAATGATGGGTAGAATAGGAATTCATCGCATTTTATTAGTCCTGGAAAGGTGTTGCATAATTAAATCATTGGTTTTCATGGTCAGTTATGCTAGAACTTTGGCCGATGGAACCTAGCTAATGTATCTTGACTTTACCATAGTCGCATTGATTATCCGAAATGTGTAAGAAATCTCAAAGGTACTCTGTGGAGAGCAGAGTCCATATAATATCCTAAAACATTTGGAAACAGCAGGTTCCCCAAACTGGAGTTACATATTCTGCCATACTGCAGTGCTTTTCTCGCTTACATTATGAGCCGAAGGGTTCCCTACCTTTTATTTAACTACTATAAATAGTAAACACGAAAGCCGCACTATGAAACACGTTGTCTGTCTAACATGGCGGTTAGATTTGTCGAATAGTAAACATCACACAATTATGCTGAATGCAACAAAATGCGCAATGGAAAGATGAACGTGATTGGCATGCGGTATGTTGCATTCCATTGGCAAAGCCAATTCATGTCTGAGCAACAGCCTACTCCTGCATTTGCAAATACCGTTGTATCTGGTCAAGGTTGTGGACGCCGTGCGATGTATGCTGTTTTCGGATGAAAAAGCTTTGGTAACCCAGTCGGCTAACACTGTAAACCACGCCCTTTTAGCTTAGTAGTGAAAACGGCATTCCTATGTCATGCGGTTCGAGGTGGAGCAACAGCATTCTTCTTCATGTGACTAAATAAACATTGTTTAACCGATTAGTCAGATGGCGACATGAAGTTGGAACAGTGTGACACTAGCTACCCCATACGATAAATTTTACGTTGTGTGGCATTTCATTGTTCCTTCTAAAGAGAATCAATTCCACATATAAACGGTAAGAATAAGCGTTAATGATATTTAGACCTGTGGCCGTTTATATCCACATCTGCACCTAAAGTTGATCTGCGATTAGATCAACTATAACTTGGGGCAAGAACGGAACTCCATATAAATTGTGCTCGTGAGTTTCTGCAGTTAAATTTAATAAAGTTTTATTCCGCCATAGTATTATTTCATGCTGCTGACGAATTTTCCATAACGGTTGGAGCTACGCAGTATATATATATGGGGTCAGTTTTGCATTATCGCACTCCACAACTGACCAGCTTGTCGCAGAGCCAAGTGGCATCATCCAAATATTTATGAAACTTTGCCTGCACATCAGACGTTATAAGAGCGACTTTTATTAACAAGTATGCTCTCACAATGTGTTATCTTGATGGTGTAAAATGCTCATCCTAACTCTAATTTGGCCTCCGTATTACAGTCCCTGATGAAGAGCAATAGGCCATAACCTCAAAATTGCGCGGGTTGCCACTGTGTGGACAGGCTTAATCGAGATGCATGGCATTGGCTCAACCAATGGGAACAGGGACTGGCTGTTCTCATTAGGCACCACTCCTGACTTGACCATCGCAAAAATCCTGTTGCACTGAGTACAAGTGATATTGCTACTCACAAACACTCACGGAGTAGTCACGCTCACCTGCTCGGCTACGTCATCGTAAGAGAGCGTGCCATTCATGAATTGATCATGATACATGTAATCAGTAGAACTGAGTGTAGAACTGATCACATGTTTGTGCGGACTAAATTTTAGAAATATTTTCGAAAATTCATCTATTATTCACCTGCCTTGTGCCGGCGCAAATTTAATGTTCGTTCCTTAGGTACTAGCGAGAAAAGGGTGGAGTTGGAAAAGTCAGTGGCTACCCGCCTTCGCGATGTCAAATCCATAGCCTCAGTGCACCAGTGTGCAAGTACATGACGGAGAGCAGTGGTGCTACATCCACGAAGCACTTTCTGTTGACAATGTTATTACCAAATCCTTGATAGGAGTAACGTCATCACCTAACTACAAGGGCTGCGGTCCGCGATTAATGAAAGTAATATTACACTCCGAGGGAATGCCGCAAGTTCTGTTGGTTAAATAGTTGCACTTTCGAGCCAGGTTGCCAACAGACATCCGGCTAAAGGCAGCAGGCGAACGGCCAAAAGTCGTAAGCAAATCGATGGAAAATGCAAACGCTGCAGATTCTTTGTCTGTACAGTCCTGCGGAAATACCGACACAATAGCACTCGCGGCACTCAACAGGACAGAACACAGCGTGAGTTAAACGTCTGCACAGAAACGTAGAATAATGCCATGCAACTTGACTGAAATTAATAAACCAAAAACGATTAATGGCTGGCCACCTCACGGTCGGCTTAAAAACCAACACAAAGTTGACATTCATCAACCCACTCCTAACAACAAACCCCTATCTTGTATGCACATAAACGCCCAAGGCCTTCTAAGTAAGTTGGTCGAACTTAGAGTACTCCACGACTCACAACCGCGGGACCTCGTCATGATAACAGAGAACTGGTAAAATCTTGAGATAAACGATTCTGAGATCAAGTTACCGGTCATGTCACTGTTTCGGAACGATAAAACCGGAATGGGTGGTGGAGTGATTCTTTATTATAATACAAACCTCCGATGTGAAGTTATCGATCACCCTGAAATCCGCGCTCCTGAATCGCTTTGGTTGCGAAACAAGGACACAGGTCTCCCAGCCATGATTTACCGCCCATCAAACTCAAATTCGGAAATGGACTCCAAACTGAACCTAATCTTTCGGTTTGCTTTGAACAAGTCCAACACCCACATGCTTATCGCTGGAGACTTTAACGTGCACTACGTAGAAACGCCAGCAGCTTAAAGCCTACTTGCAAGAGCTAATTGTTAGCCACCCTATGTACAACCATGTAACCTTTCTTACAAAATTACGAACTGCTAACAGGCCATCGATACTATATCTAGTGTTCACTAACGAAGAACTCATGGTTGACGGGACAGTTAAAAGTAAACCACTGGGTTGTAGTGACCGTGTTACTCTACTATTTAACTATATATGCTATGCGCAGTATCCTTAAAAGTAGGAAGCTAAAGTTATGCTGTCACGAAGTATAATGTGTTATCTACGCTTGTTAAGGATCCATCTTGGACTTTCTTAACCGAATGCTCCTCAGACGTTGCCTGAGAAACTTTTACAAGGACGTTTAGCACAGTGGTAGCGCACGCATCGGAACAGAAGTCCTTCTAACATAAAAACAAGTGTTAGTCATTTCTGAGAAGCAGAACACGTACATGTAGGTCACTGTGGGAGTCGGCATAGCGAGCTTAAAACGACTGCTCGAATGCCGAAACCTGGACTGCATACGTGACCCATCGTAACTTCTGTGTGAAACTGATCCGCGAAGACAAGGTCACGTATTAGCAGGAGTTAATGAAGCGATTCTGCACGAATCGCAAAATGCTGTACAGGCACATTAATGGTCTTCGGAAGGTGAGGCGGGAGATTCCAGCACTAGTCACGCCTGATGAATGCACACGATAAACAATGGAAGCAGTCGATCTCCTACAGCTTCATTATTCCCGAACTTTCCAGCAGGTAACGAGCCCAAATGTTATCCTCGTTTCCGTTACTCCACCGTCTGGTTTAGACAACATCAACTTCACCGCGGAAGCTGTGTTGAAGGAGTTGTTATCCTTGCCGATCCACAGTTCTTCTGGAGTCGATAACATCCGATAGCCGCACTGATCCTAATAACTACGGTCCAGTAACACTACTTCCTGTAACATCCAAACTTATAGGATCAATTATCGCAGATGCGCTGATGCAGTAACTGGAAAGCCAAAACTTAGTAGTCCCAAAGCAACATGGCTTTCGTCAAAAGCCTTTTTGTAATACTAGCCTATTAATTGCACGTAATAACTGGACTGAAGCTGTTGATGATGGAGCAGGAGTCGATGTCACCTACCTGGATTTCGCAAAAGCGCTTGCTGGCCTAGACCAACTAATTCATCTTCTGAAGTTTCGGAACTACAACATTGGCGACCCATTCATGAGTTAGATTAGCTGTTTTCTTCACGAGCAATGGCTAGGGGTGAGAGTCCGAGAGTCATTGTCCAATGCAATGGATGTGGTGTGTGGTGTACCAAAAGGCTCGGTGCTTGGACCTCGTCTATTCTTGGTGTTCATTAACGATTTGAAGAGATCGGTTGCTTCCGATTTCCTATTTTTCGCTGATGATATCAAGATTTGGTGAAGGATCAAAGACCGGACGACAACGAGGGGCTGCAGTGCGATTTTAACGCAGTGTCGAACTGGTCAGTTCAAAACGCCCTACCATTCAACGTAGACATATCGCGTTATGCAATTAAGCCATGGACATAACTACACCTATTTGTTTGGGACAAACGGAGTGTATACCAGCTCTTAGGAATGTGACTTCAGTGCGATCGTACAGGGCAACCTCAACTGTACAAAACAGTTTGAGGTAGCTGCGAAAAGAGGCAACCAGCACCTCGGCATGTTGTGATGAGCATTCGGGAGATTTGACCCATCAATCTTTCTAATGATGTACAATTCCTACGTGCGCCTGCATGTTGAATATACTATCCAAGCTTGGCAACTTTGGTTGAAGCGCGACCTAGAAGCGTTAGAGGCACCCCAAAGAGGAGCTACAAAGAATGTAAAGGGCCTGCGCTATCACTCTTACCACCGAAGGCTAAAGTTGCTGAGGATTTTCAGAGGACGCTATCGAACGCTGCGCGGCGACCTCATTTTAGCGCATCAGATATTGTGTGACCCCAACCGCGTATGCCGCCACTTGCCGAAACTTAGTCACAACACGCAGCTCAGGGGTAACTGCCTGAAATTGAGGTAAAAATACAACCATCTAGTGTGCCGACATAATTACTATTCCCTCCGGGTTTGCTAACCCTGGAACGCACTCCTAAACGCAGTTGTCTTCTCCCCTACCTTGGACTTTTCCAAAAAAATCGATTAGATGTTGCTCTGAGCTCCCAGCAATTTGTTACCTAAACTCCTCTATTGTGGATTACGACAAGCATACTTTTCTACAGGAGTTATGTAACAAATTTACCCAAGTAAGTGACTATATTTCACTTTTCTCACGCCTTATATCAACGACCACTGCACCACAGTGTATTTCCGAACGTTTATGCTGGACTTTTTAATTTTACACAGATGTTATTTATCAAAGTATTCATCGAGGCAGACGTTTGGTAGATGACCCACATATATTTTGATTTCATCGTATTCACCCCAACCATCCTACGGGACATGTCAAGCACTTGCTTTTATCCCATGATAAGGCATTGTTCAGTATTCATCATTTAAGTCGTAACATCAGAAGTGTGCTAGCTCATAGCAAAAGCAAGTGCAAAAGTGAACTAGCTCACGACATGTCCGGTGGAGCTGCACTAACCCTCCAACAATCGCATTTGTCAGATGTATGCTTGTCCTAGTCCAGGAACACAACCGAGCAGCGAATGAGGACTAAGATCCTCTAATTAGAAGCATGTCTGAACCAGTTAAACCTAAGAACAACTAAACAACGTTATGGTGCACATGTTATTACTACTGAACCACGCTCCGCCAGGTCCCGATCGCTGTTGTCTTCCCCATCTTTGGCAAAATACCAGGTGAAAATTAACGGTAACCCCGTGAGGCAAACAGTGCCTGTGTCAACTAAAATCAGGCACAAAGCGAAACATGTGATTAATCAAATCTAACCAAGCTTGATGACACTTGTATGCAAAAAGGATAGAGCAATCGAAAAGCAACTCACAGCATCTGCAGCTCAAGCGTCTACTGTCCAGCCAGAGTTCCCAAGAACATCAGACCTATTTGCCCCGATTGCTGCAAAAACGCCCGAGTGACCACACACTCCGTTTCCTCTGTTATAACACCACCCACTTGAACAGAGCGACAAGCAATAAGCAATCGTCACTTGGCGGCTTCAAGACAAACGATCCCCAACCTCACAGCGCAACGAAAATTGGATCTAACAATAGTGCCCTGACAGTTGCGTGCTAGAACCTGCTCCAAGCACCATGTATCACATTGCAAAGTAAATTGTCCGACGACCTAAACCAATGGGAACCACTGTGATTTCTGATGAAAATAAAAGCCGCACCCACAAAATTAGTACGAATTACTCGGCCAGTGAATTCTGTACATTTTGGCGAGCTCATAATGGGTAGCACACACACACGCGCGCACTATACACGTTAGCTAGAAATGGGAAACACTTCAGCAACTGTGCCGCAATATTTGAAAGAAAAAGGGAATAAAATGCAACAGGCGTTACCAGAATTATTAGATTAAAAATAGAATGCTCGACTTATGTGGAAAAACCTTCTGCTGTCCGCAAACGCGCTGTAACATGGACCGTGTGGGATACGCATGTAACTTGAAGTTCTGTGGAACATGTGACAGTCGAAAAATACCTCCGAAGTAGGACACAGAAAGCCTGATGGCCCCAACACTAACTTAATCCATTGTGTGCCAGAATCTCCTCCACAATATAATCAAGAGAGCAGAACTCAAGAAATAGAACAGTGGCGATGCATCCGCGAAACACTTTTTTGGATAATGCTGTGGCGTTGTCACTCAAAAGGTTACCTCTCTCGCCAAATTATAGAGCATGCAGCTCGAGGATACTAAAACTCATGGTTCAACCCGAGGAAGCATCCGCAGACGTGTTACATAGTTGGCGGAAACATCGAAAAAGCTTTGCATCGGAACTTCGATTAAGGACTGCAGACGCTTCACAACGTCCAGTTACGAAATCATCTGAAAACAACAGACGTATCGACGATCATTGCTCCTGTACCCGATACTGATGTAGATTTAATGTAAGTTGGGACGCGTCTTAGTCAGACCAAATTAAGAAAGCAGTAGCATTATCACATCAACACTAATAATGGCCAACCTCACATCGTTCAACATTCCCACACACATGAATTCCTTAACACCCTGTGGTCTACTAGAGACCGACAAACTAGCCTAATTTTACACCATTGCTCATGACTTCTTCAAGAAATTGGCCGAACTGAAAGAGTGCCAAATTTACCAGAAATATGATATGTTCCGCCTCACGGAGATGTGGTTACACATTAAAATAAGGGACGCTGCAATTTCACTACCAGGCATGTCACTCATTCTGAACGACATACTGACAAAAGAAGGCGGCCTTTGTGCCTTGTGGCACAAACGTTCCGAGACTTTACGGCTTACCAAAAGTCCATAAGGCCGACATCCCGCTTCGTCCTATTCTGTCAATGGTTAACTCCCCCTACCACGCAGTTGCCCAGTGGCTTGTAGGAATTCTTGAGCCGGTGAGACAACAGCTTGCGACTTACAGCCTGCGCGACAGTTTTCAGTTTGTCGAGAGCATCAAGGAGGCCAATATTAATGAGAAAGTGATGCTCTCCTTTGATGTTGTCTCGCTTTTCACTAACGTCCCGCTGATCGAAACCATCGATTACATTTGCGAGCAGATAACGAAGTTGGAAATTAAGATTTGTATACCTGTGCTTGAATTGAAAAACTTATTGCTGCGGTGCACGTGGAATGTGCAATTTCTATTTAATGGAAAATTTTACCGGCAAAAGGATGGCGTGGCCATGGAATCCCCCCTCGGTCCATTGTTCGCAGATATATTCATGGCCAAATTGGAGCGAACAAAATTGCAGGCTGAGATAACATCTTTTGATCACTATCATCGTTATATGGATGATATATTTATAGTGGCGGATAAAGGCATAAATCTGGATGGGGTTCTCAATCGTTTTAACCGGGCACACGCAGCATTGCAATTTACCTACGAGACAGAAACTTACAATCGGCTTCCATATCTAGATGTCTTGTTAACTGGGAGGCCAGACGGCTCCATCCAGCGGAAAGTCTACAGGAAAAATACGTGGATTGGTCAATATACGAATTTTCACAGTTTCGTCCCACTGAGATATAAGCGAAACTTCATCCAATGCCTTACCACAAGAGCACGTAGAATTTGCTCACAGGACACCCTGGATAAGGAACTAGCCATTATAAAGAATACGCTGCTCGAGAATGGCTACCCTGATAGATTTGTTTCAAAGAATTTTGAAGAAAAACACAAGCCGGTACCAGTTTTAACCGCGGCGAAGAAGGAGTTATTTTTAAGAATACCTTTTAAGGGGGATGCCGCTGCCGAGCGCCTAACCAAAAGTCTTTCAGCGGTAGTCAAGTCGACATTCCCAGCAGCCAGGCTAAAGTGCACATTTTCTACTGAACCACTTGTTTGTTCACGCAATAAGGATACACTGCCAATGCTGACCTCATCTATGGTTATTTATCAGTTCAAGTGCATTTGTGACGCTACTTATATTGGTCGAACGGCAAGGCACTTGTCCAAACGCGTGAAGGAGCACTGCCCGCGCTGGTTGCGTCAAGGAGGAACTGGGGCCATTAGCAGCGCCGTTTTGGCCCATATTGTCGACACGGGGAACCAAGTCGATCAAAAGCGTGCCTTCAGGATAATTTACAGGGTCCCCCATCACCAATCAAGAGGTTTACGCCTCCGTGCGCTCGCGACAGCTGAATCGATTTGCATTCGGTTGTTGCAACCTTCATTATGCTCGCAAAAGAAGTTGCTTCATGACTTACAGCTTCCCTGGCCAGCTAGAACGAACGATACTGAGGTCGATTGCCACAGATCAAGCTCGATAACATGCAATCGACCTGTCAGATCAATGATCAACTTTTAGCCTTCCTCACTGATCTGTTAATTAGCTATGTAACTTGACCCAGTGAGTCGATTTCAGTTCATTATCTTACTTTTAAATATGAATGTACTGGTCGGAAGAGAATCATCGAAAACAATTGTTCACCTATGGTCTCGTGTTCTTTTAATTTGGGATTACTGAAGTGACTTACAGTGCGAGGTCATGGAGGATCTAGTTGCGTTGATTTCTGTTTCTGTTTGGTACCGCCTACAAGTAAGAGGCAGAGACACTTGTCTTCTATCCTTGGTATAATTTGCCTCTAGCTCTAAATTTGAAACAGACTACCAAATTGTGACATCCGTACGGTGAACTCTAAAAGAATGATCCACTCACATTTTGACCATGAGTGATTTCAATGTGCATTGTTTAGAAACACCTGTGACGACGGAAAAAATTTTGGAACCCATCTGCAGGAGCTTGTAAGCAGTGTTCCGGTTTATAATTATGTCACTTCACCCACTCGGTTCGGAACAGGTAATAGGCCATTTGTGTTTGATCATGTACCCACCAACAACGAATATATGATTGATGGGTTGGTTGTTGACTACTCGTTAGGTCGCGGTCGTCATGCAGTTATAGATTCGACTACATCTGCTATGCAGAATACCGAGATGCGGACCGTGAAATGCTGCGAACTATCACATGCTACGACCGATTAGCCTACCACGACAGTGCCAAAACCTGACCTTTCCTCACCGAAGACTCCCCGGATGTCGCCTGACTCGATTTCCTAAGCATATTCAATCGGCTGCTTACGGATGCTTCAGAGAAAAAGCTTTGCAAACGGTCTGAAGCAGTTATTTACGTATGGAGCAGAACTCGAAAATTGCTGGCAATACGCAACGCGGTATAGTTAGGGTGAAGATTATCCACAACACCAAAACGCTGGGATAAGTACGTAGACCAACAAAACCACTATATTCAACTTCTCCAAGAGAACAAAGCTGCGCAACAGCAGAACATAGTACAAATCTTCAACGCCAATCACAACCTGCTGTATATGCACGTCAATGGTCAAGGGAATGCAAGGCAAGTTGTTCCGCCCCTCACGACGACTGATGGCTTAACACGGAGGCTTTCGGAAGCAGCAAACGCGCTGCGGATGCAATATGCCCTTGGCTTCCAGAGGGTCTTATCAGCAAGAGATCTGGCAGCTTTTATCGCCCCGCCGCCGGGAATCACTTACATCCCCTTTATCACCGAAGCTATCTTGCAAATGCTGACCATTCTACGAAAGCACAAATCCAGAGGTTTCAATACTGTTCACCCAGAGGCACTAGAAGCAGAAGCAAATCAACCGAAGATTCACAGCTCAGTTATTCCACCGCTACTTTGAACAAAACCAAGTTCCTCTCATGTTGAATACAGGAATATTAACACTCATACAAACAAGTGGATGCAGAACTGAGGCTTCAAAATACTGTCCAGTTTCACTTCTCCCTGTACTGTCCAAGGTGATGCAATCCATTATAGCCAATGCGCTGGTGTGCGATTTGGAAAGCTCTAACGTTATTATTTCTGAGCAGCACGGTTTCCGTCGAAATCGATCGTGCACAACGATTTTGCTAATAACATGGAGTAGCTGGACCCAGTCGGCTGACGCTGGAACGAATGTTGCTGTGATCAACATGCTTTTCTCGAAAGCGCTCGATCGTCTAAATCATCGAAACTCCTTACCAAGCTGCAGCGTTACGTGATCGGTGAAATTGTTCTAAGCTGGATCGCCATCTCCTTCAACAGCAATTGGTGGTCAGAATTCGCAGCTCCTTCTCTGACCCCATACAAGAAGAATGGGGTCGGCCTCGAGGCTCGGTGCTTGGTCCCCGATTGTTTTTGGCAATTGTCAATGTCCTCATACTAACTATTACATCTAACTCCCAGCTGTTTGCTGAGGAGTGCAAGGTTTGTCGCAAGGTTCATAGGAATAGTGACTGGCAACTGCTTCAGAGCGATCTAGACACGGAACATCAGGGCTCCATCCTAAATTCACTGCTAATCAGTGTGAGTACATGCAAGATGTTCTCCATAGGAAGCCAGAGCAAACACTATTACAGGCTCGGAACGCATGTTTTGCAGCGAAATGCCACCGAACCTGAGTTGGATTGTTCCAGGCAATTCGCGAAATCCTCCCAAACCGGTAACCAACATGTGGGTCTGTTAAGACGGGCGTTCCGACAAATAGATCGCTCTATTTTCCGGTAGATGCTTAGTGCGAATGTTCGCTCATATGTCGAATATGTAATTCAGACCTGGCACCCGTTGCTAAAACACGACCTTAGTGCATTTGAGCAGCCTCAGCGTTGAGTATCGAAGTACGTTATTGGAATGCACCATCTTCCATCCGAGGAGAGGCTGAAACGATTGGGGGTATCCAGCATAAGTTATCGACGCTTACGAGCTGACTTGTTTGTGGTGTACTCAATTCTGCACGATCCACATCAGGTGTGCCGCTCTTTACTGCAACACAGCAGTAATATCCCTTTGAGAGGTCACTCACTAGAATTGGTGGAACAGTAAAGCCGCCTGGTTTGCGCAAGCATATTTTTCCCTCCGCGTACGTCACCCGTGGAATGCTCTTCCATAATCGGTCATTTCTGCATCATCACTATCCATATTAAAACGACGTCTGGATGACTCATTTACTCCCCTGCGATTTTTACCTAGTATTACATCTTCATCCTAATCCTGGAATACACTTAGGATCTACTTGCTGTTACATGTTTGCGCTCAGAAACTACACGGATCTTAGGACTACAGCGTAAGAAACGATAAGTCCCTCATACGAACGTAAATAATCCGCCGCTTTTTATTTTTCGATAACCCTGTATAACAACCTACAGGGACGTGAAAAGCAAACCTTCTTATCTCGTATAACATCATTGTTCATTGTTCTTATATCTGCTTCGTATGATGAATGCACTGTGGACGGAGAAAGCGAAGCAGATGGAATCCTACGCCCAACGCCGCCAATACGGAATTTATTGTCTCCTTGAAGGCGGTGTATGGACTCACGTTGCAACCGCTGAGGACGCTGATCGATCCTATTTTGGCACTGCCTATGCACAGGCTGCAAACCTAATGCAGGTCTGGTGAAAACAGTTAGACCGTATCTTGAGTAAGCGTTCGGAGATTGACTGTGCTAGTTTGCACGGGCTGCAACAGCAAGAGGGATACACGTGTCTCGCAGATGTACCCACGCTGGATGAGACACAGCGAGCACTTAGCTGCAAAACGGTAAGTGCGCCGATGCCGATAGAACACTTCATGAATTTTTGAATCACGATGGACCCACATTGCTACATGCCCTACTCCACTTGGTGCAAGGCGTGCAGATTGCAGAGTAAGTGGCGGCCCACCTGAAGGATGACTTTATGCTACCAGTGTACAAAAGCAAAGGGAGCAAGCAGTATGGCACGAATTATCGTGATACCAGCCACTTAATTTACGTTGGAAAGTTAAGAGCACAAATTCTGCTCAACTGCCTCGTCACCCAGGTTCTTGACTCAAACATGGCAGAAAAGGTGCGCGGGTTTCGTTCCTGTCGCAGCACCGTATACTTTGTGTTCGCAGAACTTCAATTACAGGAAATTTGTGACGAGCGAAACCAATCATCGTGTCCACTGTTTGTAGGCGCTACCAGGACATTTGACACAGTGTACAACAACGTATTGTGCCTGGTGTTGGGTAAGTTAGTGCTATTAAATGTCTACAGGGTTATTCAGTCGAGGGTGTAACCGTGTGGACAAACCCCGGACGATACTGTTTTCCGTGGTGTGAAGCCAGTCGGTGCCTTAGTCCCTGAGCGGTTTATGACACACCTAATTGCTATGATGGATATTGCATTTTAAGTTTGGAAATACGGTGTCCGCCACGATCCCGCATCGATGGTAGATTGTCGAAAATCCATAATTTCGGTACGATAACCCGAATGCACCAAACAGCCGTGTCGATGAGGCCGTTTATATACGACTGCGTGTTGTTTGCACGCAGCGACGATGTATTTCAACACATGACCATGGCTGTCGCTTAGCTACTGGCCAAGTTCGAACTCACTGTCATTCAGTCTCAAGTAAGACCGTTTCTATTTTCCAGTTGTCACCAGGAATCGAATCTCTGGGTTGCCCGTAAATCATGTATGCTGATGAAGCTTTGTAAATCTCACAATCTCACTAAATACTGGAGCACGCCGTCTGTAGGCTTGCATATGACCAGCGAGTTGAGCCTCCGTTTATCAAAAAGTAGTGCTGTACTGGAAAAGCTGAGGCATCGGGTTTAGATGAACCATCAGCTGTGTTGAGAACAAGCAGACATTATGCAAGTCGATGGTATTGTCAGATTTTACGACAGCAAAATATGAAGGTTTTACCGGAAGGACATCCAATATTTGGAATACTTTCCTCAGCTGCACCTGTGTCGGATTCAGTGCATCTGATATTGTGACAGAGTTCCTGACACGGAAGTGCTCGATAGAAGTGACATAGGTAGAGTGGATTTCAGAAAACTTGGTAGACGACCGGTTAATGCATTTATAGTAATAGACAACGTTTCGCTTTTGACACAAAATCTTCATCAGGCGAAGTGAATTATCTTAACATTGGCATTTTATAGCGATCATGACAAAGCTACATGCATGGACGAATCAATTTGCAGTTCATCAATGAATGATTACAGCGGTCAAAGGTCACTATGTTCGTTGGTACATTGTAGTTTTTTCAGTCAGAGTCAAGTTGGGAAAGGAAATTGCTGGTCCGCGGAGAGTTACATGTGTAGCTTTGTCATGATCGCTATAAAATGCCAATGTTAAGATAATTCACTTCGCCTGATGAAGCTTTTGTGTCAAAAACGAAACGTTGTCTATTACCATAAATACATTAACCGGTCGCCTAGCAAGTTTTCTGAAATCATGACTTCCCGATCGGTTCCAAATATGTTCCAAGATATTGAATAGGTAGAGTGGACTTCACACTTCTGCTGTGAAACCTTAGGTGGCCCTGACATATTCGCCTTATGGACGCGACTAGAATACCGAAGCGTTTATTGTATGGCCAACTGCCTGCGGAGAAGCAGAATGTAGGCATACCGAAACACCTCTAGTTGGACATGAAAGGAATGCGTCTGTCACGAATTAGTGTTTACTTTAGGTGTTTGGAAGCAGTGACGGTTGGTCGCGACCAATCACTTGACCAAACCAAGAACGCTGTTGTCAAGCTGCAACAGGAAGTACTTTTGCACAGGGAAGAAAAACGTCTGTTATGAAGGCGCGAAGCACTGGTGGAGCCTATCTCATCTACTTCAAACACATGTTGCTAGAACACACGCAGCAGTGTGTGCGTCAGCCGAACCGGTTTGGCAAGTCAGCAACTTTGTAGACAAGTAAGTCAAATTCTTAAGTGTCGGCGCTTGGTAAGTATGCTGTTTCCGATTCCATTCACTGACCTAATGCAATAATATGACAGATGTGCAGCGTGTATTACGTCATCGCCGCAGTTATTCTGTACGTGTGCCCGTGTGTTCGTTTTATCGCGTTTTAAAGGTTTGTTTATTTATATCTTTGATCTGGCTGTGCTCAGTGTGAAAGTTGACAGGGTACTTATTTGTCGAAAGCCCTCAAACCGGAGTACTGGCTTCAGGAGACATCTGGTTATTGTGGGGAGACAGATACACAGTTTTCATGACGTTGCTGAGCTCAAGGAGTGTTTGAACCCATTTTGGAACAGGCTACGGCCAAGCGCTGTGCATGCCTGGTATTTAGGTTACCCTCTGTTAAAGTGAATGAATGATATACCTATTGAAGTTGTGTGGGCCGGTTCCGAATCAATCGTGGCTCGCCCCCATATGTCTCCTAGTATTATTCATTCGAGCTTTCGCTGGATATGGGATAGTGTAGAGGAAGTCCCGAGTAATGGAGGGCAAGCCATTCATGGTATTTCAGTAGGTGCAGGTGCCTTGTGGCTGTTCATAGTCGCAGTGACATGTAAGTCCGGTAAAAGATGCCGCTAACCATTTTTCGTGGTGAACAGGGCTGTGGCTGGTAGTACCACAGTACACTAAAAAAACTAACACTTAAAGGAGAAATTCCTCATGTGTATGGGTGTTGCAGTCTGCTTACCGTTAAGTGCGATCACTTGCAAAATAGGAGCGTTTTCAATCATATGCGCATATTGCACTACGCTAGCTGATCTCGCGGATAAAACGAGCCACCGCAGCCAGCTTTGAAATAAGTGCCTGCCACAGATCCCTAGCCATGCGTTGATCACTTTTCAGTTCCCTACATATAATATTAGTGAACGAAACGCATACGATGAACAAACATCTAAGGTACATGTCTAAGTCACCGACATCGCAGCCTTAGCTTTACGCCGCTCAGCATTCACTAAACTTTGCCTAGCCTGAAAACTTGTTGATAGATCATCAATATGACTAAGAATAAAAACGGAACGGATGAGTATTTTTGCATGGACGAAATTCGGCAAACCTGCAGAAGAGTTCAAATTTGAATTTGGGGAAGAGGAGTTACTCAAAAATCTTATCACACCGTTGGTTATCAATGTAGATGACGCTTCGCAAGTTTGTCTCAAGTCACCATTGATACCGAATGGGTGTGATACACATGACCAGGCATTTCTATGGGTGCGAGAGAAACCTTGCTGGGACTGTTCGTTTCCTAGGATCCTGTCGAAAACTACGTGACCCTGGCTTGATGTAACACTTAACCAAAGAAAATGTGCGCGTTACACCCACTGTGACATAAGATTAAAGGGCAGACAGCGAGCACACACCGGATCCTGGGAAAGCTACTGTGGTGTGAGTTCAAAAAGCGTGCATGTTGGTTTGTGCACAGGATTTGTTCGCTCATCTATAAAAGGCTGTCTGTGGTAGACAGCTGACTTGAGGCTACAGCTCCGTGCGTGTGCCGGACTGTTTGGGCTTCCCTAGCGATTGAACCAAACCAAACTACTCGGGAGATATTAAACATTATTAACCGGGATTCCCGTTTTTAACCAAGAATTATAAGAAATAACTGTGTGAGATATGATAAACGCTGCTTCTATGTCAAAGAAGGCAAGAAGTGTTAGCACACCAAAAGCTTGACGGCACTGCATTATTTAGGTCATAAACGGGGACAACGTAGCTGTATAAACTGCACACAAGACAACCGCAAATTTTCTCCAAACCTCCTTTACTTTAACGGCAAGGAATATATTAATTTGCGAACTCATTCTCTCAGGAACAATACCGGTTTATCTTGCTTTGATCCAGAATTACTTCATTCTGACAAAAAATGCACTACGCTCAACGATGTAACATTGCAACTGTCTACCCACATTCTTGGACTCATTCGATAGCGCAAGCCAACACGGTTAGAACAAACCTAACAGTTTCAGTAAAATAGTGTGCAATCCAGCCATAGCCATAAGTCTAACCACAGTAAATAGATCTCAATTCTGCAACCAGTGCATTCCTATGGTTCTCTTCAAAAACCGGTGACCATCAATGTACTTGATTAATACAAACCTATGTTACCCACAGTCGGGTGTTTCAGCTGAATGAGACGCGAATCCAACGAATCGGAATGACACAAGGAACGGACAACTTGACCTATCAGTTAAAATTCGCAGTAACAAGGGTACTGGACCGGTACCGTGACATAAGTCTAACCGACATAGATAGTAGGAGAAGCAATCTCTCAACTGATAAGTTTGATTTTGCGGCTCATCGATAAGGGCTGATTAGCCGATCAGCGTCCAAGTGGTGCTAGCTGTGTTGTTCGGGTTAATTATGTTCCAGTGAGTGGTTCGGAAGCAGAGTTCCAAGATGCGGTATGTATCCGCTTGGCAAACTTTCTTCTTATAAGAAGCCACAAATATCTGCTTAACACCACTGTGACTTGGTGTATATGAATTGCCACCAAAGAAACTCACTGCACCTTGCCATTCCGGGGATTTCACCCCATTCACCAACGTCATCCACATTGCTCCTTCCTATGTTGGCGAATTCACCAAACAATTAACGAATTCAGAGTAACACTAGCAAATTCACACCATATGATAATTTACATATGCACATGGATTCGTGTCATCCGGTGTCCGGATTTACCTGTCACTGCGGCCTCTACGGGGACAGCCACAGGATGCTTGCGCCTAGAGAGGAACTACGGGTGGCTTGCGTTGCACCACCCACAGCTACAGCCACACACTCCATATCCAGTGAAAACTCGAAGGAATAAGACCGAAAGGCATGCGGATGGGGCCACGTTTCATCAACGGAGCCGATCCACACTCTTTCAACAAGCAGAGTAGCAGCATTCCGGTCTATCTATGTGGGAAACCATAAGTATCAGGCTTACACAAGTCGGTGGCTGGACGGTATTCCGCTCCACAATGGATGTAACCACTGTTTGAGCTTAGCACGGACACTAGGACCGTGCAACCCGTCCCCATCTACCAACGATTCACAGTTGCCTGAATCCAGTAATCGAAGGGGGTTGTTAGACAGGTAGGCGCCTTGTCAACGTTAACATCGAGCGCAGTCACACCGGGGATATCAAACAGCCCACACAGATTGTATAGAAAAATAAACACGTAAGACGGACACGGCAAACGCAGTAGGTTAACAGAACTGAGCTAATCAACGTGAGGCACCATAAGAACACGGCTTAGGAATATTGTCAAGATAGGCATTTTGAGGCAAATAACCTTGATGCGGTTACAATGTGAGGTAGAACAGAAGTAAAACCACTGTGGAACAGTAATGACTTATCGTTAGTGTTGACTGCAAATGCTGTCTCATATGGTAATCCGTGATCCGTGCAGTTAGGTAAGCCAAAACCTGTCCAATCGTCTCTTGTCCGAAGTAAGCGAGAATTAATATCAATGTTTACCCATCAGGCAATCGGTAGTGTGTTGTTCTCTGTAGTGTGTCACTACTTATCGTCCCCTTGGTCGCCCGTTCTAGGCTCTGGCATTCTTCGACCAATTCATTAGTGCCGGGAATGAGACCTGTGTCACAGCATTTCGCTTGGAATGTCATAACGTGTTTCCGCTATCGGTGAATCACGGTTGATGACCTGTCCGAATCTCAGTGTATGTGCGTGAAGGCGACGGCAGTACGAATGGGCGTACAGAGGCACTTAACTGGGCTACAATGACATCATTGAATTACGGTGTCACACGAAATAAAAAATTACACGACCCATCTGTCAACTAGAAACGTAACGAAATACAAACAGAGATGTTAGCGCTACCTACCATTTCAATGCGCTCCAGTTAGATAATCGTGTGGATACAATAGACATCGAGCAGTCAGATACTGATGTCATGCGTGTGAAAATGCGATCAGTCTGTCAAGCTGAAATGTAACGCTTACAGGTGCTTCTAAATGGCTCCCAGTTAATCATACACAGTGATGACGAGCGCTGCCCCCTGCGAGTAAAGATATCCCTTGACATCTAAATCCGAAAGTGAACTGACTACTGGTTGGTTCGGCGGAGCAGTACGCCACCGGCAGTGTCCCCAGGTTGCGGATCAGGGAAGACCTTCCTTGTGATGGTACCTGTGAATAAGCCTCGGCTGTTCGCAGACGAGATGACTAGGCAGCTGCGGACAATCAGCGGCAGTGTCCTAAAGGCTGGGAGTTTCTGGCATGGTCAACTGGTTCCTCATTAAATACCACAAGAACTCGCATGACGCTGTGTCGAAGCCAAGGTTACCGGCTATAGAGTCACTGACCACTCACTTCTGGTCACCGAAGTGAGTACTTAGGACGGATGAACAGCTTCGATATCCACAGGCTTCTATGAAGGCGTATGAGCTACCCGGCTGTCAACAGTCTTCTTGCTTCCCGGCGAGCTCGGTAGTCCTTGCTGCTTCACTGGGGCTCTTTGGGCGCCCTGAGTAGTTTGCATATACACAAAAGCCGGCTCCCAAATGTCGCGGTATACGTTAATCGCTTTGCTGCCTTGCGGGTTAAGTCCCTATGACCCAAGCCTCCGGGTGGGGTCTACTATGTCAACACTCCCTCGGCTTCGGAAACCTGGAAGCACTATGCCCACACAACGTATGGATCCATGTCTCAACAATTCTTCGTTCGCTCTCTGCGCTTTCGCTCTATCTGCTCTCATTCTCTCAATCTGTTCTCATCGGCCGAGGTGCTGGCAGCTGAACCTGCCAAAGCACCCTTTAACGTACCACCGTTTATTCACTCTATTCCACGTTTGTTCAACTCCATTCTTGGTCTTCCCATTCCGTTTTCAAGTTCGCAACATCGTGCCACCTTGGGCGTACGTTCTCGCTATGCGGATCAGGAATCTAGGTCCGAAGATGTACCAACTCGTGTTGACAAGCCGTTTCTAGCGCCCCGTTCCCAATTCAAGCTGGTAACCTTCAATGTTCGGACGCTGATACAGATTGGATCACAGGCAGTCCTTGCTCGCATTCTAGAAACTACGGTCATTGACGTTTACAGGACTCTAGCAAGACGCTGCGACTAGTTTTACCGTCTGCGCATTCCACTGGCATTTTCACTTTGCACCCATCTGGAGACTCAACCGCCGAAGCCGCTGGTTATACTGGTGTGGGGCTTGCACTGAGCACAAGTGCTGAGGCCGCGCTGCTACGCTGGATACTGGTTAACATTCGACGATGCGTGATCCGACTTGAAACCTCAGTAAGACTGTCCAGGCGCGAAGCCAGCAGACGCTGTCTATTCAATGTCGCAACGAACGATCCCAGAGATGTCAGCCTGGAGTCAGTTTTATGGTCAACTGGCCGACCACCGTAAAAAGCACCGTACTGATATCGTGGTGCTGGCCGGGGACTTGAAGGCGCAGGTCGGTAGACAAAGTTAACGAACGTGAACTCGGTGGTCAACACGGCCATGGCACTCGCAGAACTGACAACGGTGATCGACTACTTCAGCTCTGCACCCATCACGGTCTCTTTCTGTGGAGCACTAGCTTTCGGGGATCCTGGTGCCAACGCGCCACCTGGAGACCCCATCACATGGCCAGCCGCGGACACAAATTAACCACATCGCTATTAGCTATCAGTGGTGGGTTAGCACACAGGATTGCAAATCAATCTGAAGTACCCATCTCACTTGGAATCACGCGCTAGTGTGTGCCAAAGTTGCGCTACGTTTTGGTGTCGTCGTTGCTGCTACTTCGGCCCACTCGGGTGAACAGCATCGATTCCGGAAGAACTGTAGGTTCGCAGTGAAAGCAGTTTCTTCAACACAGAGGTGGAAGTAAAGGTGAGTTAGGCGTTGAAATTGGGGCTATGGAGTTTGGTATGTAACAATGGCGGACGTCTTGTTGGACGGACGTGGCCTACCGCATCCGCAGCACACTGACTGCTTCTTCAGTACCCTGTGAGATGCAGACTGACGTGTTAGGTGGGGAAATAGCCTGCTTCACCTTTCAAATGCAGTTAAAATGCTCATCTAGGCGTTTTTGTTGAAAAATTCACAAGATGGATATTATTGGTGAGACACTGTCCTCACGAATAAGCAAATTGCAGTGGTTGCGCTTGGCTGCACAGTCACCCCAGAATTTTAGACTAGAACGCGAGTTTAAGCGCGCCAAGCTGCATTTGTTACTGACATACTTGTTCGAATTCTGCATCTGATGAACAACGATGGTTTGGTGGAACAAAACCAGCACAATTTCTGAAGCAGTTACGGTCAGATGGTAAAAACATCCAATAAATTAAATCCCGGTGCAGTCAAATGAACCATTTTTCAAGGGGTCCCAATAAGCCATCGCAACCAGATCTGTCAGGGTGTTGTCAAGTGTGATGGGACACGTTAGTTCAGTGTGTTCTTCGTTCTAATCAGCGCAACAAAATAGTCATAAAGTATGGCAACAGGATGGCTCAGCCCTAGTGGGGTGTCTATCAATGACCTGTCGAGCATGGGTTCCACATTTGTAGTTACTTGGTCTAGTACTGGTGATTTGTTGTCAGCCCTCTTCCTGGTATGTGATGTGATGAGATAGCACCGTTAAAGAGCTTCAATAAGCTTTTGCAATTCAGCCTTAACTGCTGCACTGAAGGATGCTGAGGCGCTTACATTATGTACGTTGAAACCGCCTGAAATAGGAACGTGGCCGTAAGTTGGGAGTAGGCTTTTTGTCAATGCCGTTATACAGCGGGAATCCATCTCTGGAGTGAACTATGGTGAGAGATAAACGACTGCCACGAAGCAGTTATTATTGTATCTGAGACTTAAATAACGTCGTAGCGAATCGGTGACCTGCGTCTCCGGATCCTCCAATGGTTCACGTTGTAAGTCGTTGCGATAGTACAAGATTACACCACCTTCCCTGATGGGACAATCATATCAGGGCAGTGACATTCTCTGAATCGCTAGCTCATCGTCCATATTATCTGAGCTTAACCAAGTCTAGGTTAAGGAAATGAGATCCTAAGCGTGTGTTACCTGACGCAACCGAAGCTCAGCATGTTTGTTGAGAAAACTTTGGGACTAATTTACTTGAGGAAATGTTTTCAATATTCACAGCAGCGAGTCCAAAGACGTGATACGGATAAGCGATTTTGTCAGCCGTTATATGGTCAGTTGCTAGCCGTCTTTCGGTGTTAGTATGGGTAACGATCGACGAACTGGTTCAAATGAGAGTAAGCAAAAGAATGTGTGACGAGAATTGGAATACATACTCCGGATGAACTGAACCGCGGATAGATTGCGGCCGTATAGCAACGTTTGGGATGGTGTGTCAGAATCCAAGGTTATCTTTTCGAACGAAGAGCCACTGCGTTTACGGTGCAGAAAATACGAATGCATAATAATCTGAAATATCCATGGTTAGAACACACGTTACAATAGAGAATGCTAACTAGTGGGATTACATGGGACAACCTAACCATTGCCATTCATTAGCGCATGCAAGCAGGCTCTATTAAACTGATTTAATTTAAATCGCATGCCGCTTTATAAGAATACTGGCAGCTTCGTAAAGTGAAATCAAAAGTTCATCCCCTTTAACAGTGGATGGACAAACACACAGACAGACAATGAATCGTTGAATTTTCACAGCAGTATTGCCCTCTAAATTTCTAATACAGAAAAACGTATCCAGCACGTTCGCTTAGTTTGGAAATGTACGCGATGCACTAGAAAATTTTAGTGGGGAAGAGCTGTACGAACTAGTTTTAGCTATTTAGTCTCGCTAATTAATTTAGGCTTCCTCGCCACCTGTTGCAGCCGCCCAAACTACGTTCTGACCGGATTAGGACGGAAACTAGTTTGTCGCGCCGAGACTGGCTATCGGAGCATACGGTTAAGGAATTTGCATCTAAGGGTTTTGAATGCCGTATAGATACTTTGGGGGCCCATACCAAATTTTCCCGCCGTCCTAAACGACATGTATCCCCAGCTTTCTTTTGTCCTTTTTCGATTGCTCTCATGGTTTGGTTATCTCATTATTTGACCTTCCTGTTCTTATTTGCTGAGTTTAACATCAATTCTTTCTTAATTCACGCAACCGGCCTGGTGGGAACTGCTAGCGTAGGATTTTTAACTGGTTGACCATAATGTGATGCGGTAGTTGTTTTAAGGTAGTTAAAATCTCAAAGCGTCTTAACAGTTTCTGGTCTAACGAACAGCAGTAAAAGTGACAATCACAGGATTATCACATTTTAGGTCCCAATTCAACTGAAACGCAGTTCGTGGTTTGCCAACCGTTTTTCATGCTACGCGCTGCAACTAAGACTCGCTTATACATACTTAACGGTGGATCTCATGATGGGGGAAGCTGTTGTATATAAGCCCACAAGGCCCTCATAAAGTTGATGGTGTCCACCCGAATGCCTGTTGGCCCCAATTTTACAGTACCGCCCGGGTGAGATACACACCCCCGTTATCTAGACATACTGAATGTCATTGCGCAATGCACAGACGAGAGAGTCTCTCAGAGCAAAGTTATCACCGTCCAGCGACTATTTTTCAAAACTTTGAGGATTACAGAAGCTGCCTTTTTCTTCATGCTAAAATCCTACCTCAAATGGTTTGCATGCAGTGTTTAAGAACAACCTGGCTTTCAACCAACAATGATCGTACACGGGTTAAGCAACACTGATTTACAAAGCCCGTTTGGTAGTCTGAGTGGTCACCGAAAAAGTTCTACTGTCAAAAGAAGGGACTTATGTTATGTAATACAATAGCCTTACACCCCGAGTGATTCCATAGCTTCAATAAGCGAAAAAGTAAATCCAATTATTCCCCAGGAGTAGGGTAGGGAGTAGCGTCAAGTAGCAACGTAAATGGCGGAGTGCGTCATCCAACCAACTTTTAACTATGGCTAGCTTGGGTACAGAAACAACTGATTTGGGGTGAGCGTTCCATGGTTGACACACGCGAATAGCAAAGGAATTACTACGGCATTCCATACTGCTGTACTGTTTGGATAATTACAAGGAGTTGCCTCTAAGTTTGGTGTCGCTGCTGTGTTGCAGTAATGTGCGACACACATTATTTTGATTGTGTAAATTCAACTACCCCATAATCATGTCGCCTCGTAGTTGGCGATACGGCTCGCTAAATACTCCCCAAACGTTTAAGCCTCTGCTCGCATGGAAGGTGGCGCATTCCTACGACATATTCAGAAGTGCGACCTTGAGGTTTCTCCAGTGCAGTGAGGTAGTGCTGCAGTCACGGCTGCAAGGCTTGAATTGCGTATTTGACATGGGGGCGAATATATGCATTGAGCATCTTTCTAAAGATGGAGTTGTCTAGTTGTCAGAACACGCGTCATAACAGGTTGATGTGCTGGTTACCAATTTTCAATGCCTTTGCGGATTGCTTGGAACATCCCAAGTTATCCTTATCAAGCACACCAAGTTCGCGTTCGACGGATGCTAGCTGCCGTACTTGCGTTCTTTGCTTGTAGGAGTAGGTGCTCCGGTGTCGTATGGAGAGTACCTTGTATTTGCTCACGTTGAACTGTAGTCTTTGTTGTGTTGACAATTGATGTACCATAGCCAGGTCACACTGAATCAAATTCTGATCGGCATCCGCCTTAATCCTGCTGCATATACTGGTATCTTCAGCAAAATAGTGGGAAAATTTAAGCGACTGTCCGTGCAAATTCAGTAATAAATCTCAAAACAATCGTGGGCCTAGAACTGAGCCCTGGGCAGCTGCAGACTCAAATGGTATGGGGACTGATAAGGAACTCCGGACTCTGACCGCCAATTGTCGTTTCAAGCGAAAGTTGGCGGTCCAGCACAAGCAAGCGTCACCGATCCTTTATTATTGGAGCTTTGAAAGGAGAATTTGATGGTTTAGTCGATCAAATGCCTTTGACAAATTCAAATAATGAACAATGAACAATGAACGGTGATTTATGCCGGATGAAAAAGCAGTTGCTTGACTAGTCCCGCAGGATGGTGGAGGTAAATCTACAAGTAGCAAAAGTTAGTTAGCTGTATGTTTGAGCGTTCATCCTTCAGCCACGCCGCTGAATAATATAAGTGTATGTGGGAAGTGAATGCGATCGAAGGGGCAAAATGGGGACAGTTATAGTCCTTGTATTCGTGGGAAAAGTAAAAACGAGAATACGCACTTCTGTATCGCCTCTTCAGTTTTGTGTAACATGTTAATCCGGTTTGGAGGGATAATTAAGATGTTCCTAAGTAACACCATTTAGGCAACGAAGTGATGGGGGTCAAGGACAACATCCAAGCGTTTTTTGATAATATCCAAGGTGAAGGAGGAAACTACGAAGTTCGGGAGAGAGTTCCAGAGTTGGCAAACCCGAAGAGAAAAATAATTCCGCCGGCATTCCATGCGGCTATACTGTGCATACAATTTCAGAAGGTTACCCCAAGATTGGTGTTATAGCTGAGCTTCAGCTAGTGACGGCATAGCTGATTAGGGTCACTCAATAGTTGTTAGACTAATATGAGATCGCCGCGCAACCTTCGGTAGCGGCCACTGAAAACTCCCAGTTACTTCAGCCTTTAAGGTTAGGACATATTTCGTAGGCCCTTGACGTTCTTTATGGTCCTGCCTTGCGGTTTCTCTAACACTTGTAAGTCACGCTTTAACTAGGCCTTCTAAGCTTGGATGGCGTATTCACCGTGAGAGCGCACGTAAGAATTGTGTATCATGGGGAAGATGGATGGGTTGAAACTTCCGAATGCTCTCCACAGCAAGCTCAGGTGCTGGTTGGCTCTCTTCGCAGCTGCCTCTGACAGCTTTGCACACTTCAGGTCACTTTGAATAAGCACATCAAGCTTGCATTCTTGGGAAGTTGTTTACAACGCATGTGACCCAAGTTCATCCAAGTAGTCATGTCTATGACGCAATTGAACATTTTTCCACATTGAACGATAAGGTATTCAGAACTGACCAGTTTGAAATCGTGTTTAAGTAGATCACATCAACGGCCTCTCTAGCGTCAGCTGAATCTGTCCAACTACTCAGTACGATTAATAAATGCGTTGTGCATGAGCTCTGCCGACGGAAGCCGTGTTTTTGGGAGCAATAATCTTACAATATGCTAGCTAATACTTTAACGCTTTAGCAATGATGGTTTCCAGGACCTTAGACAGTACATGGAGAAGAAAGACCAGGCGGCAGTCTGAGGGCTCAGTCCTGTTTCCGTCGTTGTAATTCGGAGTTATTATTCCAAGCTTCCACATCGCAGGAATCTGTTGCTGGCGTAAGCAGCGCTATAAAACTGGGCCAAAGGTTTTGTCAGCTGCCATGCTGCTACTTCCAGTGCCTCTAGGTAAATGGTGTTGACTCCCTGGGAGTTGTGGTTGTGCAGTGACCTCGGCTTCTGCACTACAGCTGCTACAGTAAAAGGGAAGTGGGTGAGTCCTGGAGGTGGGAAAACAAAGGCTGGAAGATGGCTTGATGTTAACCCTCTCTGAAATGTAGGAGTATGTTGCGTCCGCAATGCGTTTGCTACTTCTATATCTGTTATTGTTGGACCAATAGTCGTTCGGAGCGGGGGGAATTCCCTGCCTCACCCAACGACGTCCATTGACAGCAGTTTATGGTTAGCACTGAACGTTTTCACCATATTCTGCCGAGATGCGACTTTGTCATCTCTGAGCAGTTTAGTGCCGTGGTTACGGTGGGCTACGTACTTGTACCAATTATCTGGCGTTGGTGGGAATCAGTAATCTCGCCAGCCTGCGCTGAATACAGTCGTCCAGATTTTAGTTCTGTTCCTCACGATATAAAAGGTTTCAGGCCCATTGAAAACGCTTGTGTCTGAAGCATTTGTAACCAGTTTATTGAATTTGCTGACGAATTCATGCCAAGTGACTTCCGAGTGGCCTTCAAAGAGGAACGAACAGGTTGCGGCACCGACGAGCTGGGCTAAGCGGTCGTAGCGCGTAATGGTGCGCACCATTTCAGGGTTCTGGCGGCGATATTCTGCATGGCAGATGACTTCGAAACTGACGACTGCATTGTCAATACGACCCGAAGGGCAGTCTACAACCAGTACATCAATCATATGTTCCTCGTTGGTGAACACAAGATCCAGCAAAGATTGTATATTCCCTATGCTGACACGAATGGGCTACGGACGTGCTTGTAACATAGGACACTTAATCTGACCTCGTGCAGGTCTCCTTTGAATAGTTCTATTCTAGCATGGATTTCTAAACAGTGTATGCTGAAATCACCCATGATAAGGAGGTGAGTGTGCTTTCACTTTAGATTGCATCTTAAAGCTGCTTCAAGTTGGCATTTCGTTTCCGCTGTAGAGGTTGGGGGCGGTATGCCAAAGCCATAAGGCAGTTGCCGCTGCCTTGTAATTGCCGGCGGCACCAAAGTGAATTGGCGAACTGTAAGTTTGAATCCTCAACGGTCTTGCAATGTAGGTTGCTTCGGTAGTAACGAACTACCCCACCTACATTGGTCAGCCCATCGTGTTGTATGAGTGACGTGCCAGTGCTAAGATCAGAATGCTTGCAGTCAGAACTCAAATGTACTTTTCTCGCATATAAAAATGCTCCCCACACATATCTTTCCCATTATCGTTCCCTTTCGTGATATCAACTATGATAGGTAGGTGAAAACTTAACGAAACTCTTTCTTTAGTACGGTAGCGCATCTTTGTCGAGCGCACATGAATGAAAATCAAGCTGGTTTGATAAATTCTAAACCAAAAACAATACAAAGTTACTTGGATTCTCAATACAATCTGCCAAACATGGTAACGATTTTTATCTGCCAAAGGTTAACCCTGTTTTAGCTTCACCCAGCGCAGGCATCATATACCCCTTCGAATCAGATTAACTTCTGGTATTCAACAAGCATCTTACTGCGAAATTCGTCCCTACGAAGCATGATTCCTGCAACTCAAGTTGTTTTCAGCATTTCCCGTGCTCAGATATATGCGCACAGCTTAGTGGACTTTAAAAACTCGTGCAACTGCGAAGTTACAAACAATAACAGATGCTTCGCGCTATCCGGTTATCTAAACGTTACTCATGCAACCCTATTTATAAGAAGCTATGGCGTAATTATCGGCTTTCATTTACATTCGTCCATCACTGACACGCGACCGTCTGCATCCATCCAATACAAGGCACCTTAAAAACTTAATCTTATACGAGCCACTGTCAATCGATAAAGAAACCAAACTGCGGGTGCGTGCGCGTTATGCTCGTGACACACGCGTCTAAGATAAAGGAAGATAAGCGCGCGACTATGTCAACGAATTTGAGGATCACTCACCATCTGCCTGACGTAATCGGACAGGTGCACTGTACGGTTGCAACAACAACCGTCACTGCTAATGGTCCTACTTAACACTAAAGATGGGACTGCATATGTGCCTTGATGGTCAGGGCAGACTTACCTGCTTTAGCTGCGCTAGTGCGTTCCACACTAAGTGGGCCGGCACTAGTCAAGAGACTCGAAAATATGTCTGATGCACTCTGGTTTTTCCGGATATGTAGAGTTACTTCGATAGTCTACTGTATAATATTGCGCATTAAAAGTGATAAAAATTAATGGCCCATTGAATTGATGGCTAGTTGCCTTGCCTTGACATTGGAATAAAATAAAACTGATCCTGTCAGCCAGCAACCCCGTCTGAGCTTCGTTCCTAGGTCAAATAAAAAAGTCAGTCTTACTAACCGACGCAAGGTATATGCGCCACTTACTCGGAAAAATCCTAACCCTTTAGTCGGGCAATTCACATTTAACGTGAATACTATTACTGCATCATTGAAGCTATGCACTAACCATCCAGTTTTGATACGAGAATCTCAGAGCCGGATGCAATCCAATGCAGAGAAAAAACGGATAAAGTGCGAATCGATAAACATACTAGGAGCGACAGACGTGGGTCTATCATCTGTATCGAGACAAGTGACGCGACCCGGCTTTCACCAATAAGTTAAGCCGCGCCGCCTAAGAAATCTAAGTCATGAGTAAAATTCGCAAGTCGGCATTTATCAAACAGAACCCAATGCGTTACCCCTAGTGTACACTAACGTTCCCCTGTCCAAATCCCACACAAAAAAGTGTGAGTTGCTAAATGATGGCAACCAGTGGATTTCCATCTGAGATCTGATTGATTATTAGTTTGAGATCAAAATGCTGAGATATGTAGCGCGTCGCCCGTCCTCGATGCATTATGGTGAACCAAAGATTCTTCGAGTAACTCCTAACTCAGCAGATGAGACTAAAGCTAGCCTTCTCTTAGCAGTTCTCCTCCGAACCTCATCGGGCGGGGTGCGCGTAGAACCAGCTTACCCATGGAACAAACGCACAAAAGACGCGGGCAACCAAGATGGCCCTCCTAAAAGTGATAGCAAAAAGCATTTGTTAGTAGTGTGTTCACGCTTGCGCATCCTCTTGCTCACGACGTCCAACCACATAACCGGCAGCAGTTTTGCTGCGCCCGCGAAGCCCTCTCTCAAGACAATGTTATCGCCAAAGTGTTGACCAGCATTCATTCAGGACCTAACTACAAAGGCTGCAGTCCAAGGTAAATGGCATTTGTGCTATACTCCGACGAAATGACTGAAGGTTCACTTGGATAACTGGTTGAAGTCTAGCGCCAGGTTGTCAACCGAGGTTCGGCTTAATGCATTTGGCGCACTCTCAAGAACAGTCAGAATTTCGATGGAATATACCACGTCAGTAAACCCTGCGTCTCCCCAGTCCCGTGGATGAACCGACACAACAGCAGCCACGACACACAACAGTACAGAGCGGAGCACCAAAAAACATTATGAGCTGGAACATTCTGTGAGGCATTGCAGCCCGACTATAATTCATAAACCAAAGAACAACAAAATACGTGATTAAAGGCCGACCACCTTAAGGTCGCTTTAAAACCAAACACGGATGACATCAAACGACGCATTTCTAACATCCAAAACACTATCCTGTTTGTGCACTTAACGCCCGGACCCTTCATAGTAAGCTCGTCGAGCTCAGCGAACTAAACACCTCACCAGCGCGAGACCTCGTCGTGGTTACAGGGAACTGGTGAAACCTCGAGATAAAAGATTCTGATATTAATTTACCTTGTAAATCGTTGCTTCAGAACCATAGAACTGTAAGGAATGATGGTTTAATTGCTTATTATACAGCTAACCGCAGACGGAAAGTTACTGATCGCACAGAAATCAGCGCGTCTGTTTCACTCTGCTGTTGACTATGATGGAGGAATAAGGACACATGTCTTGCGGCCGTAATTTAATGCCCGCCAAGCTCTACGTCGGAAATGAGTACTCAACAGAACCACGTTCCTAAGCTTCCTTTGTACACGTCAAACAGCCACATTCTGATCGCTGGAGAATTTAATGTGCACAACATGGAAATACTAGCACCATATGTTGAACAGGTTAAAGCTGTTTGCAAGAGCTTATGTCCAGTTACCCCTAGTATAACCACGTCACCATTCCCACCATATTTCGAAGCGCTAACAGACCAACAATACTTGATCTTGTGTTCACCAACGAAGAACTTATGGCTAACGGAATGGTCACATGCACAACAATCGATCGCAGTGGTCATCTTGCTTTACTATGTTATTAGCTATACCATGAGGTTTATCCTGAAGCGTAGGATGATGAACTAAATACTGGCATGCCAAATAATATGTTTTCCGCGCTTGTTAAAGACACATCGCGGACATTCTGAGTTGAATAGCGTTCAGAAGTCGCAACGTAAATCTTTATAACCACCTATAGGACAATCGTAGAGCACGAACGGTAACAAGAATCCTTCCACCGCCAGAGTAATAGCAAGTCAATTTTGAGGAACAGAACACGATGTCCCTGAGGGATTTCGCATAAACAAAAGCTACATGAATGCCGAAACTCGAACTGCCTTGTGACAGTCAAATCTCTGTGTGAACTTGATCTGCGAGTACGAGGTGACACACTAGCAGAAGTTAAGGAAGCGATTCTACACGAACCATCAACCCATACAGGCAGGCTAATGGCTTTGTTTAGGTGCAGCGCGGAATCCTAGCACTGGCTACGACTGACAGCAATACGAGGTCAGCGATGGAAGTAGCCGATCTCTTATGGTTTCATTATTCTTATACGTTCCCGCACGTAATCAACTCAAATCTTTTCGTTTTTCCTATTCACATACTATCAGGTTTAACCAGCATCAACTTTAATGCATAAGCTATACTGAAGCAACGGTTATCCAGACGTACTAACAGTTCTCTTGGAGTCGATAACATTAGAAGTAAGGGTCTGCACGCAGTTGCCAGTGATACTGCAAAACCACTGGCCATTTTCTATCAGCGCTGTCTAGAGAAAAACAAAAGTTTTATCAGTATAGAGGCAAGTGTTCATCACTCAAATTCGTAAGGCAGGTAATCTTACTGGCCCAGTCAATTACCGTCCAAAAACGCGGTTTCCTGGGCTTTCCAAAATTACGATATTAATCATTGCAGATGCGCTGATGCAGTTTCTCGGCAAACATTGCATAATAGCTGCGACTTAAATGATCCGATAAACGCATTCCAGTACTACTAAAAACAAAATGACACACAGTAGCTGGACTGAAGCAGTGGGTGTATTAGAACGAGTCATTGTAATCTACTTGGATATTTCGAAAGCGTTTGATCTCAGATCACGGAAGTCTTTTTCGTAATCCTCAGAACGATGGCAGTGGCGACCTAATCCTGTGTTGGATCAGTAATTTTTTACAGCGAATTCAGTTGGAGGTGAGAGTCAGGGAATCTCTGGCCGGAGCGGTTGAAAACAAGTGCAGTGTACCACAGTGCCCGATGCTTGGGATTCGTCTATTCGTTGTTTGCATAAGTGAACTAGCGAGGGTAATTACTTCTCACTTCCTAGTCTTCGCAGATGATATTAAGCTATGGCGACGGATCAGAGAACTGGATGATTACTGAGGCCTCCGGTGCGATCTTAACACGATTTCAAATCTGGTCAGTTCAGAATACCGTAGCATCCAATGTAGAACGATGTCGCGTTTTCCAACTACACCATAGGTGTGAGTACACGTATTGGCCTAGGGCAAACAGGTTGCAGATCAGCTCCCACGAACGTAAGCTTGGTGTGCTCGTAAAGAGTGACGGCAAGTGTTTAAAACAGTCTGAGGTACCAGCAAGAAGCGGAAACTCTCACGTCTGTCTGCTGCGGATGACTTCGGGAGGTTTGACCCATCAATCTTTCCAATGGTGAACAACCGTGGCGTGAGCAATCCACACTTGGCAAAGTTGGTCGAAGTGTAACCCGTAGGTTTTAGAGAAACCACAACGCAGAGCAACAACGAATAACGAGGGTCTATGTAATTGATTTTACCATCGAAGTCTGAAGTTAATGGGAGAGTTAAGCGAACATTACCCACGGCTACGTGGTGATCTGACATTAGTGCGCCAAGTATTTAGTGACGGCAACCACTTATGCCACCATATGTTAACACTCAGCCACAACACCAAAGTCAGAGGTAACTGCCTGAAACTGAGTGAACAATCCAAACGTCTAGAGTCTAGACGAACTTACTTTTCTCTTCGGCTTTGCCAACCCTGGAACTCTCTCACAAACTCAATTGCAACTACCTTTAAATCGTACATTTTCTAAACAAATTAGATGTTGCCCTTAGCTCCCAACACCTGGTTATCTAAACTACGCCACTGTTCATTACGTTAAGCAAGCCGATCTACCGGATTTATGTGTCACATGAACCCAAGGAGGCGGTACATGAGTGAGCGATCTAAAGTTTATTTTCCTCACACAATACCTCAACTATCGCTGCGACCCCAATTGTTCTCTATGTTTGCATTCAAATAATATTGTTTGCTATCATTAGTTAGTAATGAATTTAACCCGGTAGAGGCTTAAACAGATCACTCACATACTATTTGCTTTTTCAGTTTTCACCTAAACCATCCTACAGAACTAGTCAAGCACCTAATATTAACCCGTGACAAGTCACTATGTGACTCATTGTTCAAGCTTGGCCGGTAGACACACTTAAAGTGGCGTGAGACGATGTAACACGGAATGTCATGTTATGCTTTCTGCAGCATTTTTACCGGCTCGGTGGACCGTACAAACTGGCTTACTCCTAACTATATGTTGTTGACATCATTGTGCTCATTGATGGGGTAACCACGGGCTTCATCCACATGGCCTTGAAGTGCTGCTATATTAATTTTGGAACCATAATTTCTCAACCAAAAGACCGGACACCAAAAAACGTTATTTGTAAACTGAATAACTGAACTGGGTTCCCAGATAAAAATGTTCAATCACCTAGAAAACTGCGAAACCGCCTAGAAATTCTTAAGAAACTGAGGGGCTAGATTTCTGCCAAGGTTGATCAGAGCATTCTGAAGACATAACTTCAGGAAATTATGAAATGGCCCTACAGAGCGTAGCCTCATATCAGCGCAAATATTTCCGATTAATTGAGCCTATTCACTTTATTAAGGTAAAAACGCTTAGGGCTATGTGACTATATATATGTGTAAAATAATTAAGGGATGTTTTACATGAATTCGTATCTATTCCTATATGATGTGAAAAACATTAGCTTACGTTCGAAGTACGATAAGCGTATATAAAGATTTTGAGCATGCCTAAGAAGACATAGCTGGGAAAGCTAAGAAATATATTTGAGTTAATTAGTTGACCGGTTATTGTTCAACTTAGCGAACTTAAATATTGAATGTAGGCTGGGCACCTAGATCAATAGAAATGTGCTCTCGACAAGAATCTTAAAATGCATAGTCAGGAAAACCCCGGCTACTCGGAATGTTTTGAGGTGGTATCACAGAAGCATATTCAGAAATCTGGCATCTTACACAGAGAATTTGGACGATTCAACTCTTCGGTTTTACCACACCTCGGGACCTACATGGAATGTGAAATTCGTACATAACAGCCACGGCTAAAACAAAACACTGTTATGCTGATTCTGTGAAGTCGGATTATCAGAAATTTCCGATGTTTTGTTCTTTTACTTATGAACAATGATGGAGTTTGCGGTATCGGGGCTTCTGTTTTGAGCCCGTTGGGGTATTATAAATTTTGTGCCACCCTAACCATGAGTGCGGCCACCTGCTGCAGCTCAGTCGTAATGAAAAGAAGATACGCCAGTAACACAAATTGACAGAGTAACATACCTGTTCGGATTGCAGTCGGAGCGGACTCTCTAAATGTTCCTCATACCTGAACGACCCTACAGGATAACGTTTTCGCTGCTCCTGATTTAACGTTATCCAGTGGCAACGTCAATACTACAACTGCATCTATACGCGCCACTTCAGGGTGCGCACACCAACATCAGAAGGTCACAGAACGGAGAGCACACTTGGTTTGCTAGAAAAAGTAAGAAGGACGAACTCTGTTATTGAATGCTTCTGTTAGTCAAAATTTGGATCATAGATACCGCTTGTGCTTGGCCTTCATTTTGCAAAGCCGTAATTATCAACAGTTGAGCGACGTTTTTATTTACTATCTATGCTATCTAATGAACGGCGTAAATACAAGTCAAATAGCTCATCACTTATGAACTATTCGCATGCTTGACACACAAATGGGACCAGTATTTTTATGGCTAATGCATACTTTTTGATTGCCTCTTAAATGTCGGCAAGACATCTGCTGCTCTCCAATTGAAAACGTGGCCACTGCTTTTGCAGTTAATTAGGGAAGATTATTTTTATAAATGAGCGATAATCATACATTTTCACAACATGTCTATGGGAGTTCGACTGAGCCACTGCAATTCGGGATGTTTTGGAGAATAAAATTCAAAAAATTCCTCAGAATCAGTTGACGGCAAAGTGTTTACACGTCAAGTTGCGTAGGAGATAATTCAAACGAGGTGGAGCAATAGGGCAATGGTTTACCACGGGCGGGGTCCGATTACCAAGCCCTGAGGTACGCCGCACTAGACTTCGCTTGGTTCCTATAGGGTACTGCGAACCCTTACATCCAGATGACGTTGAACGGGAAAGTCGATTATTCAGACCAAAATGGAATCACGGATTCCATAATGCTGTTGCTTGTGCAGTAGAATGCTTTTAAAAAATCAGCTAGGTGGCATCTACTCGCACACCAGCATCCACAGATTCCGTCCAACATTCACGAGCTTTCAACAGGTTAGAAGTACAGGACAGATTTTGAAAAAATCTATGCTGCTCCAGAACGAGAATTTTATTAAGTTCCAGGTACCCCACGAGCGTCTCAGCTATAATGGACTTCATGATGTTGGAGATCACCGGAAGATGTGTTATCGGAAACTACTTCGCTGCTTCTGCACGACTACCACTTTTGTAGTTGGAAGTGATGATCCCGTGCTTCCACATCGTAGGGACGTACATCTCGTTAAGACGCCGCTGCTAGAGCATTGCTAACTGTTCAGCCAAACTCAAAACAAACACTTTCAATACGTTTCCGCAAATGCCGTCTGCAGCAGACGAATCCTACTTGCGCAAGGACATCAGCCGCTTCAGTGCAGCTGTGGTTGTAATGGATAGGCGGTTTAGACCTGGTGGCCGCACGATCTGTGTAGGAAGGATACAATATGAGTGTACACTTTGGAAAGTGCAGACAAATTGTTGTCAAAGAACATTGGCCCACCCTTGTGCTGGTTTTGTAAACCCACATGTTGTGTGCAGAGCAAGAAGACCGCACTTAATCACGCGAACTTTGATTACGGGTCAGTATAGCAGCTCGGGGTTAGAGCAAATCTTCACCACAAGGTCTTGTTGGTTCTTTACCTTATCCTCCCTGACGAGTTTGACACAGTGGTTCTTTGGTGTTGGGTAGACATCCTCGCTCGGAGAAGCTATACGCGAACCATGCCAAGTCCCACAATTCCACATATTTCCCAGTCCTGCTCATTAGGAACGACTATCTTTTGGGATGAATGGATTTCTGATGCGCATGCCACCAACTTGTTGAATCTGTTGACATACTTCCCCTGGGCCACGGCAGGCGAAAATTCTGCTTAAAAGACCAGTTTTGCACCAATGAGGTAAGACAAGTCAGTATGGTTGGTTATGACGTGAAATTCCTTGGTACTTTCTTTAAAATGCCACGCGTAGCACATGTAGTGGAACATTAGTGTCGCGTGATTGCTGCGGCCCCAAGGAGGGCGCGTTGTTACTATGTGGACCATGAGTATTTTTTGGTCTAAACGGGGTCCAAGATGTCCTAAAACGTGTTGGAAAGTGATATGATTATGCATCGGTGAACCAGCGATAGGATCTTGTACTTCATCCCTCAATCGCTCACCGCGAGTAACCGGGGTCTCTAGGCCGTGCAAATTGTAGTCCCTACCAAGAGAAGGTAGCTGTAAGATCGTGTCAGTAGTTTATTCATAGCGGAGGCTTTAGCGTTCTCCAGTTATATGGTAGACAAGGTGGGCGGTATACAATGACCACTAACCATTTATCGCCCTGCAATAAGTGTAGACTGCCCCAGAAGAAGTCTACGATTTGAACTCATGGGGCTTGTACTCAATCGATGAACCGATCAGAAGGATAGTAAAGAATTACACTGCCTCGCCTAGTGTGTCGGTCGTTGCACAAGAGGGGCACACCAGGTAGTTCGATCTGGGAGTCAGTATTCACGTCGCTCAGCCACATCTCGGTTGCCATGATGCAGTCCCAAAAAACTGAGGCTTGACGAAATCGAAGTTCGACCAATTTCCCAAGAAAACCCAGTGCGTTTGTATACAGACACTTGCGAACAACGGAGGCGGGAAGCATACATGAAAGCACAAAGGTATCGCGCGAATTTACGCTAAACATAATGAAGCCAAATAAAAATCGATTTCGGGTGTTACAACGCAACACGGGCAATGCTGATCTTCAGCAAGCAAAGATTCCCATCTCATTAACATGAATCAACACCAGAAATCATTTCAGGGTAAAGAATTCTTTTCGGTAATTCTCATCAGACCCAAACGTTTACATAAAATAAATGATACATGAATAAACGTTTTATTCCTCAACAGTGCGAGGCAAAGACCAATTGGGTTGTCTTATCAACGTGTACAGCGTTATCGCATAATATATTTAATTGTTCGTCTTTTGATCAAATTTTCCCATAAGGGTTTTGAAATGATTAGCAGTCAATATGCCAGTCACAATTTGATGGAAAATCTTAGCGAGTGACGACAATGGTACAGATACATCAGCTTGGAATGCGTAGTATATCAACGAACCAGTGCGTCAAAGGAGAAAACAGAATTGGTTAAACGGATTAATAGAGTAAGATCGTTCTCAAATATATACTCAAGAATGCAATTATATGTATCTAATCTTATATTGTTGAAACGGATAGAGGATATGGTTACTTTCATATGTATCCAATACCTTTCTCATACAAATCATCTAGAGTCACCGTTTGGCTTAGTGTTGACCAGATGTTTGCAACAGTCAGGTGAATATTAATCATGTGTCTGAATTGTGCATAGGTAGTGCAGTTTCTAACACTCGACGGAAGTTTGTTCCATATTAACGCGTATTTTACAGAGAAAAACTTTGAGCGGAGCATTGTGCGAGACTTTGGTATTTTCACTGTGTGCTCGCTGTTTCTTAGTTCATAGCGCATACGAGTCTGAAACTCGAGTTGTGGCTGAGCAGTGAAGGTCAATCCGAATAGTAAGCGGTATAAAAGGCACAGATTAAGTTTGAGTCTGCGTAGCCATAGCGGCTCCAGATTTAGCGCCTCGCAACGCTCACGGTATGTCATAGTATTAGGCATGTTCAGAAACTTTTTTGTGAACGATCGTTGAATGTTTTCTAGTGCTATAATATCCACTTTTCTCAGATTACTCTGCACTATCGTACAGTACTCAAGTTTCGGCCTAACACATATTTTAAAGGCTTGAAGCCTGGAATCCCTCAAAATAAGAGTTCGACTTATATAGGCGATCACTTTTCTGGCAGAAGCCTGCAAGAATATAACATGCTCTAAAAAGTTAAATGAGGTAGAATATCTTAGACCAAGGTCTCGGACTGCGTCACACACAGGAATAGGGGTATCGTTTAATGTAAGGATGTTTAGAGAAGGGCCACAGCCGTAGTACTATAGATTACTCTTGTCAGTGGCAAAGTGCAGCTTCCAGGAGTTACTCCAGAGCTCCAATGCGGACAAGTCAGACTGGATATAGGCTAAGTTAGGACTACGTTGCCCAGGGGTGGAACAATACACAATTTTAACATCATCTGCGAAAAGGTACGGCTTTCCATACGTGATTTCGTCGAGGAGATCGTTGAAATAGATTAAGAATAAAAGCGGGCCTAGCACACTACTTTGAATCACTCCACTAGAAATTGTAGTGGCTTCAGATGTATAGTTACCGATTTTGACTACTTGCTTTCTACCCTCGAGGTAGGAAGACAACCAGTCTAGAAGCGAATTAGTGATACCATAGGACATAAGCTTCAGCAGCAATAAATTGTGTGGGACACGGTCAAAAGCTTTTTGGATATCAAGAAATATTACGATGACAGCACTTCCGGCGTCTCTTGCTCTAGTCACATAATCAAGGTAATCTAACTGGCAGGTAGTGCATGACCTACCTTTCAAAAAACCGTGTTGATGTTTACTGAGAAGGCTCATAGAACTCAAATATTCTATTGTGCGTTCTTTAACTATCCTCTCCATGATTCTGGAAATAATAGATGTGTGGTGGATTGGGCGGTAATTTTTTACATCTTGCATAGATCAGCTTTTGTGCCTTGGTATTATAGTTGATTGTTTCCAGTGTATAGGATACTCCCCAGTGAGCATGGAAAGTGTAAATACATTAACTAATGAACCTTGTGTACACATGTTTATTTAGTTTACTTGGTCTACCATCTCTATCTCTGTCTCAAGTTATCGATTTTGGTCATTCAAACAGTCAAGAAGTCAATCCCAGCCCCAGTTGACGCTATCTCCACAATCACCGTTATGTAAACGTTTGGGTCTGATGAGAATTACCGAAAAGAATTCTTTACCCTGAAATTATTTCTGGTGATTTTGGTTGTATTTCTTCGCGAATCCCCGGGCCCTTTCCTGTTATTGCCAAGATCACTCGGTACCTAACACTTCAGAGGCAAACTACCGTTGTTCGTTATTTTCCGCACGGCTGGGGATATGCAATGAACTCCAGTTTGTTAATACGGGGAGCATGGATTTCGACGAAATCTCGCTGGTTTTAGTTTCCCCAGCCAATTGTAACTTTGTTCAGACCGACTTCATACATATCGCTGATGGATTATGTGTGACGTGTGCTGACTTTCGCACACCATTTCATTAATCTGAAAAATGAAGTAATATAGGTTAAGAAGCATCGATTTACTCGTCCCGGAGGGTGGTTTTGAAGCATATCGAAAAATAAAAAGCAGTGGAATATTTAAGTTCAAAAGAGGGACTTTTCGTTTCCTACGCTGTAGTCCTGCCATCCGTGTAGTTTCTCAGCGCAAACATGTAATAGCAAGTAGATCCAAAGTATATTCCATTATTAGGATGAAGGTGTAATCTTAGGTAACAAATTGCAAGTGAATAAGAGCCATCCAAACGTCGTTTTAATATGGATATTGATGGTGCAGAAAGGACCGATAATGGAACAGCATTCCGGGGGTGAAACATGCGGACGGAAAAATATGCCTGCGCAAACCAGGCGGCTTTACTGTTCTGCCAATTCTAGTGAGTAACCTCTCAAAGTGATATTACTGCTGTGTTGCAGTAAAGAGTGGCGCACATGATGTAGATCGTGTAGAATTGAGAACACCATAAACAAGTCAGCTCGTAAGCGGCGATAACTTATACTGGATACCCCAATCGTTTCAGCCTCTCCTCGTATGGAAGATGGTGCATTCCAATAACGTACTTCGATACTCAACGCTGAGGCTGCTCAAATGCACTAAGCTAGTGTTTTAGCAACGGGTGCCAAGTCTGAATTACATATTCGACAAGTGAGCAAACATTCGCACTAAGCATCTACCGGAAAATAGAGCGATCTATTTGTCGGAACGCCCGTCTTAACAGACCCACATGTTGGTTACCGGTTTGGGAGGATTTCGCGAATTGCCTGGAACAATCCAACTCAGGTTCGGTGGCATTTCGCTGCAACACATGCGTTCCGAGCCTGTAATAGTGCTTGCTCTGGCTTCTTATGGAGAACACCTCGCATGTACTCACATTGAATGGCAGTCAATTAGGGATGGGGCACTGATGTTCCGTGTCTAGATCACTCTGAAGCAGTTGCTCGTCGGTATTCCTATGAACCTTGCGACAAACCTTACTCTCATTAACAAGTAGCAGGAAGTTAGATGTAATTGTTAGTATGAGGACATTGATAATTGCCGAAATCATTCGGGGACCTGGCACCGAGCCTCGAGGCCGACCCCATTCTTCTTGTATGGGGTCAGAGTAGGAGATCCGAACCCTGACCACCAATTGCTGCTGAAGGAGATAGTTGGCGATCCAGCTTAGAACAAGTTCACTGATCACGTAACGCTGTAGCTTTGTAAGGAGTTACGATGACCTAGACGGTCGAGCGCTTTCTAGAAATCTAGGTTAATCACATCAATATCCGTTGCAGCGTCAGCCGACTGGGTCCAGCTACCCATGTTATAACGTTGTAGCTTGGTAAGGAGTTTCGATGATCTAGACGATCGAGCGCTTCCTAGAAATCCAGGTTGATCACAGCAACATTCGTTCCAGCGTCAGCCGACTGGGTCCAGCTACTCCATGTTATTAGCAAAATCGTTCTGCACGATCGATTTCGACGGAAACCATGCTGCTCAGAAATAATAACGTTAGAGCTTTCCAAATCGCACACCAGCGCATTGGCTATAATGGATTGCATCACCTTGGACAGTACAGGGAGAAGTGAAACTGGACAGTATTTTGAAGCCTCGGTTCTGCGTCTACTTTTTGAACGTATGTTAATATTCCAGTATTCCACATGACATGAAGTTGGTTTTGTTCAAATTAGCCCTGAAATAACTGAGCTGTGAATCTTCGGTTGATTTGCTTCTGCTTCTAGTGCCTCTGGGTGAAGAGTATTGACACCCGGGGATTTGTGCTTTCGTAGAATGGTCAGCATTTGCAAGATAGCTTCGGTGATAAAGGGGATGTAAGTGATTCCCGGTGGCGGGGCGATAAAAGCTGCCAGATCTCTTGCTGATAAGACCCTCTGGAAGCCAAGGGCATATTGCATCCGCAGCGCGTTTGCTGCTTCCGAAACCGTTCGTATCAAGCCATCAGCAGTCGGGAGTGGCGGAACAACTTGCCTCACCTAACGTTGAAAATTGACTTTCTTATACAGCAGTTTGTGATTGGCGTTGAAGATTTGTACTATGTTCTGCTGTTGCGTGGCCTTGTTCTCTTGGAGAAGTTGAATATAGTGGGTTTGTTGGTCTACGTACTTATCCCAGCATTTTGGTGTTGAAAATAATCTATACTGTCGCTACGCTGCTTTGCGTATTGCCAGCAATTTTCATATTCTGCTCCTTACGTATGTAACTGTTTCAGACCCTTTGTAAACTTATTTCTCTGAAGCATCCGTAAGCAGCTAATTGAATATGCTTACGAAATCGAACAAGGCGACATCCGGGTGATCTTCCGCGAGGAACGGCTGTTTTCGCACTGGCGAGTTAGGCTAATCGGTCGTAGCATGTGATAGTTCGCGACATCTCATGGTCCGCATCTCGGTATTCTGCAAAGCAGATGAAGCTGAACCTATAACAACATGACGACCACGACCTAACGGGCAGCCTACAACCAACACGTCAATCATATATTCGTTGTTGGTGGGTACATTATCAAACACAAAT
The DNA here is from genome assembly GCA_944474145.2 of Dicrocoelium dendriticum. NCBI lineage: Eukaryota > Metazoa > Platyhelminthes > Trematoda > Plagiorchiida > Dicrocoeliidae > Dicrocoelium > Dicrocoelium dendriticum. Next base: position 62,062,683 of record OX104067.1, on the reverse strand, counting down.
GGCCTATTAACTGTTCCGAACCGATTGGGTGAAGTGACATGATTATAAAGCGGAACACTGGTTACAAACTCCTGCAGATGGGCTATAAGTGTTTCCCTATCATGACAGGTGTTTCTAAACAATGCACATTGAAATCACCCATGGTCTAAATGTGAGTGTATCATTCTTTTAGGGTTCACCGTACGGACGTCTAAATTTGGTAGTCTGTTTCAGATGTATAGTTAGGGGCATAGTATACGAAGGATATAAGACAAGTGTCTCTGCCTCTTACTTGTAGGCGGCACCAAGGCGAAACAGAAATCAACGGAACTACATCCTCCATGATCTCGCACTGTAACTCACTTCGGTAATACCAAATTACGCCGCCTTCTTTTGTCAATATGTCGTTCCGAGTGAGTGACATGCCTGGTAGTGAAATTGCAGCGTCCTTCATTTTAATGTTTAACCACGTCTCCGTGAGGCCGAAGATATCATATTTCTGGTAAATTTGGCGCTCTTTCAGTTCGGCCAGTTTATTGAAGAAGCCATGAGCATTCGTATAAAAGTAGGCTAGTTCGTCGGTCTCTAGTAGATCACAGAGTGTTAAGGAATTCAAATGCTTGGAGTGTTGACCGATGTGAGGTTGGCCGTTATTCGTGTTGATGAGACATTGCTACTACTTTCGTAATTTCTTCTGGCTAAGACGCGTCCCAACCTACATTTAGATCTACATCAATATCAGGTACAGAAGCAATCATCGCCGATAAGTCTGTTGTTTTCAGTTGATTTCGTAACTGGACGGTGCGAAGCATCTGCAGTCCTTAATCGAAGTTCCAATGCAAAAATTTTTGATGTTGTCACCATCTATGTGACACATCCGCGGATGCTTGCTCGGGTTGGACGACGAGTTTTAGTATTCTCGAGCTCTATGCTCTATAATTTGGCGAGAGTGGAACCCTTTTGAGCGACAACGCCACAACATTATCCACAAATGTGTTTCGCGGATGAATCGCCACTGTTCCATTTCTTGAGTACCGGTCACTTGTTTATATTGTGGAGGAGATTCTGGCACACCATGGATGAAGTTAGTGTTTAGGTCATCAAGCTTTCTGTGTCCTACTTCGGAGGTATTTTTCGACTGTCACTTGTTCCACAGGACCTCAAGATGCATGCGTATCGCACACTGTCCATGTTGCAGCGCTTTTGCGGACGGAGAACGTGTTCCCCTATCAGTCGAGCATTCTGTTTTTACTCAAATGATTCTGGTTGTACCTGTTGCATTTTATCTACTCTTTTCTTTCAGGTATTGTGGCACAGTTGCTTAAGTGTTTCCCACCTCTAGCTAACGTGTATTTTGCGCACGCGTGTGTGTGTGCCAATCATTCTGAGCTCGGCAAAATGTACAGAGTTTAGGGGCCAAATAATTCGTACTAAGTTTATGCGTGTGGATTTTATTTTCATCAGAATGCACAGTGTTTTAGGTCGTCGGACAAGTTATCTTGCAATGTGATACATGCTGCTTCGAGTATGTTCTAGCACGCAACCGTCTGGGCACTATTGATGGATTCAATTTTCGTTGCGCTGTGAGGTTGAGGATCATTTGTCTTGACACTGCCAAGTGACGATTGTTTATTGTTTGTCGCTCTCTTCAGGTTTGTGGTGTTTTAATAGAGTAAACCTAATGAGTGGCCACGCGGACGTTTTTTGCAGCAATCGGGGCAAATAGGTCTGATGTTCTATGGGACTCTGGCTGGACAGTAGACGTTTGAGCTGCAGATGCTGTGAGTTGCTTTTCGACTTCTCTATCCTTTTAACATACAGGTGTCATCAAGACTGGTTGGGTTTGAGTAGTCACATGTTTCGCTTCGTGCCTGATTTTAGTTGCCACGGCCGCGATTTGCCTCGCTGAGTTACTGTTAATTTTCACCTGGTATTTTGCCAAAGATGAGGAAGACAACAGCGATCGGGACTTGGCTGAGTGTGGTTCAGTAGTAACAACTTGTGCACCATAATGTTGTTTAATTGCCCTTAAGTTTAACTGGTTCAGATATTCTTCCAATTAGAGGATCTTGATCCTCATTTGCTGCTCTGTTGTGTTTCTGGACTAGGACAAGCATACATCTGACAAATGCGATTGTTGGAGAGGTAGTACAAATCCATGGGACATCTCGTGAGCTATTCCCCTTTTGCACATGCTTTTGCTATAAACTAGCACACATCTGATGGTACCACTTGGAACTATACGATCTAGCTAAGGCTAGTTTGACTGACCGATTACATTTGTCTTCCTGTAAAACCCTTAGCTCGGACTCATTTTTTGTGCACCTACTCGATGTTTGCCATTCAGTTTGGTGTGGTTACCTGAACCGGTGGGTTGACTGATGACTTTTCCTGCATCCTCGGCGGTATGCACCGCTTCAGCGAACTTGGCAGTTACTATGATCAAGTAAGCGGTCGATGGAGTTACTTTCGGTGCGCTTTGGTCCCAGGGATATGCAGTTGCACTACTTGACAAGGTCACAGATAAATCCAAGATGGCGGACTCAGACATCAGTTAGGCCAATCACCGAAACCTCCGAAAGTAGCCATAGAATATCCACGAAATTAACACAGATTGAAAAATACACCAAAGGAAGCATATCGGTGCACAATGTACACAGAATAGGCGTATAAGACATTAATCCGGAGGCAAAAGTAGGATCCAGAACACAGTACTTCAGACATGCGCCGCATCCACGGGTACAGTCACTACAGTTTGTTTGAATTAAGTCAATATTACGGCTTTATTTGAGCATATCCCCCTGTCTTATTCCTTCAGATTTACACCAGGTATGGCGTGCGTGGGTCGAAGGATGGATAATGCAGCGCAAGACAATTATGGTCCTCTTTTTAGGCGCAGGCGTCCTGTGGCTGTCCCCATAGAGGCCACAGTGACTGTCAAATCAGGATACGGATGTCGCCATACTATGCCATAGATATTGGTAACCATGACGCTGGCTTGACAATCGTGTAGTGAAAAGAAGGTTTCGATGATATAGCGCCATTTGCCTAATCCTGAGTTTGGGCTTACGACTTGTTGGAGGACAGGATTTTCTAGGCACCCTGGACAACCATCGATATTTCTTTGCCTTGGTTTTGGCATTCGAACGTTTTTTGCTTCCTTTATGTACATTCACTTCAAGGGATGTCAGGGAATATGTGAACATCATATGACAAATCACGAAGTCTGTGAGCTGACAAGTGGGCGAACACCACTTTGTCACCGGACTGAAATATCACCTTAGTTGGACTTAGCTCGTCATCGTGAACTGAGTTCGGGTGCCGGACGATGCTAAGCAAACTAGTCTGTTTGGCCTGGACTCCCGTTCCTTGGCTATTAGGTTCCCAGTGTTTCAGGTCGTCCAGTACTTTGTCTTCGATAGAGTTTGCCTTTAAATCAGGCACATTAGAGCACATTGTCCTCAGCGTATTCTGCGTCTTCCGAGTTTTATACTTTTGGTTAAGAGAGTGCGTCTTTTGTCTGGCAGTGTGATAGGCGGCCTTCTCGGGTGCGTATTGGTATTCATGTCATCTTTGTTACTCTTTGGGGTAATTGCAGAGGTTATTACTAACTTTGTTTTGGCTATGCGTGCAGAGATGACGGGTGCGTATGTTGTCAGAATTTCGGTAGTGCTAGCTAAACCTGAATGCAATAGAGTATCATGTGATACAAAAGCACTCCCGAGTAAAACCATTCTCCGAAACCTTGAGGTTGTCGGGGTTGGCAGATCCTGTTTGACCGTCTGGTTTCTAGTTCCCCTGGTATGGGTTGCTGGCTCCGAACTGTTAACTATACATCGGTTTTGATTAATCTGTTCCAAGTTTGAGCATAAGTTTAGGCAACTAGAGTGTGTTCTATTGCAGTTGGTTCCGAAGGGACCGATATACCAGTCGCAGCACGCTGTACCAGCGCTGTAAGTTTTTCAACTTTCTGAACCAGCAAGACGATGCAGTTTACCAGAGGGTCGATTACGCACTGTAAGGAACCAAACGAATCCCAGTGGCTAGCGTTACTTTCCGAAATGTTTGCCCCAAACTACAATCCGACCCTGACCATTGTTCATTGTCCGCTAGTTTGCTTCACACAGATCGTTAATTATGGCAAATTCCATGACGTCTATAAATAGAATGCAACTACGTTGGCTAGGAACGACTGTAATCTTTGGTCTTCAGCAAGAAATTTACACACTTGCGGTTACCGGTTACGCAATCAATCAGTGCCTAACATTTCCGTCGTATTATGACAGAAAGACAAAAGAAATAAAATACTGAAAATGTCAGTGGCGATAGAAACCGTTGATCCGTCTTTCCGCTCATTCTCAAACTTCGAGGTGTTTGAAAGTAGCCGTATGCCTTAATGAGCACCGCAATCCGCACTTATCCATACATCCGATTGGCTTTTATTGAGCCTCAGCATCGAACAAGCACCACAAAGACGCATGCAGCGCACCGCATTAAAAACTCGGAACAGTATTTGAAAAGTTTTGTATGGGTTCAGATAGTTAATACAAACCGTGCAATAAATACTGGACGGTCACATAGAAAGGCGCAGTTAAAACCGCTGTTATATAACAGTGCTACGATGCCATTCTTCCGTTATTTTGATTTTATTGTGTGCTTAGATTGGAGTCGCATTCGCTCTTGCCACTAGAATGGCTTGCTTCGTTAATGGCCATGCTTTAACCCTTATGGAGCAATCTACAGACAATACAGCAGGAAACCAAAAGAAATCCGTTTAATGCAAGGGTGAGAAGGATGTTTAAATATGGGCAACAGTAAACTGCTTCCAGTAGTTGCAACTTAAGTAATTAACAGTAGTGTTCCCAATAAGATATTAGATTATCGCGGCTTTTTTGATGGCTGTACAGTTCAAATCGGCGCTCGAAGCCCGTAAATAAACTTCAGAGGTCAGTTCACTTTCACTAGATATTTTTTAACAAGCAACGTATGAGTTGCAGTGTACTGATACATTACGTTTCTGCTGAGCAATTGCAGCCAATACCTGATAAACCGCCCTTTGAACAGTTTAGATTGTGCCCCTGTGCATAGAGTTGACAGCCTAATTAATCCGGTCTCTTAAGGTTAGGCGAAATTCAACTCCCTGGGACTTTGGTAAGTTCAAATTCGAAAATTCCTTTGTGGCTAAAGAAACAGTAAATAAGTGCCAACTCCTTTTACTCGGTACTACGTTCGAACATATGAACAATGTACAATGAACAATACAGATTAAGAAGCCCCGCTTTACCAGCCAAGTTGGGCGGTCTGGTGGGTTTTCGACAAACATTAATGAAAGATGGCGGTTAGCACTTTTACTGTGAAAGAAAGTCATGTATCGTTTTAATAAGCTAGCCCTGCATTCCGTGTAGTTTCATAACTCTAGTAGGCTAAACAATAAATCCAAGGTTTCCGTGAGAGCAGATAGTACTAAGTAACAAAATGTAAGCGGCTGAATACGTCGCCCAACCGACTTTTAACTGTGGCTTGTGTGGAAGCAGGACCTTCCGATTCGAGGTGAGCATTCCACGGAGAACACACACGAACAAAAAGAAATTTCTCTGGCACTACAGGCAGCTGTACAGTCCTGACAGTTTCAAAGAAAAACCTCCCAATTTTGCGTTACTACTGAGTTGTAGTAAACAGCGAAACACATTATTTTGTGCTTCAAAATATAAATATGTCATTATCAACTTGCCTCATAATACCGTCCGCTGAATACTTCAAAAGGTTTCAGCCTCTACTCGTATTAGACATTGTGCATTTTAATGATCTAATCGGACGCCAGACATTGAGACTGCTCCAATGCAGTGAGGTCTTGTTTTAGACATGGATGCCAGGGTTGAATTGCGTATGCGACATGGAGGCAAACATACCCACCAAGCATCTGTCGGAAAATGGAGATGTTTATATGTTCAAGCGCCTATCGCAACAAGCCGACACACTGGTTGCCAGTTTTCGATGGCATTTCTGATTGTCTGGAGCAACCCAAATCAGCCTGAAACAGCACTTCCATATTGCTGCAGTACTTACTTTCCTAGCCTGTTTGAGTGGGTACATTGGTATCGTATAGAGGGCAACTTGCATTTGCTTACGTCGAACATTTGCAGCTCTTAGGTTGACCAGTGATGTACCTATTTGGGCCATACACTAAAACAAATTCTGGTCGGCATGCGCCTGAATCTTGCGCCATATTTTGATGTCGTTCAGCAAACAGTAGGAAACTTTAGGCGAGTGTCTGTGTTAGGTACCTAATAAATGCCATAAGCAGTTGTTCTCCTAGAACAAACCAAACTCAAACAACTGAAAACCTAAGGAGTAACCGAATGCCTGATGTCTATACAGCAGGTAACAATGTTTCAGTAGAGAAGCTCAACGTGATGAGCTCCTTGTGAATACAATACCAGTAGAACAAATTACCCCGTGACAACATCAATGCAATACACGCGGTAAACTATTTTAGTAGGCAGGCTCTCATGTCTAGAGAAAATGCGGACTATTAGTTGGAAAATATGTCCGCTTTCGCTATCCTAGTCTGACAGCTCAAGTATCTGTTGAGGGATTTCAACGCAGGGGGTCAAAGTGATGTTTCACAGTAGTAAAAAATCCCATTTATGATTAAAAGTCGATGCAAGCGAACATATGTTTTCAATAATTCCTACTCAGGATTGTGCGAGTAAGTGTGAAAAAATGTTTGACACAACGTAAAGCTTGGTAAGACAACTTCGGTTCACAGTCACTGATCAATCACAATCACTATCCGTTAGGTCATAAGTGCGGAGTACACTCCATTTCGTGAGCCGGATATCGCTGCTCTGGTGGGCCAAGGCAGTTTTAACGTATGAAGGTGCCATTTCGGAACTCACAAATCCGGCTCGTACATTCGAATCGCGATGGCCTCCGCGGATCCAAGCAAACGCCTACAAACGTACTTTGATCGATTGTCTGGTACCTGATAGATCACTTTGAATGACTCAGCCAAGTTGGTGGCGTGGCCAGTGTCCGCGAGATGCGTGGCTATGTATGGGTTGGTTTGTTTTCGACAAGTGGTCATCAGCCAACTCGCATGGCGTTATTTCACCCTTTCAGACAGGCGCCTCGTTGTTCGGCCCATGTACCCTGCCCCATAGGAACAGGATCAAGAAAATATACACATTGATTTGGCGTGAACGGGCCTCTTGTCTTTGGGGCTAGTTATAACCATTGGGTTACCGGTGAACTGGATTTGCATTTTAGTTGCTGCAAATGTGTGTGCTGGCATAGGAAAGGCGACGAGTTATGATTTCAGCAGCCGTTTCTCCCTTGTATGGCAGTTAGAGAAATCTGGCTTTTCTCTAGACTGTAAGGGTTACTGGAGCCTTCTTCTTTTGCCCCATGTTGGCTTTCGGGAAACTGTCAGGGTAACTACTTCTCTCAGCCTCCAACGTATGCACTTCAGTTCTACGGGAAACGCTTCGTTCGAGCAAATTCTTTCTGCCTATTCATTAGACTGAGGATCAGATTCCGTTTTAATTTCCGTGAGATAAAACTGTGGAAATTCAGGTATTGTCCATTCCACGTGCGTTTCCTATACAAGTGATATTGTAACATGCCACTCTCGAGTCGCTGCATTGCCATGTTGAGGAAGTGAAAAGTGTCATTTATCTCTACTTCGGAGGTGAACTTCAATGCTTCGTGCCCTGATTGAATTCATTGGTAACATCTTCCATGGTTCGACAGGAGTGGAGCAGTACAAAGATATCGTCGACGTAAGGCGGTAAAGACTGAGGTTCGTGATGAAAGATTTCAACTTGTCCTATTCAAGCATACCAATGAATACGTCAGCGAGAAACGGTCCAAGTGGAGAGCCCACAGCAACTCCATCGTACTGTCGATACAGTTCACCGTTAAACAGAAACTGGATGTTGAAACTGCACCGAAACGGTATATCCGTAGGTATGTCAATAGCTAACTGGTTTTCTCCGACATAAGCGCAGATGTCATTTATAGCTTCAAATAACTGCACATTTGTACAACGTGAAGTCAGTTTGAGAGAGCACGTGATCAGATCCGTGACATTTAGATCGCGCAAGATATTCACGAAATCAAACTGTCCTTAAGGCCGTGCACAACAACTCGTTTTCGAATAGGTTCCAGAAGCTGAACCAACCACCGCGCCCTAGAGTATTACGGTGATTTCTTCATATCTAAGACTGGTCGTAGAGGGACGACAGATTTATGCTTTTTGGGAAGACCAAACAGTCAAGGAATTGTGGTGCCTGTAGGGCGTAGCTTTTCACATACATTCCCACTGACGTAGCCACGATCCCTAAGCTTTTTGAGACAGTTACAGATTTGGGATTTCGAGCTATTATATCTTGTTTTTCTCATTAAGTAGCTTCCAAAACTTGGTATCGTCTGCTGATAGTTCGTGCATGTTCCAGATGTAATCTTCCTTGTTCATAACAAATATACTAGCGCCGGCCGAGTAAGCAGAACATCTTTATTGCTAACTAGGTGGTTTAAGACCTGGTTGTACTCGTGTTATATTGGAGTATAATGCCTTATCCGAGCTCGGTGATACTGGTAGCATGCGTGCACTAGAAGCGATCTAAACTCTTCTGTGAGTCAGATGACGGAACCAATTGTGAGGTTTACGCGCAAAGATTTTCGAATCGGGCTTCGATTATCAGTCTATTGTTCGTTCGGGTGGGGATACAGAACTTAGGGCTCAATGACAGGAGTTCCTTGGTGGTGCGTTGAAGCATCAGGGTGGATAAATTGCAAACGTACTTGTCAGGTTCGGCTGGTAAACATAATGTCCTTTTCTCTTCTTTCGGTGTCTTCGAGACCGAACTAGGTAGTATTGCTCCTTGCCTTGCGACGGTTTCCTTGACCGCATTCCCTCACACTGCACTATTCCGCCTCGAAAGGCTGGCTAGCACGGTAGTTACATGATTTAGCCCACGCTTGAGCTCATCCCTTGTAACACGAGGGGTTACAATCTGACTGACAGCTGAACACTTAGGGCATACATTATCCGGCCTGATGCGTGAGCGACGAAAGGATTTTCAATAACTCACTGGTTAGATGCAGTTCCCGATGCAATTTGCTATGAAACAAAGGTATATATCCGCTTTCGTTATCCTGGTCTGGCAGCCATTGCAACACAAGGAGTCTAAGCAATGTTTCACAGTAGTAAAATATCCAGTTGTATAATTAATAGTCGATGCAAGCGAACACATGTTTTCAATAGTTTTTCTTTAGGCTTTTGCAATTATATGTGGAAAAACAACAAAATGTTTGATAAAACGCAAAGTTAGAAGCTGGGTGACTCAGCAAGCGCATGGGCGGCTATCCCCAAAACACCTCCGAGTACTCATATTGCAGTTGGTTGTGGTTTCCAAACAAAACCTGAGAGTGCCACAATCCTGCGCGCAACATAAGTCACATTTTCTCCTACCAGCCAAAAGGAAATCAACAATAAAACTGATTCTAATTCGAGTCCCCATTATGGCTGAGGCACGCCAATGTTTGGCGGTAAAACCAAGTGCTTATAACATTCATTCCTAGTCCCAGTCCAAACCGTTCACCAGGAACCCAAACTGTTGACCTGTGCCTAGCGTACACTCCAACGTACGTGGTAATCAGCTGGACGTTGTCAAAGGCTCTGTGATAGCAGCCAACAGCAAGTGGTCTGTTGGTCTAACAATAACAACAACAAAACAAACTAACAATAAAAATAGCTTAGCTTCTATGGACACCCATAGACGACTGATAGTAGATGCGTATCAAATAAGGTAATGTTGATTGTCCTGCCGAGCTTCAGTCTACATACGATGTGGCTTCATTACAGCAGAACTCGGTTTCACATCGGGCACGCTTACACAAGGGTGTAACTCTTCTTATCAAATCAATGCTTAGTGTGTTCGCCGCGTGCAAACTGTTCGACAGCAATGAATCCAGTGACCGTTGGCTATTGATAAAGATAAGCGGCTTATGCAGCAGTTCGCCTGCCAGTGGGACGATGCAGTTGTTGTTCCAGCCTGCTAAATCCCTGCCTTAAAGCCAGGCTAGTGCGATATCACTACTGAGTGAAATTTCATTGTGAAGATCTGAAATCCACCTTGGACATGCTTCTGAGCGTTGTTTTCCAGGATCTAACCTCGGTTACAGCCTCTCCTTTATGATATACCTCCCCTTATGTTATTGAAACCAACATAATGCATATCTAACTTCAACAGTTTGCAGCTTGGAACCATGTACACAGCTTTCAACCCCAAAATACATAAGCCGTCACCTTGATACGTAAAACTTATTACGGTCTTCTCGCTTAAAAAGCGCACCTTTCAAGTTAGGATATTTTATGCGAAGCTCATCCTAGAGTGTGATACTGAAATACTGTAAATAAAGGAATCCAGGTGCTATGGTAACAACCGATAATCAACTGTTACTATCCCTATACAGTAAATTAATACCAAATCACCAAAGCCATCGAGATGGTTGGTTAGTCCATATGAAGCCATCATTGTCCGCAACAGCGTTTGACGGAATTACTGTGTATTAGTACCTCTGAAAGTCAGCAACATTTACCTGTGAGATGTATGTACATCGTACCAAGTGGTACACATTTAACGTAATTGGAACTCACAGTCTTACGTTAATGAATTGGTCCCTGGGCACAACACCGGTGAATTGTGCAAAATCTTTCATATTTACTGAAATGATGTCGGGGATTAATCTATACAGAAGAACGATATTTCTTACTTCGTATTTAAGGTTGTACTTAGCACTTCCCTGGAAGTCCTCATCACGTGGACAAACGCTGTTTTCAAAGACTACCGGATAACACACAGCGTTAAGCTAACTGAAACGGATCTCGTTCTGGGACCTGATGCAATCATTGGACAGGTCAGGCTCAGAAATTATAAGCACATATAACTGTTCAACGCTGGCACACAGGTGTCAGCATACTTGATAAAGTTTCACTCTTTCACTGGAATTCTCCTTATTACAGCAGCAGTCTGTCATAGTAGCCTGCCGGTCATGACGGGTCCCAATGTTTGCATGTCAAGTCATTGTCATTGAACCGACGACGTTTCCTAGCCTGGTGCTAGAATATATGCAGCGAAAATACCCGGCTCAGAGAACAGCCGCTTACCCTCACAAGTATGACAGTTGTGACCAGCGGTGCATATGGATAGGCACTGCCAAAACCACTCTCAGGGCTCTTCGTGGTGAGCCATACCGACCTACAATGCTAGGAGATTACACTAACACAGATCATTTGTATGGTTAGAGTATTTCAATGCTGTATTCTACCTGGTTATATAGTGAACCTTGTTTCTTTTTTAATTCGGAGAATCTCTGGCCTAGCTGGGGCCAAATGACAAATTACGAGAAACAACTGGCGAGAATGAGAGAGTAAAAAACGAAAGTATTTTACAATGTTAATAAATGATTGCATCAGTGCTGAATGAGTAAGCAATTACATTTAAGACCAGTTTGACTGAGATGCAATAATTCGCATTATATAAAACTGAACAGCTGTTTTGTTCATAACGTAGTTGAAGTTTCTCCAAGCTATCCTTGCAAGAACACCAAGCATTTGTACTAGTTTATTTGCACACATAATTATTCTCGTGTTAAGCCTAAAGGTACGCTATCCATCTGTTCATTTATTCTTTTAATACTTCAGGTCAAACGGTAAAAATATAAATTTGAGGCGTGGTTATTTGCTTAATTGCGGCAAAACGTAGATTCCCAAAGCCATGCGAGCCCTTACCGGAGATATTTTGAATTTTTGGTGCTAGACTTCTGCATACACATGTATGTAACCAGAGTCATCATCATTATACATGTCAGTTAGAGATGGCAAAACACCTCCGCTATTGTACCGCAATACATAAAGGAAATACATACATACACACAATACATAAAGGAAAAATAAATACGACAGTTGAATGCCAGCTGAGCTACCAGCAACGGATACGCATCGTTCCGGTAGGCTACCAGCCAGCTACTAGGCAAAAAGAAACATTTAATTACGTTTTACCCTACGAAATAAGATCGTAGATGGAGGGGGAGGCTTAAGGGATGGGGAGGGACAAAGAAACTCACAGCAGGAACGCCACTGAGGTCGGCTCCTTGCCATATCAGCAAATGTATTCAGCCAAACGTGTTCACCGTCTTTTGGACCCCAACCAGGGAGCCGTGAAGCTCCAACTGAGGCCAGCTCCGAAGTGAGGGCCTTCATTCCTCTGGACCAAGTCATCGCTTGGCCATCTCTCCTCTTCTTCCACCCACATCCCCGGTGAGCAAACAACGCACGTCTAGCGAGTCGGTGGGCTGGCATGCGCAACACGTAGCCCAGCCATCGGGGCCTGGTGAGTGAAATGACGGTGCTGAGCGGTTCATTCCCTTTTCCTAGGCCGTAAACAAGGCGTCGAACACGCTCGTTACTCACGCGGTGTTCCCACCAGATGTGAGCCAAACTGCGAAGGCACCGATGGTTGAACGTAAGTAGCCTCTTCATGTCCGCCGATCTTAGGGGCCAGGTTTCGCAACCGTACAGTAAGGTCGAACGTACCGCTGCATTGTACACTCTACCCTTCAGGGCGAGAGGAATGTCGCGCCGTCACCATAGGTGGCGAAGGTTAGCAAAGGCACTTCGAGCTTTCGCTATGCGGTTCGTGATATCGTCTTCGATCCCAAGGGCGCTGATACAACTTCCCAGGTAATTGAATTTCTGAACGACTTCTAGCTGATCCCCACCAAGGGTCAGCACAGGGGGCGAACCCTGCCAATCCTGGAGGAATGCTTTGCACTTCGGTGGTGCAAAGCAAAGCCCGAAGCGACTGACAGCCAGTGCTAATCTGTCCAGCGCGGCTTGACACGTCTGGGAGCTGTCACAGATGAGGGCAATGTCGTCTGCATACTCCAAGTCAAGAAGTCGTTCTCCTGGGAGTAGCTCCACACCTTCCAAGTCATGTCCTGTAAATGCAATCTCCATGACTTCGTCAATAGCGAAGTTGAAAAGGAAAGGTGACAGCGGGCATCTTTGTCTCACACCGCTGGAGATATTTAAGGGTGGCGACAGCCTGCTGTAAGCCCTTACTCTGCCCGTGCTACGCGCATATAATGCTTGGATAATATTTACATATTTCTCGGGCACACCTTTCCTGAGTAGACAATTCCAAAGGGCACATTGATCAACCGAATCGAAGGCACCTTTGATGTCGAGGAACACGACTACGGTGAGCCGCCAATATGTGTGACGGTGCTCCAACAACTGACGCAAGGGGAAGATGTGGTCAATGCAGCCACGACCCCGACGAAACCCGGCTTGCTCCTCACGAATCTGGCTTTCACGAGCGCCAGTCAGTCTGTGGAGAATTATGGACCAGAGTAATTTGGAGGCGATGGAGATCAGACTGATTCCTCTATGGTTGCCGCATTCCGAGCGCGAGCCGCCTTTGAAGATGGGAACAATAACGGAGCGGCTCCAGTCGGTTGGGACAGTTTCCTGCTCCCACAGTTTCACTAGTAATTCATGTAAAGCATCAACAAGAGCAGAGCCTCCAAATTTGAAGAGGGCTGGAGGAAGATCATCTGGTCCTGCGGCTTTGTTCAACTTCAACAGTCCGATCTCACGTTCGACTTCTGAGCGAGAGGGTGGATCCAAAGGGACAGCCCACGGAGCAGGGCGATCACTGGCCGGCGAAGAATCGAACAATTCTAGCCGATTAAATTGCTTTTCAAAATGCTCAGCCCAACGCTCCAGACGTTTTGACAAATTGTGAATAGGCTGTCCACTCTCGTCACGTATAGTTTCACTAACACCAGGTCTCCTGCTGCCCGTTTCCCGTATCAGACGGAATAACTTACGATGGTTGCCAAGGGCAGCGGCTACTTCCATCTCTGACGCACGATGAGACCACCAAGATTCGCGGTCTCTCTTCAGGCTAGCACGGAGTTTTGCCCGGAGCTCTTTGTGAGTTTCATTGTGCTCGCTTCCAGCCGGGATTTGCCGGCGAGCATCTATAAGTTCCCGAGACTGCGATGAGACCCAATGTCCATGTTGTCTATTAGACATACCACATGAGGATTTGCCTGCTGCTAGTAAGGTCTGGCGAACATGTGACTAATGACCATCAATTGTCTCCTGTGAGCGCTTGCTCAACTCGCATGTTAGCGTACTTCGATACGCATTCAGAACAGCTGGTTTTGTCAGTTGGCTGGTGTCAATACGCTCACAGCGTCGTCGTGGGCGTCCGCCAAAAAGCATCCGCAGGTCAGCACATACAAGTGCATGATCGGTGTCCACACATGTGCTCCAAATCGAGCGACAATTCTGGATGCAGCCTCTCCAGCGGTAACTTATCGCAATGTGATCGATCTGCGTCCAAGGCTGGTTCGAGGTTGGTGGGCGCCAAGTCACCCTTCGGCGGGTGCTGTGTCGGAAATTAGTGCTCGCAAGAAATAAGCGAGCATCTTCACACAAATGAAGTAACCGCTCACCGTTATCATTACGGGAGCCTACACCGTGTTGACTGCCCAGATGCAGTTCATCAGTGGACAACTTTCCAACTTGTGCGTTCATATCCCCCGCCAGCACAACAGTGTCCGTGCTTCTTCTGTGGCGAAGGAGCTGGGTCAGTTGGCGGTAGAAGTCGTTCTTTACCGAATCATCGCTACAGTTTGTGGGCGCATAGGCAGCGATGATAAATAGACATCTATTAGTCCCGCGCGACTTCGAAGCTTTAAACGAGCCAGCCAATCGGACCGCACACATCCGGCTACTGATTGGAATCCAATCAACCAGAGCAGCTTCAGCCCGGGGACTCAGGGCAATACCAACACCGGCTTGGCCGGTGCTCGAAGCTGCATCGTCACCGGATAGGCGCAAGGAGAAAATACTGCTTGCGTCCCCTGAAAGGGATCGCAGAGTGAGCACAGTGCTCGAGTCTTGCAGGCGAGTCTCTGATAAGCAGCAGATATCGATCGAGAGGGTCTTCAATGTTCGGGCAAGTGCTGCCTGTTGACCGATTTGTAGCAGTGTGCGTACATTGAGGCATGCCAATCTGAAGGAGGATCGAGGGCTCCAAATGGAAGCCGATGAACTGGATTGGACCGCTTGGTTGGACATGGGCTTGTCGACAGGAGAGGAGTGACGCTCCGCGTTCACGTGTGAGTTGAAATTAGAAGGTAAATGCCTAGCAAAGCATGTTGGGGGAGGGCCAAGAATCGGGGGGTTGCAAACTGGGGGGATATAAGTGAAGTTGGAATGGGACGGTAAGAGTGAAAAAGCGTAAGAGGGGGAATAAGAAGACGGGAAGGCTTGAGCAGTAGCATCCAAACCTCTATCCACCCTGCTCGATGCAGCAGATAGGGCACCGTTTATTATCCTCTGCGGTGGCCAGAGCATCAAGAAATTGTTTGAAGGAAAATTCATAGTATTGCGTGGGCAGGATACTGTCAGGTTGCCCAGGCCTAGACAGGAGAACGATTAGGGTTCTCAACCAAAGCCTTTGGTTCAAAAACCTGACCGCAAGGCAGCGGGTTTGGCGTTGGGCTACAAGGAGTTCATTTTAAGGAATAAGGTGCCACCCTCATTCCAACCCCCAACCTGGAGGACCAGGAGGCTGAGTCTGTCTGGCCTCTAACCATTGACCAATCTGGTATGAGTGACTCTGAAGGTGCAAAAGCACCACCCAGCGTAGCTCAATGGATCGCTGAGGCACACAAACCATCGCACCACGGTAAGGTCCAGCCTCATTGCGATGGATGTAACCAGAGAGATTTGTGTGGTGATCTGGAAATGGTTGAATGCAACATGCAGGGATCCAATATAGTTCAATAGTTCAATAGTGTATGGTGGGATAAAAAGCAATAACTTTACAAGACCCACAGGATGGCAAATGGAAGAAAACAAAGGTTTCAGGTGTGACACAAGAATATCAGTAAGTTAGACACTGCAGTTTGTCATACCGTTATATAATGTGTATCATGTAAGTGCAAGTCCAATAGTCTTTCGAATGTCTCGATGTTTGGTGCGTTCACCACATGCGATGGCAGTGCGTTCCAGTGCGGACAGACACTAAGAGAGTAAAAACACTTTCTACAATCTAAACGGGATTATTGAGTCACAAGTTTTAGTGCATGGCCTCGGCATCGTTTGTCGGCAGATAATGTTAACAGCGACTTACATGGATGGTCCTCTTCTCTTAGTATCCGGTAAGTGAGGATCAGATCACCGCGAAGTCGTCGGTATTCTAAGGAGTACAGACCGATCGAACGAAGGCGCAGTTCATAACTAAGGCCCGATAGACCACGTGTTGCCTTAGTGGCTCTTCTTTGTGGTTGCTCCAGGAGACGAATGTCCCGTTTTAACCACGGACGCCATGCCTGCACCGCATACTCGAGTTGGGGACGAATGTAGGCGTTAATCAATAATGGCACGAGTTGCCGCTCGAAGGTACCGAGCGCTCGCCTCAAAAGCCACAAGTTTAAGTTCGCTATGTTAGCTGCCTTTGAACATTGGAGCGAATTACCCAGACCTTCTTGCACGATGACCCCTAAGTCTCTTTCGTTGCTCACCTGTTTTATAACGCGCTGCCCCAGGTGATATGTGTTGCTGCAGTTACTGCGCAGCGACAACAGGTGACACTTTTCGGGGTTCAGGGGTAGTTGGTTGTTTACTGCCCATTCGTGAATCCGGTTCAGGTCATCCTGCAGATAGACAGGGTCAGATGTTGACTGAATAGCTCGCCACATCTTAGCATCGTCGGCGAATATTTGCATAGGTGATTGAATGTTGGCAGGGAGGTCGTTGATATAGACTAAAAAGAGTAACGGGCCGAGAACTGATCCTTGCGGTACGCCGCTAGTGACGCACAGGCTATCGGAGTGGGTGTTGGCGATCCTTACCTCGATTCTTCTGTCGTATAAGTAACTTTCCAACCATGTGATCAAGGATCCGTGGATACCATAGGCCGCAAGCTTTCGGAGAAGTGCTGGGTGATTGACTCTGTCGAATGCCTTAGAAAAGTCTAAGTAAATCACATCTACGGGAACTCCCTCGTCAGCAGCCCTGGTCCATGAGTCCCGAGCAAGTAGTAGATTGGTGAGGCAAGGTCGTCCGCGTCTGAATCCATGTTGGAGGTTGGAGATGATTTGTAGACTTTCAAAATATCTCACCATTTCATCAGCGATTACAGACTCCATCACTTTTGATAGAACAGGAAGGAGAGTAATAGGTCGGTAGTTGGCAGGGTCTGACCCCTTACCTCCCTTGTATATCGGAGTGATAAGTCCACGTTTCCACTCAGACGGAAGTGTATGAGAATCAAATAGAAGCTGGAAAAAGGTTGCAAGGTGGACTGCCATGGTGGGTGCAAGGGTTTTAAGTACTTTCGGACAGATCTTGTCAATTGCCGGCGCACTATTTTCCCTGAGCGACTGTAATTTCTTTGCCACAGATGTAGGGCTAAAGTTGACCGTGGATAAGCCGACGACATTTGCTGGGATGTAGCAAGACGATGGTTCCATGGTGTGTCTAGTCACTGAGACAAACTGCATGAGCAATGCGTCCGCGGTCTCCTCTTCAGTAACCGTTAGGCCATTGACCGTCTCTAGTGGTGGTATTCCCGTCTTAACCTTCCTTTTGTCATTCACATACCGGTAGAGCAGTTTGTGATTGCTAGTAAATTTGCGTACCATAGTTTCCTGCCATTCGTACTTGTCAGCTTTAAGGAGTGATGTGCAGTAGTTTCTGACTGTTTTGTAATGATTCCACGTGATATCACTTGGACCTAGCAAATGACCCCTCCAAACCTCGTCTCGCCTATTTAACCACTTACGTGTTCTACTCCGGATCCAGTTGTTGCTCCGTCGCGAAACTCGTAATGGTACGTCTTTTGAAGCTGATTGTAGGACCCAGTTTATCTTGCCTTTCAACACTTGCCAGGCATCATTCGCAGAAGTGTGCATCTGGAGGTCCCAGTCAACGGTTGTCGCTATAGTGTGAAGCTTGGAATAGTTGGTGATGAATCGTCGGGTTTCTGGTTCTTTGTCAACCCTACTGGCCTAACACACATAATCAAACGTTAGAACTGAATGATCGCTACAACCTAGCGGGGGGTTGTATGAAACCGACTCAACCATTAACTCCTCATTAGTCAGGATTAAATCAAGTATTGAAGGCTTGTTTGAACCGCGGTGTCTGGTTGGTTGATCCACATGGTTATACAAAACTGCCATAGTCAAGAACTCAAGGAGTTTTGATTTGAAGCATGGCCCACTTGGGAACACAGATGCTATTGACGGTACATTGAAGTCACCCACTATTAGGTAGTGTGAGTACTTTTTCGACATAGCATATTGGAGAGCATTTAACAGAATATCATCGCTGTCGGCGGAGGAGTTCGGCGGCCTGTAGACAACTGCTATGAGGCAAGCATCATGTGTCTTCTTCTGAGGACAACCATCAGGACCGGATAGCTGCAGCCGGCAAAATAAGGCGTCGGGGATAATAAGGGAATGCTCAGTGAGAGCTCCACATTTCAGGTGATCTCGGTAGTATATAGCAACGCTACCACCGCGAGATGGACGATCATTTCGAATGACTGACATTTCACTAAGTTCAATTTCTGGATCCAAAATCTCGTTTGAGAGCCAGGTTTCAGTTAAAGCTATGATGTCCCAAGTTGCTGCTTCATGCCGATGGCGCAATTCCGGCAACTTGGAGTAAAGCCCTTGGGTGTTTATGTAGCAGCATTGCATTTGTTGCCGCATTAAGAGGTGGGTTCGCTGTGTTTGACCGGCACAAACAGTGCCGGTCTGCCCAAGATTTTTGACACGAGTGTTTGCACGCTTGGCTGGTCTATGGTCGGAAAAGCCAGGTCTGACTCAACTGTACCAGTGGTCTGTACTGCTTGCAGGAATGGTCTCAATCGTACTTCTGGTGGTCCTAGCCTTCTGCTGTGGTACAACACGTTAATTGCCATTGATGCCATCTCCGGCGAAGCCAAGGTAACTTTCAAAATTTTCGGCCCGCTCCCTTGATAGTTTGGGGAGGAAGCTAAGCGGCTGACGTCGAATGCCACAACATTCTGCATGACATAGAGTTCTGTGATGTAGCGCCACTCATCAATATCGTGTTTTTGTCTTTCACTGGTGTCGCCATGTTTCAGTTCGGGCACACCATGAACCAACACCACTTTCTTCATTACATTTTGACGAGACGCGGTTGGGTCGGATTTTCGCTTTTGTCTTTCCTTCCATGGCATGTCTGGAAAAATGCGGGCACTGAGAGAAGAGTTCGGTAGACTGTGGCTTGCTAAGAGAACATCCTCCAAGTCCTTTGTGTTGCCAAATGTTACTCGCAGTAACCGAGGTTCCCCTACGTGAGGAGACGATGGGTTTCGTGACAGACGTGTAAGACTAGTTAGGTGAACGTTTATTCCTAGTGCGCAGCTTATCTCAGTCCAGCGATTTTGCTCTTCGGCTTGTCGACCTTTTAACGACTCTCTGGTAGGTTCTTGTACGTTTGAACATATGACTGTCATCGCTTGTTGGTTGCGTAGTAATTTAGTTTGTTGCAGTTCTTTTTGGGTGGAGGTTTGTCGTGTAGGAGTGTTGGTCCTGTCTTGTGGGGAAGACAAGTCAAGGCTGCAGCAAGAATTCTCCTGTGCAACGACGTTATTCACACAGTTTGTAATGTGCTGCCCAGCTAATAGCGATGATCGTGCAATTTGTGCATAACTCTTTACGCCTTGCGGTACAACAGAAGATTTTATAGAATTTTCAACTGGCTTGGCATCACAGTTGTTTATCGCTAATGGTGCTTGTTTTTCGCCGGAACGTGTAACATTTTTAATGGATAACTTTGGTCTTTTGGTAGGTCTGGGGTTAGGGCTACTTAATACACTAAGCTGCAACTCGAGTTCAGCGATTTTCCCTCCCAAAGCCTTGACCAATTCCTTCTGTTCGGATGACGCAACAGCCAACATTTCACACCTCGCGTTGAGAGTTCGGATAAGCTTGGCTATTGGGCTATCTGAACACGCATCACAGAACCACAAACTATTTGTTATTACGCTGGGGTTTCCGCCAAGTTCTGAGTTCACGTCCACTTCGTCGTAAGAATTTGCACACAAAGAGCACGTGATTTTTGTGATGACAGTTCTCCGCTTGCTTAAGCCATGATTGACCTTCGTTGTTTTGTTCACGCGTGGACCCGCTGATAAACTTCGCCTTCCCATGGCTTAGTGACTCGTATGCACTTTAAATCACGCCGGTCGCACCGTTGTGAGCTGCGTGAATTGACTAGTCCGGCTAGCGGTAACCGTCGCTGTCCGGGTTTGGTGGTGATGGGTCCTGGCGCAAGCGTGTATGGAATCACAAACACTTCGTGTGGTAGGGTGCACGAAGGAATATAGATGAAAGGACAAAATAGCCAGTAGCTCTGGTGTATGGTGGTGCACAGTACTAAGCTATATGTCACCTGATAGCTTTAGAAAAGGTCTGTAGAACTGTTCCGTAAATTCACTGAGATTACCTAGAAAAAACAAGCTTTCAAGCGTGGTTCTTAATGTACGAATTGCCGAAGACGCCGGTTGGGATGAAATAGCGAGACGGAAGACTTACTGCGCAAATATAAATCCCGTTCGATAGAACTCGGCGAGCCGAAACGAACGGGCGTATTTCCGAGAATGTAGCACAAAAAATGAACGGAATAATCCAGGATTACCACAGAGCACAGGATTATGCGACCGTCTGTGACCTTGCATCTTGTACCTTGATCGCTTCCATGTCGAGTAAAACTGCAAGTCATGGAAGCAGAGCCGTTCATTGCACATCAAAAGTGCTTCCAGAGTACTTCCGTGTGTGAGAAGATAGAGTTTATGACTCGAAGACAGTGAGTCTTCAAAGTTACCGACAATGTCAGCCTAGCTATACTAAGCCCTTATTGTTACCACTGTGGGACACCTTAAAAATACACAGCTAAATTAGCATACCAAAAGCGTAATCGCAAGAAAGTTGGGATCACTTAGAAGTAGGTCACTATCTGCACAAAGAGGGATGTGATCCCCTTTGTCTATTCTGCTAGTATAATGGTCATGTTTACCTCTGAGTCTACATCAAACGCTTAGCTGCGTGTTTGGTTCTCTGGAACACACCGCATTATACATCGACCTGCCGCTGAGACCGGTTGGTTAATGGTAGGACTCAGTGATTTATTACACATTGGGCCTAAAACTGTGGCCTCTTGTGCCGTTAGACCTATTAAAACTCGCCTGCTGGCCCCGCGATCAGAAGGCCGCAGTAAGTGATGTAGCCGAGTTGAGCAGTTTTGCACCTGGTGTCAGGTTCAATCGAGTAAGGCTGTTTTTGTGCGCAGTTAACATGAAGCAGAACCGTTTTAACCATCGTCCTCGGCTGCAGATTCTCGGGATGGGCATAATGTGGATGTACCATCGGAGCTTTCGGAAGGAGAACTCAAGCACCGAAGTGGAGATGACTCTTTTAGGCAAATTTTAAGGACGCACCAGCCATACGTGTTCAGGTCTTTTAGAGTATTTGCTGGAACCTCTTATGCTCCCATGTGGTTTTGCTCCCGAGCATAGCAGGTATAGAGCTTGCATTTGGAATGGTGCAATGCAAATATCTAACAATCATAAGTTAATGGTACATACTTCCTCTCGAACTGATGGAAATTTGGAGAACAACCGCATCAGATAGCAACTTACTGTGGCTAGGAAACTGATGCATGTAATAAACGTAGAATAAAATAGTTAACTTGTGGCTACTTTGGAGGCTACTTTGTTCAAATGGGCTATTCACCGGCACGTCGGATGAAAAACTTTCTTTCAAAGGGTGAAACTGAAAGTTGGACGTTGTTCAGGTATTTTTTGTGTAAGCTCTTTTAACTTTACCCATCTCAGATAATTATGTCGAAGAAGACGGTTAACCTAATGGGCCTTTCCCGCAGCTCAATACAGTAGCGACCTGAGCCATAAAGCAGTGTGATGGCCAACCTACGACACCAGCAGTTGGAAACCGGTAACGAAGGCTTTGCTAATAAGAATTTCGAGTGATGTTTAAATGATCATGGCGCCTAATTAGTATTTGTATGGCTGGAACAAAGATAGTTTCCCATTGTAATCAGATGAGTCAAGACCAGAAATCAGTCCAGGGTTAAGAAATCTTTTCGGTAAACTCTCTTCGCAGTTTGGCTCACATCTGGTGGGAACACTGCCTGAGCAACGAGCGTGTTCGACACCTTGTTTACAGCACAGGAAAAGGAAATGAACCGCTCAGCACCATGAATTCACGCACCAGGCTCCGATGGCTCGGCAACGTGTTACGCATGCCAGCCCACCGACTCCCGCGACGTGCGTTGTTTGCGCGCCGGAGGTGTGGATGGAAGAAGAGGAGGGGTGGCCAGGCGACGACTTGGTCGAGAGGAATGAAGGCCCTCACTTCTGAGCTGGCCTCGGAGCGTCTCGGCTCCCTGGTTGTGGTCCGAAAGACGAGGAACACGTTTGGTTGGACACACTTGCTGGTATAGCTAGGAACCGACCTCAGTGACGTTCGTGCTGTGAGTTTCTTTGTCCCACCCCATCCCTCTTAGCCTCCCCCTTTAACCACGGTCTCATTATTTAGCCTTATAAAATTTTGCATAGTAAGTTTTTGATGCGCAGTAGCCGGCTTGTAGCTTACCGAAACGGTGCCCATCTGTTACCGGTAGCTCAACCGGCTTGCACAATTTGCTTTCTTTCTCATTTTTCTATGTATTGCGGCACAGTAGCTGTGGTGTTCCCCACCTCTAGCTAACGTGCCTGAAGATAATGATGATGCTGATGATGACGATGATGAGGATGCTGCTGCTGCTGCTGCTGCTGCTGCTGCTGCTGATGATGATGATGATGATGATGATGATGATGATGATGATGATGATGATGATGATGATCTCCAGAACCAAACTTTTACATAACGCTTATTCTGTGGGGTAAGCGTCGAACCGGGCTGGGATTGATTTTTAAGGTGTTTAACCGGTCAAGATCGATGACTAAATGCGGCTACATATGGCAAGAAGGTTCACCAAAGGAAACTTAATACACAAGCCTCTGCAACCTAAAGTAAATAGGAAAGGTTACGAAGGGAATTAAATAAGCATGTCAATCGACCACGGTAGTAGTATCGGCGGTATGAAACTTTCATGTACATATAATTCCGCCTTCAAATGGTGAATGTAAATAGCTCCGGCAATAAACAAGATTTGCTTTCGGAAGCCCTGCGAGAAGCGTTCAGGTAGTAAGTAGATGACTTTAAAGTCATTCTCAGATGCAGTATGGACACTTCCGAAGAGGTGCGACATCATTGAGCTGTCTGAGGACCTCATTTCGAGTTTGTAAAACCACGCCGGGATGTGCTCGCGAATCCTCTGGGATAGAGGTCTCGTTGTGCGACCCACTTATCGTGCAACATGGGAGCACGAGTACTGATAAACGAACATTGAACGGGTCAACGATGGCATACTATCTTTCAAGGGTTTTGCAAGCAATGGCTTGTTGTAGTAAATAATTCTTAAGCGGGCTGCGAAATAAGTTTTCTCAGCAGCATCTGAGAATGACTTTAAAGTCATCTACTTACTACCTGAACGCTTCTCGCAGGGCTTCCGAAAGCAAATCTTGTTTATTGCCGAGGCTATTTACATCCACCATCTGAAGGCAGAATTATGTGTACATGAACATTTCATACAGCCGATACTACTATCGTGGTCGACTGACATGGTTACTTAATTCCCTTCGTGACCTTTCCTATTTACTTTAGGTTGCTGAGGCTTGTGTATTAAGTTTCCTTTGGTGAACTTTCTTGCCATCTGTAGCCGCATTTAGTCATCGATCTTGACCGTTTAAACACCTTAAAAATCAATCCCAGCCCGATTTGACGCTTACCCCACACAATCAGTGTTATGTAAACGTTTGGGTCTGAAGAGAGTTTACCGAAAAGAATTCTTAACCCTGAACTGATTTCTGGTCTTGATTCATCTGATTACAATGGGAATATTTGCTGTGCTGAAAAGCAGCATTGCCCGTGATTCGTTAAAGATAGTTTCCTCTATCGCCGAAGCCATCGCCATACTCGGAAACCACTGAAGGCCAAGTGGCATGTTAGCATCATTTGTGTTAAATATTCAAGTTCACACATAAACCGTTCGTCTCAGAAATCGGTTAGGCACAGCCAAGTGGTTTTCAGTGAAAGCAGATAAAGGACAATTAAAGATTTTTTGGACCATCTAATGTCGCCATAATGTAGTGGTTGTGTGCTACCTTAAGCAGCGACCTTTTCGGGCAAATGGGATTCTTTCTTTGTCTCAGTTAACCGATCTGCGAGCAAGTCACCGTTGCAAGCCAGAGCACTAACAATGAGGGTGTACGATAACCCTTGCTGTGTTCAATGATAGTCTGCATCAGTTTCGTCCCCAGGATTGCTCAGCTTGTTCCTTAGATCCAGCTGTTTACTCCTATGGGACACACCCTAGTTTCTAAGTACATCGTACACTAAGACTCTGCACTTTGTCTCTCACGTGTCTGCGCTATGGTCTCCTAACCGCACGCAATAAGGTGCCCTCTCCATGCCTACCTATTGTCGCCCGCGTCGTCCAAGTTACATATGGTTTCTGATTATCTGCTCTCTAACTTTAACTTCATGTGAGCTTGCGGGGTATTGGTTGAACCCATGCTTCACTTCACAATGTCAATTCGACTGGTGCTACGGTACCGCGGTCGTATCGCCGTATCGCCGTATCTGAGCAATCACTCATACTTTCTTAACTGGTTAACAGTCAGTCACAATCTATTAGCCGTTATAGGTAGCAGGTTTCTTGTCCTTCTGCCGCGATTCGTCCGGATTCATACATATATCCGACGACGGAGAATTGCTATTTGGCCAGATCAAGAAGTAAGGTTCCTGGTGATTTGCTCCAACCCTATATTACATTTGCATGGCTTACTTTTCTGCCAAATCGGCTTTTCCATTTTACTGGCTGCTTTATGAGCTGCTTTATCAGTACGCAAATTTCGTCGTGGCCGAGAAGGCCTGGAAAGCAGCACTTGTACTATATTTTCTCTCTGATGAACTGACATCTCGCCTTGTTGATCACTTCCTCCATGGCCGTGACACTGAACACATCAGTTTTGAGATAATCATACAACACTAAGTACAATGGAACACTGGTATAATACGGATAACAAGCTAAAGACTTGCCAGTTCGATGGGAAATACATAAGTTCAAAAACAAAACATTTGACAACAAGGTTAACCGCGGGTCTTTGGTCTCACTGTGATGTCCCGGTCTAGTAGGGGGCTGATTAGCACAATGTTTGAGTATTGTAAGCACTCAATGGACCAATGTCGTGTCATGGGATACAAATGTTGCCATGCATCGTCGAGTCGCTTCTTAAAAGAAATAATAACGCAGGCACTGAAGTGGTTAGGTCGGAACACCGTTACACGACTGACAAATTTGGTGGGAAGTGGATTCCGCCGACATTCAAGCCGGCTCCATTGGGTGACCAGTTTCAACTAGAGACCTGTCAGTTTTGTGATTCGGCCAAGTGTCAGGTGCCAGCAAGAGTGACCAGGGTTTTTCAAAATAACTTACCTCAGGCTGAGCTCATCGCGTAGACGGCGAAAACATCCGCTGTATACTTCTGGGCCTTTCAGCTGTAGATTTATGGTAGATGAAGCAAGCCCTCAACAACTTTAGTTACCATTCGTTGTAATATCCCAAGAGCAGCCAGCTCTCGTTTTAGTCAGGCTTGTCAAGCCAAAATCGCGTTCTCTATCTGGAGATCACATGCGCACTGAGCATTTACGGGAAGATGGAAGTGTCAACCCGCACGAACGCTCTTCGTAAGAAGCCAACATTTTGGTTCATGGTTTTGGACCCCTTCACTGTTTGCTCCGAAGAGTGCAGACCGATTTCGTCACCATCCCAGGGTCACACACCTGTGTCAGCCTATCTGAGGCGACGTTATGGTGATATTTGAAGCAGGATTACAAGTCTCATGGAGAGCAATGATGTCTTGTTTGCTGGGTCGTTTAGTAGGATTGCCTGGCCCCATGGGGCACCGAAAGTTACAAAAGTGCGACCTACTCAGAATTTCGCGATCGTTTGGCTGCAAATTGTGGGGTAGGATCAACCTGCCCTAAATTGGCGTAAAATGACAACATCCCATTAGCGCCCCAGCGGCGCTCTGTTCCACCACCTTTGATGGCACTGAGAGCAGAACCACTGGGTGATATTTGGCGAGTTCTTGGGTTATGCCGTCCAGCTTCCACGTGTTGCGGACGTGCTGATCACCAAAGCACCTTTGAATGACACGAGTTAATTGCCCGGCTGTTCTAGCAACCCCCATCCGCAGCTCTTTTGGGTAAATGTTATCAACTCCGGGTGCGTAACGATAGCAGCTCCCTCAAAACAGCTGTCGAACTAAAAGTAATGTGGGTAAACCCTGGCGTTCCGGGGACGGTGACAGGTATGTGACAGATGGTGCAGGTGTGACGGCATATTGGAGCATGTTGTAATTATAAAGCATTTATTGCATTCATTGCGTTTTGAGCACAACCATTTGTTGCGATGAGTGGGGGAACGCTACGCTTTACTTTCTGGAGGTTATTCCCATGTTCGTACAGGAGAAGGTTATTCACGCATAGCCTTTCCCTAGGCACTGCTGGTGTAATAACTTTTCCTCACGGACAAATGTGGTTTCCCCAAATAGTTGCCAAAACTATGGTTAGATCTGTACGCACAGCGCGCAGCATCTCTACCCACCGTGCGTTTTCGAGTTCTACTCTTCGTTCGCAAGCACCAAATAAAGAACTGCCGTTTTGTTTCTCGTTGGAATCCGTTGGGTGAACTGACATGGCTGAAGAACGGAATGATTTCAATAAGCTCCCGCGGGGCTGCGTTTGATCCTTCACCGGGAGATTACGGAGATTCTAGATCCTTAATATTGCAATCAACTGAAGGTGGCTGTAACGTATCCGCAGAACCCTCTCCAAATCTATGGTTAGACGAGGGTCTATGTATGTGGTGGATATTAGTGATGTTAAACGACGGCCACAAAGCAGGTGTCGTTGTGTCGCAGTCATAAACGGCACCAGAGAGAATCTATGAATATTGTATCGGGATCAGTCACTAGTTCGCATTGCACGTCACTGCGGTAGAACTTAAGTAACCTTTCCTCGCTTGCTGGAGGGATCGTTTCGATCAAGGGAAATGTCATGCATCACAAGTTCAGATTTCGTGATTTCGGTTTGTAGCCAAATGTCAGTTATGATGTCTAGATTCCAAGCATAAAATGCATGACGTAGCCGTAGTACAGCAGACTTGCTTAGAAGGACATTTGCACCGATGTACATGCCGTAAAGCTTCTCTTATCTCAGTAGTGAGTCAGGGGACGTGCGTTTTTGAAATAATGTTGCGGTGCCCAATGAAAAGTTGGCCACGATTCTTTGTGGGTATGACGTGACAAACTAATGTGAGTCGTCCATAAACTACCGCCTTTTCCTACTTACTCATCTTGTTGTATGTAACGTACGGGGGGTGACTATGAGTTTTGTCAGCTACATGATTATTGATACTCGAACCGTTGTCTGGACGTGGTTACATCAAATTGCTCCGTCATGTCTTTGCTCACAGAACACCGCTTCAAGCCGGATTTTAGAACGTAGTCTACAGTAATGCACATACCAGCACACCAAGACGGCAGCTGACATCCTTCTGGTCTGATGCACCTCATTCACATTCCTCGAACCACATCCCTTGAACGTGAGTGGTCTATGTAACATTCAGAATAATATAGCATCGTCGGTTGCATGGACAGGGTTTCGTTAATGAAGCTCCACTGCTCCTGGTCGTGGGTGGTCGTTTAGTTCTCATTGTGTTCTCCGGCCTTGGGGACACCGTGAACAGGGATATTCATAGCTACGGATTCCCCTCCGGTATTCTTCCAAGCCGCGTCTTCGCTATTTACGCCAGCTCCACTTAATCTCCGGGAAGATGCGAATGAGACAGGATCTAGTCTGGAGAGTAGCTGCCGATAAGACAATGGCTTCTGTTTCATTAACGGGATTTAGCACAGCAGAGTGGTATCGGTACACCGCAATGTTTCGAAGTTGGGTGACAGTTAGCTCGCATCAGGTTGGTGGGCTTGTCACATATTAAGCTCCGTCGGCTCGCTTCGTCAAACAACTTTCTGTTTTAGGAATGTGAAGTCCATTCGGGAATATCCGTGGTCTCACAGTAACCGTTCATACTGCCAGGGCTCAGGTCGACTACCCAGTGGTCAGCATACAATGGCTGAATGTTATGTACGTAGGGCCTCGCCACCTTGGATTCAGCAGAAGTAACTGATGACCTAAATCTCTGGGTGCCACTTTCAGTATCCACCTTCAATTAACACTCTTCTGAACACTATACTGACATTTAGGAGCAATTTGTAGGTCGAACGAAGCCCTGGTCGTACTTAGTCTAATAAGACTGGAAATGGCCGAATCCGGCGTATTTTGACTACTGGTGGTGGTGACCCACTGAGAGGCATTTTAAACTAAACTAAATTCTTTTATCTTGAAGCGGGGCCTATTTGGGAGAATTGCGGTCTACTCTATATCATACATTAGCCTAGTGAAGCGATTTCGGTGTACATCATTCGCTTAGTTGTTACCACCAATCTTTCTTATTGCTGAGATAGTTCACGTACAAGCTTAACCAGCGTGATGGTCATGCATCCTGTAAAATACTACAGAGTCTTGTCTGCAATTATACGGCTTCGCTTCGCTTGATAAGAGCTTCGAAGGCATAGGGTGGAATTCGCTAAAACAAGGGAAAACCAGACTCTTATTCGTACACTTGGGAGGAACTTAACCAACAGACTTATTTCATTTTAAGGACTTTACTCGCAGCTTCTATTGATTGTTTCCTAAAGTCAGTTCCGTCATTTTTGCTATCTGTCGATGCGTCGTACGTCAGCGACTGACGGTGCCTCTAAGTCAGCGCGTTTGACTATCTGATTTTCTGCTGCAAGCTGAGTTTGCAGGGTTGTTGTCAGCTCATCACATAGCTTTGCGCGGTATGAGTAAGCAGCTGCTCTGTTCCCTCATTAGTCTCTATGAGGCGTAAACCAAGCAACCAAGCAATGAAGAGCACAAAATATTTGATGGCATTTCTGCTTCACAGTAGATAAACTTGGTTGTTAACTCGTTCAGACATTCACTGAGTTGACTTTCGTTTGTGCGGCTCAGAATGCGTAGAATCGTGCTCTAGGGCTTTTGTGGGTAGCTTAGAGGAATTGCGATGTTGCGATCGAAGGTGATCCGGTCAACTTAGATCCAAAACTAGGCTGCACTATGTAGCGCCCGTTAATTTGGCTCGAATTAGTGTAGGTACATGCGAGAATTGCGCGTGTAAATCCGGATGCTGTGCAAGATCAGAGAATTTGAACTCTTGGTAGGTACACATCAGCACTTCCTTTTGCCACAGGACATATATATTGCCAGTTTCTGAGATGGTTGATTCAAAATAACTTTCACCGTCAGTTTCTTTGGTTTTTCGTTTATCTTTGCAACGTCACTGCGCTTAAGTTGAGACGTTATCCTTGAGATGACTTGCCATTCATTTCTATAACATTAATTCACCTTATCCGCTAATTCTGCGGTTGGCACCCAGGTGAGGTGGAAAATCAAGTGCAGACATTTCTGGTCGAAGTGAATGAGGGAGCAGAAAATGGTAGCTTTTGCAAGCGAACAGGTACGAAAGTGAGTTCATGCCGAAAACTGAAAGGGTCAGATGAGATGGGAAGAATCTTATCCTACAGAAGCTGGGCCCACAGCGCAAGACAAAAGAATTATTATACCAGCACAAACAATGCTGGCTCATGTTCTTCCTAAAGTGGAAGGTGCAATATTTATTTTGTCTGAGATTTCTTGTACGAACTACTCATTAATCCCCTCGATGTGTGCACTACTTCAAGAATCCTGAAAGACCAATCGCTTGCTGGCAACAACAGTTGCATGAATATGACTTCGTACGCAAACATCGGCCAGGTAAATAACTCGCTAATCCAAACCTATTGTCTGGAACTCTCCCACTTAATCATGGAGACTGCCCCTCGTGTAACATGCAACACCTATTTATAGTTAACCTTCAGAGCGCGAAGCATATACGCCGCCAGGGGAAACAAGCAACTGATCCTGGTAACTCACTCATTTAAGAAAGGTGTCTTCACGATGGGGACAGACCAAAGAGTAAGGAGATGGAAGCAAAATGTTGAGGCACGATATGTGTGGGTGATGTGAGAAAAATTAGCTGCTGAGAAAGTTATGTTAGTGCTAGCTCTTGTTCAGATCAATACGATAATTGTAGTCCAACAGTCAAATGTTGAAGAGGTATTAATTGACATCCTCAAGAAAGTGGGACATGCCGGATACACAAATCGGAAGTAGCGACACGACGGGGTTTCGGTTGGTCACACCAAATGAGGGGGGTAAGTAAGTTCTGCCAGCCATCTGAGAACCGTGGCGCTAGTAAACAACTTTGATTAGCCAACCGAGCTCTATTGCAAACTTTCAAGACCGGCTATCTTAACGAGACGGTTGGTGTACACATTATGGGATCGTAGCCAGAGACACCACGAGGATACTGATCCATTATGGTCACAGTTGATCACTTTATCAAATGGTGTGAGGCTGTGACGATTGCGCAGGCTAAAAATGTAACTGTGGCGACTGTCATTATGTAATACGGGGTTTGTCATTGGTAGTCACTTGTCCAGCAACGCTAATACAGTGGCAGCTGCTTCTGAAGTGCATTGGTAAATAACCTTTGCAGAGTCCTTGGAACTAGGCAAGACTAGGACGACAGCATATTACCTAAAAGTCATATGCCAGACTGAACAACTTAATCGTTTTTTCATTGCATTACTGGAAGCGGTTTTAGTTAAGCAAATGAATGTGTCGGATACCATGTTGCCCAAGTGTTTTCTTGTCTACCGAAGTACGGTTCACTCCTCTACTGGACAAACACTGGGTGATAGTAGCTGACAATTTACACAAACGGTGCGGACGCATGACCAATAGATGGGGAAAGCTAGTCAGCCCCATGAGTGCAAGATAAATAAGTTTACATGGACTGAGCGAACAGTGGGGAATTAGGTAGCAACGTTGTGATTCGGGCACACTTTCGGTCGCGGAGCAGTAAACAGGTTGTATGCACCGGACACTGACCCGGTGGGGACGTCGTATGGATGACAAGAACTGGTAAAGCTGCCAAATTTCCTCGCTATTCCTAAGTAAACACTCAAAATTCTCCGCAAGAATTCTAACCCAGCTGACGAATAGTCAAAAGTTCAATGACCTTGAATGAGAGTAACGTGTCAACCAAACGCCGCCAAAATGAGATACATGTGTTGCAGACCATCGTCAAATGAATAGGTTACTTAATGGACTTCAGCTTCTAAAGAACGGATTTCAAATGATAAAACCAGTAGCTTCGTTGCCAACCCTCCGTACATTGACGATCCCATGAAGGAATGCAAGGTTCCAGAATCATTGCAATCAATGCACAATCAAAATTATTCGATCAACTGTTGTATTACTGTTTTCGCTGATGTTTTTATCTTCTCCTGTATATTTCCCATTCCGAGACGGCTACCGCAGTGTATGTTGACCTGGGGTTGATTTGAAGCCTCTTTGACGGTGTTCTATGTCTGTATTTCCATCGCCTTGTCTGAAGTGCTCTGGAATCGAGTTCCGTGCCCTGCGTTCTGGTATCATTCTTCGGCTGACAGTGTTCAGCAAAAGGTTCTTTCGGCAAGTTGAAACTGTCTGCCAACAGGTCAAATGGGAGCTCGGCCATTCCTGTTGCTACTGGTTGACACAGAGTTGACCGTAGCTGGTTTGCGTGAACTAACCAGACCTATGTTCCAGCCAGCATATCGTAAACGACATTTCCGTGCCTGTCTTTGATCGTGCTCAGCGTTCATTTTGTGCGGTCTTCCCGGTAATTACGTACAAGTACTGTGTGCCCCGGTTTAAACGAGCTTTGCTTCGTACCATACAAATGATTGAATTCACTTTCTACCTTGAGATTCCTTTCAACAGCTGTGGGTTCTGAGGACGGTCGAACTGAATCAAACGGTATGCTGTTCCATCTGTTCATCATTGTCTATGCCTGCGATACTTTATCCGGCGTTTGTGGACTCTGTTTGGAATGGCACAGAAGGGGGAACTGGTCGATCACTTCCTCTATGTGTCTCACCATCCAGGATTTGAGGAAAGTGGGTTTAAATGTATTCACAAATCTTTTCGCTTGGCGGAATGGTGGGGACCGCACGTGTTTGATGGCGCAGCTTTTGCAGAACTCCGTGGATGTGGCAGAAGTAAACTGTGTTCCGTTGTCCGTCACCAATGTTTCTGGGAAGCCAAACCTGGTGAAGATTTGTGGCAACCTTGAAACTGTTGCGTAGGTTGTCGTGTTGCTCATGAGGAACACTTCCAGTCATTTGCTACCATCGTAGACCACAATGAGAAAGTTCTAACCGTTTATTGGGCCTGCTAGATCCACATGAACACGACTCCAAAGTTTTGCTGGTTTTGGCCGAGAATGGAGTTAAATCTTTGTTCGTGCACTTGAAGCGGTAGCGCAGTTGCTTTAACTTTTGGCAAGCTGTTCCAGCTGTCTGCCCATAAACAGCCAATACCCGTAACTTCGGACAATTGCGTTCACTCCGTTGAGCATTGAATGTCCTGCATGAAACTGCTGTAACAATCTTTCCTGAAGAATCTGCGGGATAACTGCATTCTCACTGAAAACATGATGCAATCGTTCGCAATGGAGAGCTAATGTCTTCCCTGATAGAACTGCTGCATTTCAGCAGAACACGAACGTGGCCAGTGGGTTCCGTGAAAGTGTGTAAGCTATTTTAAGATTGAGATTGAAGCTTTTCAGGCCACACAGCTTCTCCCATAACTTGCAAAACATGTGATGCGTCGCTGACCAGGAATTAAGTAAACAAATAAGTAAATTTACATTCTCGGTGCTGAACGAGACAAGCCAACGAGACATGATCACATATGTACAAGCATATTTACTACGACCAAATGTGATCAACATTGGTCTTGACATTGGGAATGTGCAGCTGATTGAGTTGCAAGCAATGATATAAGGTTGTGATAAATGTTCAACCTCACAGTTGATTCAGTGTTGAAACAGTTTGCTAATGCAAATGCAAAAATGTTGATAATCACCTTATTTGATACTGGAATTTGTTTCAAGTAAAGATTGTTCTGGTCTGAAGCAGATCGCTTACGCTGTTCATCGCAGTCGTCTGTTCTCCACTTTCCTTCCTCAGGCGTATGACGCGTTCTCCTATGGCCGCAATGGGTTTTACTCCTTTCCAGTTGAGCGATGTGTTCAGCCCGAAAGTATCAGAGTCGTTAAATTTTGGACCATCCATTTGTTGAAGAATTGGTCAAATCCAGAAGAAGTATCTGTTGGAAACTTGGAAAGAGACACAACATCAGGTTCGACCCCAAATGTGGCTATGATCGTGTCCTCTTGTTCTTACTGATTAGAATCAATTTGGCGTGAAAACGCATCTGCTTAATCCATAAAAACCACTGACTGAAAACGGATCTCAAAATCATAGCTTAGAAACGGGAGAGCCAATCGCTGGAGGCGATTGCATGTGTAGGCAGAGGTGCTGTTTTAGGAGATGAAAATGGCCAGTAGCGGCTTGTGGTCCGTCAAGAGCTTGAAGCGGCGACCATACAGCATCTTGCGCAATTTCTTTACAGTAAACACTATGGCCCATGACTCCCTCTTGACCTGGCTTTGTTTTCCTTCGGGTTTCGTCAGCTTCCTGTTAGCATATATAATCGCCTTCAGAGATCCATCAGGGAAAATATGGGAAACTACTGCACTGAACCCTAGACTTGATGCGTCTGTGGCGAGGACAATTTCTCGGGACGGGTCGAAGTGCATCAGAAGTAGGTCTGAAGGCAGTAATGACTTCACCCGCTCAAACGTAGTCTGGCATTCTATCTTCCGCTTCCAGGTTTGGATCTTGTTCAGCAACCTGTTCAGCGGGGCACGCAGGCGATGCAGTTCGGACAGAAAAGCTCTGTGATTAGGCCACAGAATGAAAGCAGCAACTGCAGATCCGCAGGCAAATATCTTTTGTATAGCTCGGATATTTTCTGGGTCACGGGGATGACCGTCTTTCGCGAAAATGTAATCGAGGAACTTGCTGGTTAGTGTAAAAAATACGGACATATATCTTCACTGATTTGAAAACCATATGATTGGATGTGTCCAAGCATTTCAGTGAGCCACTCTAATAGTTCTCCTGTCGTCCGGCTCATTAAAATGATACCATTCAGGTGTGCAGCGGCTCCAGAAACTCCCACGAGGATGGTGTCCATCAGCTGCTGGAAGATGGCTGGTGCTGTTTTCACTATAAAATGGAGGTGGTTTTATTGGTACAAGTCGCGAAGAGTGTTGATGGTCAGCAATCCTCTCGAGCCTTCACCAACATCGACCTGAAGGTAAGCCTTGGGCAATTCGAACTTGGCGAAGCACCTCCTACCATGCAGTTTGGCAAAGATATCCTATGGTGTCGGAATGTGTACCGTTGGTCATCAAGTGCGGTGTTCAGACCAGTTGACAAATCAGCGCAGACACAAACTTTATTTTCGCCTTTCTCACAGCAAAGTGCAACGCAGCCCATGAAGAATATTTCACTAGGGTGATAACACCGGTGAGCTCCAGTCGGTCAAGCTCCTGGTCAGCCGCTGCCATGGATCCACACGGTATCAGTCTTTTTGCCCTGAAGAGTGGGTTGGTTCCCTAGCGAAGGCACAACTTTGCTTTGAGCTCGGTGCAGTGACCGAGGCCATCTACAAACAAGGAGGCAAATTTCCGTTTCAGCATTCTCGTCATATCTTCAATCGGTATTGATATTTTGATTGAACTTGGATAGAAAGTCTGACTCATTGGAGCGTAAAACACTTGTGCCTTTTCCGCCAAGTCAATCGCAAGGAGGTTCAAGTTTGGTCGATTCGACAACTAAGAGGTTCCAATCTCTTCCCCTCCACTGAAAGCAGTTGTGCAGGTTATTTCTCCGACCAGCTTCGGCTTTCTACCGGATATGTTGTGGCCGATTTTGTTGTATTGAACTCTCCTCGACCTCTATATGATTCCAAGTGTTGGGACCCCGTTGATGAGCACAGCAATGATCTACCATCGCGGTCTAAAATCACTGTGAAAAATGACAATAACCGGTAAAGATGCTGCGCCAAGCTTTCGGAGGTTCTTCCTACCTTAGGTCTGCTTCACTTTTCTTGGCTGGGACTGATGGCAAATACTTCCTTCTGGCCGCGATACGGCATTAAACAAAAGTGTGACGCTTGAATGGGCAGTAACGTGAAAAATACCATTCACCACATGACCAACAGGGTGTAGGCGGCTTGTTTGGTGTTCTGTTTTACAAGGCTTGTTCGAGCTAGCCTTTCTTGCCTCTTGCACAGAATGAACAGTATCGGCAATGGTGAGGCGACACTGCTCAACCATAGCATGTCGTGTTCCCACCTGATGAACTGCTTGAATTCGCCTAAGCGAGACTACGATGTCAACTCGGGATCTTGATCCAACTGAAAGTATAGTCGAGTGCGGATTTCAGCGTCGCGTGGCGACGGCAAAGCACGGAATAATAGGCGAGACTTAAACTGGTCATCCGTCAAAGAAGGTAGCTGGAAACGTTCACACTCATGGTTAACCATATCCATTAGTGTCACATACTCGATCGGATCATGCTTAGCAGGTTTTAAACATGGAGGGTGAATGCTAAACAAAGATGTTGACTCATCAAAAATCTCTTTGAGTAATACTGACGCTTCGCTGAAGGTGATGACCTTCAACTCTTTGTGCAGATGTGGTCGACGAATCTTGTAGGGTAAGCTTACGGAGCATAACATGTACTCGCCATGAATCATAACGACGGCTGCAATTCATCCGGAACGTGGGTTCAGAATCAGCATCATAATGAAGGCCAGTGATGGAATTTGGTAAGGACATGCGTGTCCCGCACAGCTGTTCCAGTTGATTGCGCATTCAAACACTGAGTCATACTTTTAATCAGTTTTAGCTGTGCTTCCATCTGGAATTATTACTGAAGAAGCAGCTTTTGAAACTGATCAGCAGGACAATTAACATTTTCATTTTCTTCGTCGCTATCGTTAGCATTTTGAAATTTCCGCCCTATTCCTATTTAAACACCCAGCCGAAGCATAATCAAAAGTCCAACGACCTTGACCAAGAGTAACATGTTGATCAAACGGCGCCAAAATGCTGTACCCCTGTCGCAGATCTTCGTCAGGCTTATAAGTCACTTAATGGCGTTCGGCTTCTAGAAACCGGATGTCAACTGTAAAATCATTAGCTTCAGTGCCAGCGCTCCATACATTGGCGGTCGCATGAAGGAATGCTAGGTTCCACAATCATCGAAATCAATGCGCAGTCAAAGCTGCTCGATTAGTTGCCGATACATCGCGCTTTATTGATGTGGTTACCTTCTCTTGGATAACAACTGAGCGACCGAGAGAGCGAAACAGGCCTAGCTGGTAGATAGATTGCCAATGAATGATGCCGACACTACCAGCTGCTCACATTTGCGGAGCTCGTTTGCAGTGATCAGAATGGGGCTGGAGCACAGTGAACAATGCGCAAATGTGTTCCAGTTGGGATAAGCAGTAGTCTTGACGGCGGTGGCGGAACGAAGAGTGGGAGCCAATGAGCTCAGGTAGATGACAATCGAGGACTATTAAATAACTACTGCAATGTATGTACAATATAACATGTTCTACAATGTGCGATTTAGGTTGCTGCTTTGCTTCCGATTTGATTTTTAGAGAACAATTTCGAGAAATCATACTTTATATGGACGGAAAAAGAGTCACATTTGTCTTCGGATTTACTTCTTCCCACAGGTCAGCAGTTGCGGCTATTAGTAATGGACTACATCAGTAGATTGCTGGACTCATTTTCGACATACACATCAGGCAGCGCGGGCACAACTGGAAAATGCTCATAAGGACCAACTGGAGTACTACGATGAGGAGATCCTTGGCATCACTAAAGCTTAAGTGAACTTTTTATTTACATCAAACTCACACCGAAAGGTTGTGTACAATGTTCCACCGCGAGTGGGTGTACTTTTATATAATGGAGCGGGTGCTGCGCTGGGCTATGTGTATTTCAAAGCGTTTCGCTAGACCCAACTGCTTGCCCATGGAGGTACAATTTATTGTCTCAAGCTATTACGACATGAGGTCAGCCGAGTCAACAGTCTACCGGTCGACCCACTTCACGAAGTATCCGCTGAATTATATGTTTGTATAAAGATGTTACGGACAGGCACCGAAGAACTTGCCCGATTAGACTGGGTGTGGTGTAAGTAACGATCGAGCTAAATATGGATCGCTCTTATAACAGCACTTCCCGTTTGCTTTTCGCAGTCTCGCACCTGTGTTGTTAAACAATAAGAGTATGAAGAAGGATAACTGCCAACTGCGCGCTAAAGGTCAGACCCTAATCCACGCAGTGCATGGACACTACACATTCATGTACGCACGCACAAACACACCGACCTCTTCGTGTTGTCAGTGAACGCGTGTCGATATGTTTTGTCAGTTGTTGATTACACATTGTCCTGTCAGGACTTGTGTTAAATAGGGTTCTAAGCCCTGCAGAGTAAACGCTTTCGTAGATTTACTTACTGTGACTAATACGTATCAGTTGGCGACGTAGAATATCAAGTTCACTGTGAATGCACCCAAGCAGTTCTGATCATGTTCTATAGAAAAATCATCTATGAACAGTGGGATTAGATGGCAGAAAACATTTTCTGCTTACCTGGAGTTCGTTTCAGTCTGAACCCATTAGTCTGTCTCACAAGGCAACACAACATCAAGCTAGTACGACAGTTGCTTGGGGACGAAGGCCAGCGATATTTCGACGCGCTCTGGATTGACTATGTATGTGCAACCGTAACCAGTGTCTTGGATTCGTTCAGTGTTCTCTGAGGTGTTAGATAGTGTTTACAGCCATAATCTAGTTTTCCAACTGTTACAATCCGGAAAAAGGTGTAAACGTGTTCACCACTCGGATACACCAGGCTACACTTGATTGCAAATACAGTGAAGTTGGTTCGGCAAACTTCCAAGAATCAATGTTACTTTAGTGTTTGATAGCTGGAGTATCAGACCAGAATACCCGGGAATGGCTCCATTCACTAGATGACAGTGCATACAATTGGGAGACGACTTGTTCACTTGCCCATCAAAGAGAAAATCTAAGACAAGCACTGTCCGCATTTACTTTACCATCTTTGTACATAATGTTCACGAGGCTGGAAGTTATGATGAGCGCGGAGCGGCCAGTCACAACCTGGAGCAATGGCGGTATTTACGTGAGACCCTCTACCTGGAAAACCTCATAGCGCAATCAATATCGAGGCTGCGCCAGTCACCAAACTGCAAAGGATGTAAACTCAGGATTGTGAAAGTGGTCCTTCAATCTAGCCAAATATCCGCAATGGTACGGGAGGGTTGGTATGCAGGCCGCAGCACACTTCCTGCCGAGCTCCGGATCAAAGCAACATCGTCTAAGCACACACACTAGAGCAGCCACTTTATCAGACGCCTTAGCGACAAGAGTTCGGATCACAGGCTCATTCTGGTGCGGTCTGCGATTGCGATACAACGACACTTGCATTTTGGCCATTGTTTATCGTCCCCTAATATCCACCCCAGAGATGGACTCCCGCCTGGCATTATCCTTGGGTAGGGTCCTACGAAGGCGCTACAGTCATGTTCTCATCTCAGGTGAATTAATGCTTCATGATTTGGTAGTACCAACATCCCCTAACAAGCAGCTTAAAGCCCACCTGCACGAGTACGTTGCAGTATTCCGCTCTTCAGTCACGTCATTTCACCCACCCGCTTCAGAGCCAGAAACAAACCCTATGCTTGGTTTACTGTTCCCGAAAGAAGAGCTCATGGAGGAGGTAGAAATACTGGAGAGCCCTCTGGAGCGAAGCGACCACTTAACCATACTTTAAGACGTCCGGTGTTATGTGGAGTATCCACAAAAACATACTAACTTGTTTTGAACAGCCATTCACTAGGATATACTGGCAGAACTTGTGAGAGATGCCAGCTGGGAGTTTCCAGACGACTGTTCCATTAACAGTGCTTTGTTGGATTGTACTCGCCAGTTCAGTGTTCTGATTAAATCGACATCGGTCAACAAGTCCCTTCGCTCTGTAAGGGCAATATCATTCATTCGGGGTAGAACCCGAAAACACATGACAGTAAGAGATGCTGCGTGGAATGTGAATAAAGTGAATTTAGCCCTGACAACTGGAGTAACTATGTTGTGCATCGTAACCACTGTACCGCACTTGTGTGCAAGGACAAATTAATATACCAGCAGAGTCTAGCGGAAGTGTTTTGAGTTAACAAAGCATCTGTACAGGTATGCGATCAGCTTCCAGAATGTGAAACATGGTGTTCCCTCACTAATCTCAGCGGATGGATGTGCTCAAACCGCTAAGGATGCAGCCAACGTTCTACGGCTATAATATGTCCCGATTTTTCGAAGTGCTCCCAGCATTTTAACATACCTGTCCC
This sequence comes from Dicrocoelium dendriticum, assembly GCA_944474145.2. Taxonomy (NCBI): domain Eukaryota; kingdom Metazoa; phylum Platyhelminthes; class Trematoda; order Plagiorchiida; family Dicrocoeliidae; genus Dicrocoelium; species Dicrocoelium dendriticum. The sequence goes on along the minus strand of OX104067.1, from coordinate 62,022,933 downwards.
ATTCCCACAGATGCCTGTCTTTACAAAAGTCACATTTAGTTCAGTGACCATTTTGTGGAAGCTGCTGTCATTGAGCACCCGTACTTCCACTGCAGTTGACAACATTTCCCAGAAAGTATTGCAGGTGGCAGCTACCAGGATACCTGAACCATTAAAGGATTTTGTCCAAATACGCCTAGACGAACAGCAGGTCCCTAACATATGGAAGTATGCATCATTACTCCGATTTTAAAAGGTGGTAGCCGTTCGGAGTCAGCCAAATAGCCCAGCGACTCTTCTCTCGGTGCTCTCTAAGGTGATGGAATCCATCACAGCTGAGATTCTAATGATCTACTTTGTAAGGTCTAATATCATAGCACCGGAGCAACGCGGATTCCGTCAGCACCGGTCATGTATTACCAACCTACTGCTTGCTCGTGACAGTTGGACCGAGGTAGTTGACAGTGGGACTGGCACTGATGTCAGCTACCTAGACTTTTCCAAAACATTCGACCGCATAGATCACCGCATCCTACTCCAAAAGCTGAAAGCGTATGGAGTTAGAAACCCTGTCCTTGGATGGATCGGACACTTCCTCTTTCAGCGGCGCTTCCAGGTTCTAATTCGTGGTTCATTTTCTGACTGCGGTGTTCCACAAACGTCAGTGTTGACGTCGCGGTTATTCTTGTTCCTCATTAAGGACCTTGCGAGTGTCATCAAGGCAAATTTCCTGCTTTTTGACGGTGACATCAAGATATGGAGGGCAATCGAGCGTCATGAAGATCGTGATATGTTGCAACGAGACGGACTGCGTTTTTGAATAGTCAAAGTTTGACTAGGACAATTGCAAAACTGTACTTATCCGCCACAAGCCCATGTACGCATGTAAGCTTGGAGACGATATGCTGAACACCGCTTATCAAGAGCAAGAACTTGGGGTGGTAATCCAAGACCAGCTCGGCTGTTCGGCGCAGTACTTGAAGGCATCCAAAACCGCGAACCAACATGTTGGGCTGTTAAGGAGGGCGTTCGGAGGTTCAATCCCTCCATCATCCCACAAATACTCAATACGCATGTGAGGCCCCATGCAGAGTATGCGACCCATGTTTGTCAACCCTGGTTAAAATGCGACCCCTTGCACTGGAGACCGCACAGCGAGGGCAACGGGAAATGTGAAGTCTTTGTCCACCTGCAATACCATAGGCAACTGAAAGCCCTGGCAGTGTACAGCGGAAGATATGGCCCACTACAGAGTGAACCTATACTGGCGTTCCAAATTTTGAAAATCCCGGTCACGCTTGCTACCAACTCCTGAAGATTAGCTGCAACACAGAATTGAGGGTCATAAAATGCGACGTGCCACCCAATACAATCGGCTTGAGTACCGACGGAGTTATTTTTCCCTTCGAGTTTGTTAACTATGGAACGCTCTTTCGACTGTTGTCATTTCCGCGCCCACGTTACCTATGTTTACAAACTGCTTCGACGATGTTTTGCATCATTTACATTAATTGATCCTAATTTCGTTGAACTGGTGAAC
>OX104067.1:61979613-62021329 GCA_944474145.2 Dicrocoelium dendriticum | reverse complement strand
GTGTTAGATAGTGTTTACAGCCATAATCTAGTTTTCCAACTGTTAGAATCCGGAAGAATTTGTAAACGTGTTCACCGCTCGGATACACCAGGCTACACTTGATTGCAAATACAGTGAAGTTGGTTCGGCAAACTTCCAAGAATCAATGTTACCTTAGTGTTTGATAGCTGGAGTATCAGACCAGAATACCCGGGAATGGCTCCATTCACTAGATGACAGTGCATACAATTGGGAGACGACTTGTTCACTTGCCCATCAAAGAGAAAATCTAAGACAACCACTGTCCGCATTTACTTTACCATCTTTGTACATAATGTTCACGAGGCTGGAAGTTATGATGAGCGCGGAGCGGACAGTCACAACCTGGAGCAATGGCGGTACTTACGTGAGACCCTCTACCTGGAAAACCTCATAGCGCAATCAACATCGAGGCTGCGCCAGTCACCAAACTGCAAGGGATGTAAACTCAGGATTGTGAGAGTGGTCCTTCAATCTAGCCAAATATCCGCAATGGTACGGGAGGGTTGGTATGCAGGCCGCAGCACACTTCCTGCCGAGCTCCGGATCAAAGCAACATCGTCTAAGCACACACACTAGAGCAGCCACTTTATCAGACGCCTTAGCGACAAGAGTTCGGATCACAGGCTCATTCTGGTGCGGTCTGCGATTGCGATACAACGACACTTGCATTTTGGCCACGGTTTATCGTCCCCTAATATCCACCCCAGAGATGGACTCCCGCCTGGCATTATCCTTGGGTAGGGTCCTACGAAGGCGCTACAGTCATGTTCTCATCTCAGGTGAATTAATGCTTCATGATTTGGTAGTACCAACATCCCCTAACTAGCAGCTTAAAGCCCACCTGCACGAGTACGTTGCAGTATGCCGCTCTTCAGTCATGTCATTTCACCCACCCGCTTCAGAGCCAGAAACAAACCCTATGCTTGGTTTACTGTTCACGAAAGAAGAGCTCATGGAGGAGGTAGAAATACTGGAGAGCCCACTGGAGCGAAGCGACCACTTAACCATACTTTAAGACGTCCGGTGTTATGTGGAGTATCCACAAAAACATACTAACTTGTTTTGAACAGCCATTCACTAGGATATACTGGCAGAACTTGTGAGAGATGCCAGCTGGGAGTTTCCAGACGACTGTTCCATTAACAGTGCTTAGTTGGATTGTACTCGCCAGTTCAGTGTTCTGATTAAATCGGCATCGGTCAACAAGTCCCTTCGCTCTGTAAGGGCAATATCATTCATTCGGGGTAGAACCCGAAAACACATGACAGTAAGAGATGCTGCGTGGAATGTGAATAAAGTGAATTTAGCCCTGACAACTGGAGTAACTATGTTGTGCATCGTAACCACTGTACCGCACTTGTGTGCAAGGACAAATTAATATACCAGCAGAGTCTAGCGGAAGTGTTTTGAGTTAACAAAGCATCTGTACAGGTATGCGATCAGCTTCCAGAATGTGAAACATGGTGTTCCCTCACTAATCTCAGCGGATGGATGTGCTCAAACCGCTAAGGATGCAGCCAAGGTTCTACGGCTATAATATGTCCCGATTTTTCGAAGTGCTCCCAGCATTTTAACATACCTGTCCCATTCCCACAGATGCCTGTCTTTACAAAAGTCACATTTAGTTCAGTGACCATTTTGTGGAAGCTGCTGTCATTGAGCACCCGTACTTCCACCGCAGTTGACAACATTTCCCAGAAAGTATTGCAGGTGGCAGCTACGAGGATACCTGAACCATTAAAGGATTTTGTCCAAATACGCCTAGACGAACAGCAGGTCCCTAACATATGGAATTATGCATCATTACTCCGATTTTAAAAGGTGGTAGCCGTTCAGAGTCAGCCAAATAGCCCAGCGACTCTTCTCTCGGTGCTATCTAAGGTGATGGAATCCATCACAGCTGAGATTCTAATGATCTCCTTTGTAAGGTCTAATATCATAGCACCGGAGCACCGCGGATTCCGTCAGCACCGGTCATGTATTACCAACCTACTGCTTGCTCGTGACAGTTGGACCGAGGTAGTTGACATTGGGACTTGCACTGATGTCAGCTACCTAGACTTTTCCAAAGCATTCGACCGCATAGATCACCGCATCCTACTCCAAAAGCTGAAAGCGTATGGAGTTAGAAACCCTGTCCTTGGATGGATCGGACACTTCCTGTTTCAGCGGCGCTTCCAGGTTCTAATTCGTGGTTCATTTTCTGACTGCGGTGTTCCACAAACGTCAGTGTTGACGTCGCGGTTATTCTTGTTCCTCATTAAGGACCTTGCGAGTGTCATCAAGGCAAATTTCCTGCTTTTTTGCCGGTGACATCAAGATATGGAGGGCAATCGAGCGTCATGAAGATCGTGATATGTTGCAACGAGACGGACTGCGTTTTTGAATAGTCAAAGTTTGACTATGACAATTGCAAAACTGTACTTATCCGCCACAAGCCCATGTACGCATGTAAGCTTGGAGACGATATGCTGAACACCGCTTATCAAGAGCAAGAACTTGGGGTGGTAATCCAAGACCAGCTCGGCTGTTCGGCGCAGTACTTGAAGGCATCCAAAATCGCGAACCAACACGTTGGGCTGTTAAGGAGGGCGTTCGGAGGTTCAATCCCTCCATCATCCCACAAATACTCAATACGCATGTGAGGCCCCATGCAGAGTATGCGACCCATGTTTGTCAACCCTGGTTAAAATGCGACCCCGTTGCACTGGAGACCGCACAGCGAGGGCAACGGGAAATGTGAAGTCTTTGTCCACCCGCAATACCATAGGCAACTGAAAGCCCTGGCAGTGTACAGCGGAAGATATGGCCCACTACAGAGTGAACCTATACTGGTGTTCCAGGTTTTGAAAATCCCGGTCACGCTTGCTACCAACTCCTGAAGATTAGCTGCAACACAGAATTGAGGGTCATAAAATGCGACGTGCCACCCAATACAATCGGCTTGAGTACCGACGGAGTTATTTTTCCCTTGGAGTTTGTTAACTATGGAACGCTCTTTCGACTGTTGTCATTTCCGCGCCCATGTTACCTATGTTTACAAAATGCTTCGACGATCTTTTGCATCATTTACATTAATTGATCTAATTTCTCTTTACTGAGTGACGACAAGACGCAGACAAACATCTTGCTCACCAACCCCACGAAATCGGGATAGACTTATATACCTATGTGTTAACGTGGATAATATGGTGAGTCCACAGAGGAAATTTTCTCTTACGTGCCACTTCATTGAACTAACCTTATTCCCACAAAGCACACCACGGGACTTGTCAAGCCTTAGCTATTTTATCTGTATTATACCATTGTTCCATCGTACCAGATCCTTCAGGAAGCGTACAGTTAATAAAAAGGACCGCACAGCTAAGGAGGAAGTCCATGAACGTAAAATCGTTTGTATGCTACCGATGTGGTGATCAACATGTATGCGCATCTGAATGTTAACCTCATAAAACGATGTACCGATATTGTGGGAAGGTGACTCATTTGGTCTGAGTACACAGGTCAGTCAAGCTGAAACCGGGATTACATAAACCAATAGGGAAAACAATAAAAACGGTGGACTGCAGTGAAAAAGACGAACGCGAATTTCATTATTATGGCTGAATATTATGTCCAAGCTACTTTCAGCGCCATACGCGGTGGAGCTCCACATCGGAGGACAGAAACTACCGATGGAGATAGAAACGGGAGCCTCGGTGACAATAATTAGGATGAAAGGTGTGAAGCACTTACCCCCCTTGTCATCATACACTTCCAACCTTCGAACATACACAGGTGGGCCGATTCGTGTTTGTCTTGTCCAGGAACAATCTGGCACTGAGACGCACAAACTTCCTCGGTATATAATATCGGAATATCGATCAAATGTACTCAGGAGGGACTGGATAGGCACATTTCCCAATAAATTGGATGTACTTAAAACGGTTAATCAATCAGTTGGACTAAAGGATATTTTGTAACATCACGTAGAGATTTTCTTGCAGAGGACTTGGGGAAGCTGAAAGTCTTCCAGCTACAATGAGAGCGAATGAAAGTGCCCAGCCTAAATTCATCAATGCATGAACACTACCGTATGCTTTAAGGCCAAAAGTTGGGGAAAAAGTAAATCGCTTACAAACTCTGGGAATTATAATGCTTGTACGATTTTCTAACTAGGGAACCCCAATCTACCGGTGGCCAAACCGGATGGCTCCGTGCGAATTTGCAGCGACTACAAAATAACTGCTCGCCAGTCTTCTATGATAGCCAGATCTCCAGTACCTCACATTGAAGACTTAGATGCTACACTGGCAGTTGGTGAAAATTCCCCAAGCTTGGTCTCAGTCACACATATTCACAAGTAGACCTCGATGAGCCTTCCAGAGGAATTACTACTGTCAACACACACACGGGACCTTACCAAAACATCCGTTAAACTTTTAACATCAACTCTGCATCTAAAATCTTTCAAAGGATTATTGATGCCTTAGTAAAAGATATACCTTTCAAGTGCGCTTATTCGGATGATTTACTCACCTCCGGACGTTCTGACACCGAACAAAAACGAACACATTCTGATCTGCAAGAAAGAATGGCACGAAACGGAGTTAAATTGTGAAAAATCTAAGTGTGAATTCCTTTCATCATACGTGTGCTATCTTGCATATAGGCTTAATAAGGTCGGTTTACATGTTCAAGATGACAAGATAAACCTAATTTTAGAAAGCTCTGAACTGCGGAACATTGAGGCGTTCCGTTCATTTCTAGGAATGCTGTCTAATTACCGCCGTTTCTTACTTGATGCATCCGCTATGCTACCTGTCCGATAATCCTCTACCTGTCCGACAATATCAAGCACATTACCGACACCAATGTTTACAAATGTATGTTTCAACCCATCAATTGTGCTAAGGAAGTTACTCTCACTGCGTGAGCATAGTTCTCCGGGAGCAGACAACATCCGCCCGAAGGCACTGAAGGCTGTGGCCAACAACCTAGCCTAACCACTGTCACAGTTCCTCCAAAGGTGCTTTGATGAACAACAAGTTCCCACTATGTGGAAGTGTGGCATTATAACTCCTATTTTTAAAGGCGGTAGCCGTTCCTATCCTGCTAACTATCGTCCAGTGACTCTCCTCCCTGTGCTCGCGAAGGTGATGGAGGCAGTCGTCGCTGAGGCTTTAATGGACTACCTAGAAAAATGCAACATTTTGGTACCGGAACAGCATGGCTTCCGTCAACACCGGTCATGCACCATCCACCTACTCATTGCACGAGGTAGTTAGACGGAAGTGGCCGAAGATGGGGTCGGAGTCGATGTCATCTATCTGGACTTCTCCAAAGCTTTCGACCGCCTTGATCACCGCATCCTACTTCAAAGACTACAAAGTTACGGAATCGGAGATCCTGTGCTTGGTTGGATTGGCAACTTCCTTTACCAACGAAAGCTCCAAGTACGTGTTAGGGGATCACTTTCTAACCCAATTGAGGTGGAATGTGGTGTCCCACAAGGCTCAGTGCTGGGACCGCGTTTATTCCTGGTGTTTATCAACGACCTGGCAAGAGTCATCTCCTAAAACTTCCTGCTTTTCGCCGATGACGTCATGATATGGCGGGCGATTAGTAACAAGCCAGATCACGATCTGCTCCAACGTGACTTAGATTGCATTTACGAATGGTCAAAGAGGAACAAGCTTCAATTGAACATGGCTAAGTGCAAAGTGATGCACCTGAGTCACCAGCCGGTGAGCGCTTACAAGATTGGAGACCACACCTTGGCGAAGGTTTCTCAGGAGCGTGACCTGGGTGTATTGGTACAGGAAGATCTCGGGTGTTCAAAACAAGCAGAGAAGGCGACGAGAACCGGAAATCAACACTTCGGCCTTCTTCGCAGATCCTTCGGTCGGTTTGAACCATCAATATTTCCCAAATGCTTAACGCCTACGTGCGATCTCACGTGGAATATGCTATTCAGGCGTGGCAGCCGTGGCAGAAACAGGATCTGGTTGCTCTCGAGACTCCTCAAGGAGGGGCAACCAAGAACGTCATGGTCCTCTTTCATCTGCTTTATCAGCTTAGACTGAAATCTCTAAGAATGTGCAGTAGTCGATATCGGCTTTTGCGGGGGGTTCTCATAATGGTTTACCAGATTCTGAAGAACCCAAACCACATCTGCCGTCCGCTGCTGGAATTGAAGCACAACACTAAACTAAGAGGTCACCCTCTGAAATTGACAATACGGTATAGCCGGCTTGAATGCCGTAGAAATTTCTTTTCTCTCCGCGTATGCCAGTCTTGGAACGCCCTCGCTAATTATGTCGTTTCTGCTCCTAATCTGGCGATATTTAAAAGACGAGTTGACAATGCATTGTCTCACTTACAGTTCATTTTATGACTTGTTAGCCAGGGTCTACGAAACGCAATCAAACGGTGTATTGCCAAACGCCTAACGAACGTATTTATGGATTTATACGTTTAATACGCAAACATCTCCGCTATTCCACATAAGTCTATGGTGAGTCCACCACAACGCTTTGCACTTTATTATGCAATTAATTTTCGCAATAATTTCCATCCCACGGGACTTGTTAAGTGATGCTTTTTTACCCTTAATAAACCATTGTTACATTGCTCGCTTCCGAATGAGTCACTCCATAAAACATACAGTAGTGTTGGGGTCCTCGGTAAAGCAGTGTGTTGACCAAAGCTAGACAGGCTCTCGCCTCCGCACCAAGGTTAGTGCCTAATGATCTTTGGAAGCCCCCCGTTCTCCAATGTGACGCACTGCCTTGGAATTTGGGTGCGGTTCTATGCCACCGCACGAACAAACAAATCTTGCGTCCCATAGGGTTTGCATCGCGCACTCCTCAACCAGCGGAAAATATTCAGTTAGACATGGAAGCCCTGTCTGTATTCTTCTGAGTGTATGTGTGAAGGTTCTATCAATACCTGTGGGTGGTTATTTTGTACATCACACAGACCCCAAGGCATGAATACCATTGTTAGGAGAGACCAAGTGTGCAGACCAAGTATGCAGAGGTAGACTCCGACCTTGAGCACATATAACTATAAAATCATCTATATCCCTAGTACCAGCAATCGCACAGCAGATGTCTTGAACCGTCTACTAGTTTCAGGGACGTCCCATGGGCCCGGTTCTCCCTGTGAATAGGTTCATCAGATGAAACATCTGGATACGGCTCTCAGTAGTTCCACACTGTCAGTGCACAGATCGAGACCTTGTTCTTTCAATTATCAACGGATTCTTAACAGACGGATGGCCTGCCAAAGGAACCACCGATTTACATTTATTTATAGCCCACAGAAATGAAGTGAGCTCATGCGATAGTTGTGTGTTCTGGGATTCCTGTTTGGCCCTCCTAAGCAAGGCTCGTGCACAGATCCTTCACAAGCTCCATGACGTACTTCCAGGTGTCTCGGGAATGAAAGCATTGTCGGCGGTATTGTTGGTGGCCAAGGATAGATTCAGTTATCGAGAACATGCTGAAAACTTGTGATACATTCAAGCACACCAGCGCAGTAAATTCCCGGTGGCGCAGGCCCGACAAGTCGTGGCAACGGACCAACGACGACTACTTCAGCGCGATTAGGGAGATCACGTTTGTTTTAAAACACGAGGTAGCGAAGAGCACTCTTCGATAAATCTCTTCAGGCGCTTACAATTATAAAATGGAATGTTATAGCGGGATAGGCTGGTGAAGCGCGATAAAGATTAGCGAATTAGAGCGAGGCAGAAAGTGAGCTGTCTTAATCGATAAATTGTTCGATCCACTCAAACAGCGGCTACCACAGTATACTTAGGCAGACAAAGATAAACACACAGACACACACACGTGCTCACGAGATATAGGACGTGCTTTTCAACTGATTGGGTGACGCACTCATCACCCGGTTGTTGTCAGCGTGTGAAGTGGAAGCTGTTTGGAAGTGTGTTAGCCCCAGGGCAGAAGTAGCGCTTGAATAAGCGCCTTTCTGTTTGCATAGTTCAGATTGTATAAGCCTGATCGCAATGGTTTCGGCCGTCCGTAACATTCGTTTCCTAAGCCCCTGGGGGTAGCGTTTTGGAACAACATAAAACACTTTGAAATCATGAGTAGCCTTGATTTGTTGGTCACTTTCTAGGATAGAACTCTTGATTCAACCGATAGTACTCTTCTGCAATGCCGTGGGGCAGTGCTCCGATATCCGTTTAGACAGACGCCTAGTCGTATGTCTGAGGTACTTTACACCACAGGTGCAAGTAACTTGATATAGAATATAAGATTCGGACTGGACCGGGAGTGTGTCTTTGAGACTTTGGGCAACAAAGCGCACGGTTTCAGCAATGATGTGTGGATATGCAGCTGGAAACGTTGGAGCTACTGCAGCCGAAACTCTTTTGTTCAGTAAATCGAAAGCAATATTTCCCTTAAAGGGAACTGATAGAAACACATCTTGCTTGGGGACAGTTGTAATCAATTCAAGACGATCATGAATCACTGCGTGCTTTCGGATGAAGTGAGCTGGATAACCGTTTACTTGCAACGTTTGGAAAATACGATTCTTTTCGGTCTCCAAGATATCTGGGCTACATATTTTGGCAGCGCGAAAATACAGGCAACGAACAAGGTCCCGTTTGTACTTCAAGGGTACAAAACTGCAAGAACGCGTGTATTGACCGACGCACGTCGTTTTTCAAAACACACTTCTTTCTAGTGAACCGTCTTCTTTTCTCCTTAGTAAAACGTTCAAGAAGGCCAGCTTACCATCATTCTCGATTCCACTGGTGAACTTCATCAATGGAGGTACATTGTTTAACCGGTTTAACAGGCTGGAAACATCAGTGTTTGAATTACAGACTATAAACGTGTCATCTATGTATCGACAATAGAAATCAAGTGAGGAGATGATGGATGTTAAGGGGCCTTGTTCGAGCATAGCAAGGAAAATGTCGGAAGAAGCGGTCCGAGAAGAGACCCCATCGCGACGCCGGCGATCTGTCTGTAGTAGGTACCACCAAATAAAAGCTGTCTGTTGAAAGTACATCGTAAGATTAATTCCTACAGTTTCTGCACTGGAATACCCGCATTTATGTTCCTTTGGTTTAAGTAATCACAAATAAAATTAACCGTCACTATCAGCGGAACGTTCGTAAAAAGTGATCCAACGTCGAAAGGGAGCATCAATATAGCATTTACTCATCGAGGTCCACTCCAAGTGGGTTGAAAAGTATCCCTTTACTCAAGCGATATTCGAAACCTACGCTGTGAAAGTACCTTCATCATACACCACATTCGCTAATCTGGCGACCCTATACACGGGTAGCGGGTCTCCTTTTGTTAGCGCGGTGTTCAACCGATTCCTTGCTAGCAACGAGATTCAACACATAAAATCAGCACCTTAGCATCCGGCGTCAAACGGGTTGGCAGGGCGGGTGCTACAGACAATGAAGGGAAAACTGTTAAAACAGCGTGTAAGGACCCTACAAACAAAACAAAACTTAAATAAAAACAGAATCGTTTCATATTTGCCTATCGTTCCACAACAACTGAGGGGAAGTTTGGCAGTGATCTCAGGACCACACTGAATATACTATTTCCAATTAGACTGATGGGGATAGAAGAACGACAGAAGAGGTCAGTGTTTTCAGACAAGCTGAGGAAGGATGTGATTTTTGAGGAAGATAAATTGGTTTACACTAAATTGCCACAAGAAATACACTGGCAATCTGCCATTATAATTCGTTCCTAGGGAAGCCGAAACGACTTCCAACTGACAGACGGCCGGCTTATTCGTCGGAACTCAGACCAAGCTCGTCCACGAAGTGCAGACTCACCGAACGAGGTGCAGGTCGGGTTGTGCGCAGACAAATAACCAGGCAATGAGGGCGAACAATATGGACAGGCTAGAGAAGGGTTCCTCAGGCGATCGACTCGATTTCCCAAACTAATGGATCGCTTTCAGCACGGAATGTAACATGTATAGGTAGAAGTTCGTCACATCTAGAATCACTCGGACAGCCGTCACATGCCCGGAAAAGTACTACGCCCGTTTCAAACTTTCGGGAATCGTCAGCACTGCGCATTCCATCGAACCCTGGTAGGGCTGGAACCCGCAACTCAGCTGTTGCCAGTCCGTGATTGAGAACACTGAGTTAGGGGGACGGAAAAAACCATCGTGAATAAGTTATTGGATAAGATATAGCGCCGATCACTATCCACTGACTTGCATATTACTACCGTGCAGAGGATAGGGTAGCCCACACACTAAGCGACGAACGAACCAAACGTAAGCCGCCAATTCACCCATGACGTTATGAGCAGTTTGGTCTGCGTACGGATTACAGAGGAGTAATAGGGGGAGTTAAATTGTGTAGGTAGAAATTTGTCACATCTGAAATCACTCAGCCAGACATCACACGCAAGAAAAATCACTGTATGCGCGTTTCATATTTCGGGAATCGTCATCAGTGCGCATTCCATTCTGAGTAAGTCTATACCATTTTACACGCATGTTAGTGTATTGTACCAAGCTTTTAGCGTGGTGCATTTTCGAAATCGCGTGTGGTACTTTCAATTTAGCGAGGCTAAGAACGCTGATTTGGCGTCCTTGACACTCTCATTGGTTATGGGACGTAAACCAACTGGACACCGGTTAGAAGCTGCCAGCATAAGCGACAGACAGTCCAATGAAAGTGGTCGACCACCACCTTCTGTTCTGCCTTGATGCCCCTCTGGAGTAAACCTCGATGATTGGTCTCCAACCTGAAACCGACCAATAGGAAAATTGTGATGCGTGTCAAAGGAGGAGATGCTAGCTACCACATTATCCAAAGCTTAAGACTTAACCAGTGTGGACAGACATACTAATCAGCACATGAAGCGGTCTATGGCGATCACTGGCGGCTACCTAATGGTGGCTTATTCAGTGGCATAACCATGGTGGCGTAGATAGGCAACCATCTAACTGGTATTCCACAGTACAGCAATGGCTGCTAGGCGGTTAGACACTTGTGTGCGAATGTCATTGCAACGATCCTGGGGGACATAGTTCCCACAGAAGTTAGTAGACCAACCTGAAGCTGAACAACGAAAATTCTAAGGTTGCTTAATTCGATCACAGTTGATGACTCAACAAAATATAATAGGATTCCAAGTGTGGCGTTGACACGACACCAGTGAGTGTTCGTTTGTCTCCATACCCATGGGCGAAATGTTAATCAGTTATCGTTTCAGTGTCTCTATGTATGGCGTTATGTAAAGGTCATAGGAACCTATGAATTCTTAGGATAATTTGGTTTCACTTCCACATGGTCGCCCATGGGGACGTAGACAGAGAATAATCTAACTGGCATTCCGCAGTTCAGCAATGGCTGCTAGGTGGTTATACAATTTTGTGCGATTGTTATTACGACGATCATGGAGGACATTGTTCCCATTGAAGTTGGTAGACAAACCTGAAGCTGAACAACGAAAATTCTGTTTGCTTACTTCTATCACAGTTGATGGCTCAACAAAATGTGAGAGGATTCCAAGTGTGGTGTTGACACGACGTTAATGGGCGTTCGTTTGTCTCCTAACCCATGGGAAACTTTGTTAGTCAGTTACCACTTCAGTGCCTACATGTATCGCGTTATATAAAGGTCATAGGAACTTATGTATTCTTAGGATAATTAGGCCTCACTTCCATATGATCGCCCATACATGTTAAGACGCTTTCACAAGTGGCTCTCCAAATGGAACCATTAGAAGCACAGTCAATGTAGATGGAACTTCCCTATTACGTCAATGGACTGGCATGCTATCCTCATGAAATCGGTATTACTCAACAAAGTAAAACTTAAAGGGGTTACAACGACTACGGTGTTCATACATGCCACATCCTCCTGCTAGAAAGAACGCAAGACTTATGATTAATGGCGACGCAGGCATTTTACTCTGGTGATTCAGGTGAGTACTTGGAAAAGACAAACACTGTTGTCTCACCCACGGGCGTTCCTACACTGTGTTTGCAATCATTTACAAAGGCAACCGCGCCCACTAAGCCTGCTATGGATCACTGTTTCAGCTAGTCTTAGAAGCATTCATGTGTGCACGCCGTGACACAGGTTGTTAGCGGCTTGGCAACTACTGGGAAACATTTTTTCATTGGAAAGTAGGTAATTCCGGAGACATTGTTGAAGGAGGAAAATTGCTCCAAACTCTATGCTTACTATGCGTATGCAATGCTCGTAGGCAGCTCATATCAGGGCCGTAGGGTCACTTGAGATTTAAAGCTTATCAATCACTTGGAAGTGAAGTGTAAATATCATGTTGAAACGCAGGATTGACATGCATCTTACGACCTTAACATAACGGCAGGTTCATGGGTCCTGTAGCGGTAACTGATTACCGAAGTGGACCACAGGTGTGGCGACGAACGAACACTCACTAATGTCGTGTCACCGCCACACGAGGAACCCTCCTCTTTGGAACAATGGCTACAGATCCACTGATGATCTTACCTACACAGCGAACTTGATCTTAGTATACAATGCGCCGACTACATAAGCAATACCTATCCACGCTATTCACATGAGTGTACGGCCAACTGAAAAGACTGCACGAGACATTTATACTTGTAAAGCTGTTTAAAAATTCTATTTGCCAAGTTCTAGCTTTGCCTCCTTCATACGAATTATTGCATTGTTTCCGATTTCCTCACACTGCCTTTACAATCACACGCACATCCTAAGCTAAGTCGCACACCTATCGATTCACCAGGTTGCTCGCAGTGGCACGATTACCTTATGCATCCGCATCACGTGTGGCCAAATAGGCAAGCGAGCAAGAAAGCCAACTGTGCACTTAACCCGTAAGCCTACAAAGCATTCCTTCGAACAGGGTTGCAGCCAATCCGCTTCCTATCACTACTCAATTAGTTGTCACCACGCTCGTGTAAGCCTTCAAAGCGTCTCTTACAACAGCCTGTAATCGTTACAACTTCAACAAAAACCACCAATCTGCTTCTAATTACCACTCACAGATATCATCTCGCCCCCGTGCTAGTGAAACCTTACGCCAGCATGACCAATCACGTATTATGTCTCCCATTGGCTAATCACCCTTGACACCATTGTAGTTTGCTTATACACCGATTGCGATCAACAGACATGCGACCGACAAACGGAGTGAATGGTACAGCGAAGTTGCAAGCCCACAACCAGCCTGCAGGTAGTTTTAACAAAACAATCCTCCCAAAATATGCCCTTGTTCAAAAGTACCAGCACATTCTGTGCCAAACCAATGCGCGCCTGAAGGAAAGCGGAGGCGTTCTCGCTGGATTCAGACCGTCCAATCGACATGATTGAAAGCATCCATACGACAGCACGGGCGCACAGTGTCACACTTGTTATTCATCCCTTTGGTGTGGCCACAGACTCGACCCCAGGGTGATTCGCGTGATACGCAGCGGACCAATGTAGTCCAGATCACACGAGAAGTTCACTGGAACAAAAACGGGAGAAAATTACAACTAAAGCGATAGATAGTACTGGATAACCAGTGGTTTCGTCCTCGTGTCGCGGTGACACGACATTAGTGAGTGTTCGTTCGTCGCCACACCTGTGGTCCACTTCGGTAATCAGTTACCGCTACAGGACCCATGAACCTGCCGTTGTGTTAAGGTCGTAAGATGCATGTCAATCCTGCGTTTCAACATGATATTTACACTTCACTTCCAAGTGATTGATAAGCTTTAAATCTCAAGTGACCCTACGGCCCTGATATCAGCTGCCTAGGAGCATTGCATACGCATAGTAAGCATAGAGTTTGGAGCAATTTTCCTCCTTCAACAATGTCTCCGGAATTACCTACTTTTCAATGAAAAAATGTTTCCCAGTAGTTGCCAAGCCGCTAACAACCTGTGTCACGGCGTGCACACAGGAATGCTTCTAAGACTAGCTGAAACAGTGATCCATAGCAGGCTTAGTGGGCGCGGTTGCCTTTGTAAATGATTGCAAACACAGTGTAGGAACGCCCGTGGGTGAGACAACAGTGTTTGTCTTTTCCAAGTACTCACCTGAATCACCAGAGTAAAATGCCTGCGTCGCCATTAATCATAAGTCTTGCGTTCTTTCTAGCAGGACGATGTGGCATGTATGAACACCGTAGTCGTTGTAACCCCTTTAACTTTTACTTTGTTGAGTAATACCGATTTCATGCGGATAGCATGCCAGTCCATTGACGTAATAGGGAAGTTCCATCTACATTGACTGTGCTTCTAATGGTTCCATTTGGAGAGCCACTTGTGAAAGCGTCTTAACATGTATGGGCGATCATATGGAAGTGAGGCCTAATTATCCTAAGAATACATAAGTTCCTATGACCTTTATATAACGCGATACAAGTAGGCACTGAAGTGGTAACTGACTAACAAAGTTTCCCATGGGTTAGGAGACAAACGAACGCCCATTAACGTCGTGTCAACACCACACTTTGAATCCTCTCACATTTTGTTGAGCCATCAACTGTGATAGAAGTAAGCAAACAGAATTTTCGTTGTTCAGCTTCAGGTTTGTCTACCAACTTCAATGGGAACAATGTCCTCCATGATCGTCGTAATAACAATCGCACAAAATTGTATAACCACCTAGCAGCCATTGCTGAACTGCGGAATGCTAGTTAGATTATTCTCTGTCTACGTCACCATGGGCGACCATATGGAAGTGAAAATAATTATCCTAAGAATTCATAGGTTCCTATGACCTTTACATAACGCCATACATAGAGACACTGAAACGATAACTGATTAACATTTCGCCCATGGGTATGGAGACAAACGAACACTCACTGGTGTCGTGTCAACGCCACACTTGGAATCCTATTATATTTTGTTGAGTCATCAACTGTGATCGAATTAAGCAACCTTAGAATTTTCGTTGTTCAGCTTCAGGTTGGTCTACTAACTTCTGTGGGAACTATGTCCCCCAGGATCGTTGCAATGACATTCGCACACAAGTGTCTAACCGCCTAGCAGCCATTGCTGTACTGTGGAATACCAGTTAGATGGTTGCCTATCTACGCCACCATGGTTAGGCCGCTGAATAAGCCACCATTAGGTAGCCGCCAGTGATCGCCATAGACCGCTTCATGTGCTGGTTAGTATGTCTGTCCACACTGGTTAAGTCTTAAGCTTTGGATAATGTGGTAGCTAGCATCTCCTCCTATGACACGCAGCACAATTTGCCTATGGATCGGTTTCAGGTTGGAGACCAATCATCGAGGTTTACTCCAAAGGGGCATCAAGGCAGAACAGAAGGTGGTGGTCGACCACTTTCATTGGACTGTCTGTCGCTTATGCTGGCAGCTTCTAACCAGTGTACAGTTGGTTTACGTCCCATAACCAATGAGAGTGTCAAGGACGCCAAATCAGCGTTCTTAGCCTCGCTAAATTGAAAGTACCACACGCGATTTCGAAAATGCACCACGCTAAAAGCTTGGTACAATACGCTAACATGCGTGTAAAATAGTATGGATGTGACGAATTTCTACCTATACCATTCAGCTCCTCTGTAGTGTAACGTAGGTGTGGAGTGTCACATGAGCGCTAAGGGTCAGACTCTAATCCACGCAGTGGTTGGTCACCACACATTCACGCACCGCACACACCCACACACACCAAGCTCATCGCGCCGTCAGTAAATGCATGTCGATATATTGTCAATTATTGATTGGAAGCATAGCATTTGAGAAGCGCTCTTTTCGGCAATTCACTTCAGGCAAATACAATTAAATGACTAAGGTAAAGGTGACAGATAAGGGAACGCTGGAGATGAGATTGGTTGTCTCAGCAAGGTCGGTCAAGAATCCGCTCGATACTGTCAGACGTCGCGAGGCGGGCATGCACGCGCGAAGGCGGACAGCCGCGTTTACCGGTAGGCAGACAATGGTCACTCTCAACCGTAACTACGGCCCGACAATACGGCCACGGCAGCAAGATATATTGTATCAGTTTTATGCTTGCACAAATCTAGCTGAAGTATTCTGATTGCAATGGCTTCAGCGGTGGCCAACGTACGATTTCTGATTCCTTTGGAGTTGCGTCTTGGTGCCGAGCAGACTACTTTGAAGGCGTTATCCATCAGAATCTGATGACCCGTACAAACCAGATGTTCAATGGTCAAGCTGCAGACATTTTTAAATGCGCAATGTTACAAAGAGGCAGAGCAGTGCTCCGCTATCCGCCTAGCGACACGCCTGGTCGTGTGCCCGAGGTACCTGGCACCACTTCATTGAGTCAACCAATCGCATCCCCAGCGTTCGCTTACCTGTCACGTTTACCTTAGTCGTGTAATTATATTTGCCTGAAGTTAGTTGCCGAAAAGATTTCTCTTCGCAAGGTTAGCTATGCTTCTAATATCTGAATGGTCATAAGTAATGAACCAAAATTATTGATTACACGGTGTCCTGTCTAGACTCGTTTTCCATTCTAGGATTCTAAGCCCTCTAGATGATACGCTGTCGTAGTTTTACTAATGCGTATCAACAGTACTGTTGACTGTTATGTTCTGCACGTTTTCTTTACATGTAAATCTGTTACTTCCTATATTGCATACGTGTTACATAATGGAACATTGTAAAAATGGTTTGTGACTGGGCAAAGTGCAGCTACTTAGTAAGTCTCGCAGGGTGGCAAGAATGAGGACCACAATACGGTGAATAGAAAACAAAGGGTTAATAGGAAAATCGTTTCGGTGAACTCATCCCAGTGTTCATACAGATGCATACAGAAAGAATCCAAACTCAATTGTTTGGGCTAACGCGGGTTGTCTAACGTTTTCACATTACAAATTCTGTAGGTGTAGTACATGAATGATGATGGCGGAAACCGTGCTACTCTGGTGCTATGATGTTGTGGAGTTTTAGATAATCGACTATGGAATCGGTGGCCATATACTCAGTTGGCTCGGCAAATTCCTCATTCAACGTCAGCTGAATGTGAGAGTTCGCAGCTCCATTTCCTACCCAATTGACATCCAGTGTGGCGTTCCTCAACGATCGGTACTGGAGTCACTTTTATTTCTCGCATTCATTAATGATCTTGACAGTGTACTGCAGTCGAATTTCTTGTTATTTGCAGACGATATTAAAATCAGGCATGATATCAGGATATCGGATGATCACATGGCATTGCAGAGCGATCTCGACAGGGCTTATTCTTGGTCATCCGACAACCGGCTCCAGCTCAACGTGACCAGGTGCAAAGTCGTAAGCATACGCCATCGGCTTATCTATGTATATCGACTTGGGGACCAGCAGTTACAACGTGCTTCCCAAGAATACGACCTTGAGGTGATGGTGCAGGACGATCTCGGTTGCTCAAAACAGGCTGAAAAGGCGTCAAGAAGAGCCAGTCAACATCTTGGACTCTTACGGAAGGCTTTCGGCAATTTTGAGCCATTAATCTTTCCGCAAATGCTGAACGCCTACGTGAGGCCTCACGTGGAATATGCGATCCAGGCCTGGCGTCCCTGGCGCAAGGGCTACGTCGATGCACTTGAAGCTCCACAACGTAGAGCAACCAAACTCGTTCGAGCATTGTTTCCTCTCTCCTACCAACGCAGACTGCAGTCCCTGAGATTGTACAGTGGTGCATATCGATGTCAGCGAGGAGACCTAATCATGGTTTACTTACCACTGACAAACCCAACTCACCCATGTCGCAATTTGTTGTAGCTGAGCCAAAATACCGACCTGAGTGGCCATCAGCTCTAACTGGCTACACACTACAATCGACGTGATTGTCGACGCAACGTTTACTCCCTTCGTATGTCCCGTGCCTGGAATGCCCTTCCGACTCATGTTATCCTTGCCCCTACATTAAAGCTTTTCAAAAAAACGCCTTGATGGAACGCTTTCCAACTTGCATTACCTGAGTTAATCTGTTCCACTTGGAGGAGGAAACAACGCAAACCTAATCGTGGGATTAACGGTCCTTTCCGCAACGTGGCGGTGTGGACACATGCAGAAGTGTCCTTGTGACTAGCTTGGTTGTAGCTAAGTTGGATTAATGTACCACATCTGTCAAATGAAGAAACAAACGAGTGAGCTTGTCCTTTCCTTTTTTATTTCTCACACACTGAATTATAACAGCTCTCTACATTATTTCACGTGTGCACACTCATTCCCATTTAAAACTATCGTTATGCAGTAGTGCATTTAACTCGGTGGACGCTTGAAATAACGATCTACTTATTCGACGATACAACAAATTTTAATTTTTACTCCAATCATCCCACGGGACTTGTCAAATACATGCTTTTTTACCCGTGATAAATCACTGCTCATTGTTCATTGACTAAATCGTCAACGATGATTGCCTCCATCAACTTTGGGAATACAGGGAGAACGGCCAATGGGCAATAGTTTGTGGATTCCGAACGAGTATCGCTTTTGCAAATCGGAGTGATTATGCTATGTTTCCATGTGATAGGCATAGTTTGCTCACACAATGTTTGGAAGAAATGTGAGTAGCGCTCAGCCAACGTTGGTGCTACCCCCTTCAGTGCCTTCGAGGAATGTTATAGATTCCGGAAGTACTGTAGGTACGCAGTGGGAGCGGTATCTTCAACACTAGAGTGCTAGTAAAAGCGATGTTATCAAGTGTTACAACTAGGGTCATGGCTTTGGGTACGTAACAGTGATGGAGGTGTCGTTGGAAGGTCGGAACATACTGCATCCGTAGAGGGTTAGTTGCTTCTTCGGCGCTCGGTGCCACTCCGACTATTGTGTTAAGTGAGTGGATACCGTGCTTCTCTTTGCGAATGGTGTTAACATGCCCATAGAGGAGTTTTTGTCGTTAGCAAATTTACATGCTAAATGTTGGTGACTCAGTTTGTCCTCATGGACAAGCATATTACAATGATTGCGCTTGGTCACGTAGTGGTTCCAAGTTTCGGGACCAGGATGAGCTCTGTAAGCGTGCCAAGTTACATTCCTTAGTGACTTGTTTTTACAGGTCCTACTTTAGATGAACTATAATGGATTGGTGGAGCGAAGCCTTTTAGTTTCGGTGGCAGATATGATTAGATTGCTGAGGCGTCCAACAAAGTTGACCCAGGCGCTTTCATGTGGCCGTCTTTAAAAAGTGCCAATTGTGATCCAGTAGCGGATGTTGGTAGCTCAGGTTGCTCAGTTGGTGGTCTGAGTATTCGCTGAGTTCGGCAGTTTGGATGCATAAGTTTCGTCACCACCCGAGCAGACATGGTCAGTATGCGCTTATGTAGCAGAGCGGCGTGGTACGAAGCGTCAGTGACGCTTGGTGTCCACAGAAGGCCTGTCAAACATCAGTTCCTCATTTGTAAATAAGACGTCTCACACCGATGGTTTTTTGTCCACTCCGTATCTGGTGAGTGAAGTGATGTGACTGTGATTCTGTCTTGCAGTTCGGTTTTATGTGTTTCGCTAGAGGATGCCCAGGATTTTAGTTCGTGTACTTTAAACTTGTCTGAGATAATAACGTGGTGTAAGCATTAGTCAGGGATGATAATAGGCAGAAATCTAGCTCTGGAGTGGTTGATGAGGTGCGATATGCAACGATCACGAAGCAGTTGTCGTCTCGCCTGAGACGCAAAAAACACCATAGTGATCCGGTGACTCGCTTCTCCAATGGTTCGCATTGTAAGTCGCTACGATAATATAGCATAACCCCTTCCCTCCTGGGATGATCGTGTCGGAACAATGACATTCCCTGAAACGCGATCTCGGCAGCAGTAACCTTTAAGTGCAACCGAGTCTCGGTTATGGAGAACAGGTGCCAAGCCTTTGTTGCCTGGCGCAACCGAAACGTAACGATTTTGCTGAGGAAGCCTTGGGCATAGTTGGGCACGCGGAAACATCTTTCGGTTCTCAGCAACTATCCGTAAGACTTGTAGTTAGGATGAGACGTTGTTTCGACCGTTGTATGATCAGCCGCTGGCCGTAGTTTGTTGGTATTATCGGCGAGTCGCTTAGGATTGGGTTCAGAGTCATCATAATTAGCCCTTCTGGCAACTCAGTTCGCACCGTGCATGTTGAGTGGTTAAAAAATTGCACAGTAGGATCATCACTCCTTTCAAACCTGCTACTAATGTAAATTTCAGGTGGGGTCTCTACTTCGTTTGCCTGCCGCGGTGGCGCTTTATGTCGGACGACAGTCGCGCTCGTTGCTTTGGACCAGAGCTCTGTTAGCAGTCAGTTCAGAAAGGATTTCTAGCGTTCCATTAGCATAAGTGCCATCTGCCTAGTTTGTAGCACAATATTAAGTGTCCTTGGACTGCACCCTTTGTAGTTTTTGATCTTGGCTGCCTCGAAAGAGAACTAGGTACAACGGTATTCAAAAGAATTGTCCCAAAATTATAGCGCTACTGCTCCTGGTCTTGAGCCTTTATTTCGCATTCTTCTTGCTCATGAGACTGGTAGACCCCGTGTACAAAAGCGGTTCTGGCTTAGATGTTTAGCCGGAATTCTTTCAAGCTCTGCCTCGCTCGCTTGTTTACGCCCCATGAAGCGTTTGAAAGATGCGGACTGGAGCGAATTCGTTCTGGAGACGAGCAATCGAATGCGACGGTGCTTCTATTTCATCGACAGAGTTTAGCACAACCCGAGGATGCCTGGCTTTGTCATAGTGCTTGGAATTCGGGTGACGGGTGATCCTCTTAAATTTGAAGGGTTTAGTCAGTATACCGATCAGCTTGCTTACGGTGTTCCATTGGTTCAAGTCAGCCACCTGTTTTTCCTTTAATAAATTTGATGTTGACTCCGAATCGTTGATACATATTATAGAGAGGGTATGCAATATTTTCTTTGTCTTTCTTGGGATTATGGACCATGCTTAGGAGACCGAGGGATTTGCTACGCAGCAGCACAATGATGCTCCTCATATTAGTTATGGGTGAGGTAGTAGAAACAGCAGTTACTGATTTTTGAGTGCTCTTTATGCAACTTCGGCCCAGTTGCCAGTGGTATTAGCAAGTTTAATGGGTTTCGGAGAAGTCTGGTGGAAGAAAGTGGTTTTGAAGAAAATTGTTATAAATGGGCTAGAGCAAGGTGTTCGGGAACGCATGGGCGATGCGGAGTAGTGGCATTGTTTGCAGGAGCAACCTTACTGGTGTAACGTTCGGTGTAGTGGAGTTGCCTTGCAGTCAATTTGGGTGGAGAAGCCTGTGACAGACATAGTGCTATGCTTGTTCCTACTTAAGATGTCTTTGTGCCCAACATTTTCTTAGCTTTGTATCCCAGCGTATCACACTTCTGCAACAGTGAAATTACGGTTTAACTAGGGGCCGGTTTTACACTTTTCACAGATCGAGAATGAGCCTGGCCTGCTGCTTATGAGCTTAAGGTCGCTTGGTTCGATTTTCCTACACCTGGGATGAAGATAGGTCTAGTAATTTCTACATGAAACCCTAGGTTGACCATGTTATTGCACATTCCTCAAACTTCTTTAGATACCGCGGATCAGCCAGTTGCGTTCATTTGACCAAGTGAACGTGTTGACGGTTGGCCCAACCCTGGACCCTGGACTAACTTGTCCGGCGTCAGTGTCAGTCTGCCGAGAAAGTTGGTTCTCTTAAGACCTCTCTTTCGCGGTCGGGTGCAGATTGCCTTAGTCGGCGGGGCGCACACAACCACACGAAGACGTGAAGTATATTATTCCGGTCGCGTTATACGATGATGAAAACAGGGCATTGGCAAGCGCCCATAAGTGTTTCGGACGCGATATTTAGTGGGTGAGCAACGCAAAATTCGTGTAACTTTGTAGGTTGCAGCCTGTGGGGATGGTTACAGGGTCGTTTGAGAGCCCCCAGATTCTGCTTCCGAATGTGACCAAAAGTACTCTCGAAAAGCACAGGAGTGATGTACTATTACGCACAGAACTCGACAAAGAATGTGCCAAGACATAGAAAGGGTGTAGTAGTATGAATCCCACAAGTTAGACTCAGCATATGGGAAGCAGTAAGTGGCGCACGCGCAGGAATGTGTGTGGAAAATTGAAATGATTGCACCGAGGGAAGCAAGAGTCGAGATAAAGTGCGGCTCTACGACGAGAGTTAATAACTATAGAACTATGGACAGCAGTTGTCGAAGAGCAGGAAACTGAATCAGTTATTGGCGAAATCCGGCGCAACGCAACCGCAGAACAAGACAGGCGGGCGGGCGGGCAGTCAGGCTGATATGCGCAGAAGCTTCTGGTTCGTCTTGGGAGTGCTTCTTTCGTTTTACCTTACCCGAGTATACCAAGCAAGCAGAAAAGAGAAAACGTCCAAATTTTACTAAGATTGCGTGTGAGAATTGATAACCTGGAGCAGGGAATACGCTGAGAGGAATATGGGTGCGCCTATCCATTTTGGAGCGGTGGCAGTAAACAGAACTTCTTGCCCAGATAAGTAGACCCTTGTATGTCTGGCCAAACAAATCGCTCGTGTCCAATTCAAAAGATGCAAAAATACCAAGTAAGACAGTAAATGAAGTTTGTCAGGGATTACATGTCTGCGAGAAACAGGAACGCTTAGTCTAGGACAACCCGAGGGAGTGTCAAAATTATTCCGTCTGTTGTTTACAGCAGAAAGGGTTGTAGGTGCAGTGCAGTGAACTGAAGGATGCGTTAGAGGTCTTAGTCTGGGCCTGTATGGATGACTGGGTGGCAGTGTCGATGTTAGGCAACGAGTAAATTGTGCTGTTGACGCGGAAGCGAACGTCAGCGGCGGGGTTGACGATGCCTCAGACATAACGTTTGTCAGTAGTAGACTGCGTGACAAAATTTAGCTGCCAAGTTTCCCGCAGTTAATTTTTGTCAGATGAGTTGAAGGCAAAAAGGAGACGATTATGTTCAATGCAGACCGTGAAATCTCGGCTTTTAATCTGTGTCGGAAGTGACGGATAGCTATATAGATGATAAGCTGTTTTTACCGAACGTACTGTAGCGGAATTCCGCTGGTTGCGATGGTTTAGAAAAGAAACAGAGAGACGGTAATGACTGTCAACCTACTGTTGAAGAATAAAGGTCACTAAACGTCTAAAGCGTCACTTGTAAGCGAGACATGATCAGACGACTCGGAGTGAAAAGGAAGAGCTAAGGTGGATATAACATCATTGAGCTCGGTGAAAGCCGCTTTTGCTATGTCGTGAAAGTCGAACTTAGTTCACTTTCCCTGCGGAGGTTAGTCAAAATATACATGAGCTGAACATAGTAAGGGATGAAACGTCGAGGGCAGTTGACAAAACCGTAGAATCCTCGGAGTTGCTTGAATGACCTCGGAAGTTCTTACCTTTTTGGATCTTATAGAGAAGTATTCGGTACCAGAAGATAAGACTAGGTGGTTTTGGGATTCCGCCGCAAACCTGCCAAGCTCGTAGTTACCCGGGTTAACGATGCCAAAGTGTTGGGCCAACCGACGGAAGTGTGGTTAAAGATGAGTGAGGTGCTGTTTGTCGGATGGATTGACTACAATAATATCATCAACTTAGGAATAAACGAAATCTAGACCACGAATGATTTCGTGGATGAAGCGTTAGAGGTTTCGTGAATTGCTGCACAGTCCAAAGGGCAATCTTAAAACGGAAACAAACTGAAGCGAGTGGTTTATCAGTTTTTGACCTCTTTTTCTGTAAAATGAATCTTATGCTAGGTACCAACAATGTGGATTTTGCTGCCATGCTTGCGTCCACACAGCTCTCCCGGGGCCGATAACATTCACCCGAAAACATTACAGGTAGCTGCCATCCACTTGGCCGAACCACTAGCTGCATTTTTCAGCGCTGTTTCGATGAGAACATCGTACCTTCGAGGTGGAAACAAGGTGTAATAACGCCCATATACAAAGCAGGAAGTCGATCGGATCCTGCCAATTACCGCCCCGTAACGCTTCTGCCTGTGATCGCCAAAGTCATGGAAGCGGTGATAGCAGATGCGTTAATGGGATACTTGGAAAACTACGGCATAATTGCGCCAGAACAGCATGGGTTTCGTCAACATCGGTCATGTACGACGAATCTGCTAATAGCTCGTGACAACTGGACCGAGACTGTCGATGAGGGAACAGGAGTCGATGTTGCATTCTTGGACTTTTCGAAAGCCTTCGATCGCCTGGATCATCGAATCCTGCTCATTAAACTCCAACAGTACGGTATCGGAGACCCGTTGTTAGGATGGATCGGTAACTTTCTCTCTGAACGGCAGTTAGTAGTTAGAGTTCGATCATCCTTTTCCGATCCGATTCGAGTGGGATGCGGCGTACCGCAGGGTTCGGTACTTGGGCCTCGTTTGTTCCTGCTTTTCATTAACGATCTAGTAAGAGTTATTACGTCGAAATTCTTACTCTTCGCGGACGACCTCAAGGTTTGGCGGGCGATAAAACGATCGGACGACCATGAAGTCCTACAGCGTGACTTGAATGAGGCCTGGAATTGGTCGGTGAGAAACGCCCTGCCGTTTAATGTGAACAAATGTCGCGTTGTTCATATCCGCCATCGACAAGTCCACATCTACAAGCTTGGGGCACACGATCTGAAGACCACCACTCAGGAACGCGACTTGGGTGTGCTGGTACAGGAAGACCTCGGGTGTTCCAAACAGTCAGATTCCGCTTCTAAAAGGGGCAACCAGCACGTTGGACTCCTGCGAAGAGCATTCGGAATTTTGGATCCATCCATCTTCTCCTTGATGCTGAATGCCTACGTGCGTCCTCACGTCGAATACGCAATCCAGGCCTGGCAACCCTGGCTAAAACGTGACCTTGCAGCGCTTGAGACCCCACAGCGTCGAGCAACGAAAATCGTCAAGGGCTTGCGCCACACTCCTTACCAGGAACGACTGGAGATACTCGGAGTGTTCAGCGGACGGTACCGGCGACTTCGTGGAGACCTCATACTAGTGTACCAGATATTGAGCGATCCCAGTCACGTATGCCGCCACCTCTTGAAGCTCAGCCCGAACACTAACCTTCGCGGTAACAGTTTAAAGCTGAGCCAACAGTACAGTCGTCTAGACTGTCGGAGAACCTATTTCTCCCTCCGGGTCTGCGGGCCCTGGAACGCCCTTCCAAACTCAGTTGTTTGTGCCCCCACATTAGATACGTTTAAAAAACGATTGGACGTCGCACTGAACGCCCTGCGCTTTGTTTTATGAACGAAAACGCTTGTATATATTTAGGCTGACCAGCCTCTTTGGATTTATACCGCAAATTCACGGTCGTAAATATGTGCGAACCGGTGAGTACTCCATTTTGATTTGCTACCATCACCAACGATAACAATTTCTTAGCCAGTTTTGCGTCGTACCACTTTATCCCCCTAAAACTGTTATACTTCTTCCTTTTATCTCACTGACGCTCCTTACTTCAACCACTTATGTGGTTTGCCAATTTGTCAGTATTTCCATTGCCAACCTGCGGGACTCGTTAAGTGTATGCTTTTTTACCCGTCATATACCATTGTTCCATTGTTCCATTTAAGACCCTCTTACTTGTGATTTATGCATTGAGGTCTTGCGTGTGTGGGACTGGGAAGCTTCCGGGAAAGGTCAGTCATTTTAGTGCGTGGTGAGCGCCGCATGGACGCCAAACTGCAGGTTATTTTTTAACAATCCGGATTGCACGGGAGCAATTGCTGTCTATGAAACGGAATATTCCAAGTTCGAGCACGTGCTCAAAACTCCGCCCTAACTCAAGTTTCTTCGGTAAAAGGCGATTGTTCGGATGAGACGGGTAAGCCACTAGTCAGAAGGTGTTGCGTGACTTGAGGTGCCATGAGAAGAATTGCGTTCCTTGGCTAGACGAGTTTAGTTTAATGACAGAGGAGTTCGGCATAGCCGCAAAAGCTTTGTGAGCAAATGTAGACTTGGGTGATAGTTGAGAATCAGGCGTTGGTACCAGGGACGCCGAGCTCCTTTGCGGGGTTGACTGTCCTCAATTTTTTCGCACCTACCAAGAGGATGAAATGTCTAATGAGGTGTATATGGAAGATAGCAAATTTGACGGCGACAATAGTGAACACACAGCGAAATGTTCTATGGAGACCTAATTTAACAGTCAAGGAGTGTGTCGTTGGCTGCCTGATGACTGAGTGTGACCGGCTGAGTCACCTTCCCAGATGCTGCAGGAATCAAGCTTAATTCAGCCCCGGTATTAACGAGGGACGCATTTCCAGGTATCCAGTCCTGAAAGTAAAGGAATTTACTGCCATCGATATGGTCAGTGACGTTATTAGCATGTGATTCGTGACCTGGAAATTTCCCCCATAGGTTAAGGAGGGAGTTGCAAAGCGTAGTGCATCACTTAATGCCCGAACTGGTGGTGATACCGACATGGCTTGTTGCGTGGAAGGCTGTTCGGCTTGGCCGATTCGCCCTTAAGTACCCTTGAGTTGCGTATTGTTGGAAGGGGTTTGAGATAGAGGCGCAATATCACCAATTCATTAGGTTCTACAGCAAGAGCAGTTGCTTCTGAAGCAATAGCTGCATAATGTTTGCACAAAGTATGTGGCTGCTGAGACAAGTTACAATTATTCGGCGAATGTGTAGCGGGTGACTTTGCACCATATATTTGCTCAGGAAGATGATCCATGACCGCATCAGCCAGTTCTCCAATTAGATTGTGGGAATACACCTTGGCGAAGATAATGATAGCTAGAAGCATTTCAGATAAGTGCTTCATTCATAATTCCGGAAAAGTGGATATATCTATTAGTGACAAGCAGAGGAATTCCATCAGCTCACTCAATAGAGCGGATGTTCTCTTAACGTCTAGGCGCAGACCGCGGGTTAACCGTTTGATTGACGTACTTGCTGGTTGCTCAAGTAGTGTCTCTATTTCCTGGCTAAAAACGCATTAGAATAACCCGAGTTTTAATAAAAAGCCTTTGACAGCCTGGAAGAAATATGCTTTATTGGGTAAGTGGTGTGTAGGAAGGCTTGTCGTTTAAAACAACACAAAGGTTTAGCACAGGTCAAACTATTTTACTAAATGGGAAATCAACAAGGAAAAATTTATTACTCCGGAGCATGGGCAAATAGATTTAATGGGAGCACAAGAAAGCCATGATCGTTGTGAAGTTTAAGGCAAGTAGCAGAGATACAGCATAACCAGTGTGGGAGAAAACGCATGTACAAACGTTAAAATTAAACTAGGTGTTGTAGTATACAAGCTTGGGAGAACTCCGGAGATTGGAACTGGAGATTTATTAAGCAACACGTAGCAAACTACAATAGAGGAAATAATGTTATAAAAAAGGAAGATAAACGTTACAGTCAATCTTCTTCTGCTTGCACTTCTTCCGTTAAAGCACACGACCAGGTTCCTGCAAGGCAAATGAAAGCGCAGCGTAAACACCAGTTCAAAGTCAAGCAGCGCGCCACGACAGTTTCCGTGCCACACTACACTACACCCTCCCTCCTTCGAGCGCCGTCCCCGGTGCTACCCCGTAGCCCCCTCAGCTGGTACTTCAAGTTCACGAGCGACCACTGGTGGTGAATCTGCCCTCTCTGACTCAATTGACTCAGCTTCTCGTCTACAGGGTTTGAGGCGATTGAAATGGACAACTATAGGTTGACTATTAGGGTTGTTACGATCCTTTATCATGCAGGTGGCCTCAGAGAGCACTCGTTCTACCGTATATGGACCCGTCCACTCTCTGTGAAACTTTGCCGGCACTCCTGATGCTTGAGGTTGGTGTAACCAAACTAAATCACCAACTTTCAGGGGTACGCCAAATACCTTCTTGTCGTAATATTCCTTCTGACGCCGGTGTGCATTCCCTAAATGCACTCGTGCTGACTGATGAGACTGCCAAAGGGAGTCTAACAACTTGCTAACATATTCCATAACCGATGACTGTAGCTGTTGCGTCATCGGTAGACGTAGATCCGAAGGTAATCGTGCCTCTCTTCCTGTCCACATAAGGAATGGTGTCTGTCCCGTCGATGAATGTACTGTGCTCCTGTATGCAAGTAGGCATCTGGGCAACACATTGTCCCACTCATTGATATTCCTGTCCGCGAAGGCCTTCAGCAACGATTTAAGAGAACGATTTGTTCTTTCCACTTGCCCATTTCCTTGAGGATGATACGCTGTGGTTCGAGTTTTGTCTATCCCAAGTAACCGACAAACTTCAATTACCAGTGAGCTCTCAAAGCACGATCCTTTATCCGAGTGTAGCTGCCCTGGTGCACCCCAGTGGCAGACCCAATGATTTACCAAAGCTGTTGCCACAGTGGACGTATCCGCCTGTCTTATCGGTATAGCCTCGCACCATTTAGTAAAGTAATCGATCATGACCAAAATAAAGCGATTACCTCTTGGCGTCTCAGGTAAAGGGCCTATGAGATCCACTCCTACTATCTCGTTAGGATAGCCGGCCACCATGGGCTGCAAGGGTGCACGATGAACGATACGAGGGTTTTTAAAGGCACCACATTCTTCGCACGCTTGACAGTAGTTGATCACATCTCTCCGTTGATGGGGCCACCAGAAACGTCGTCGAACCGCTTCGTCCATTTTATTGATCCCTGCATGTCCCATTTCCTTGTGTAAATCGCTCAGTACTTCCCTAACCATAGAATGCGGGACGATGATTCTTCTCGTGTACGTCGGTCCGAAATTGAAAACCAAAACTCCTTCTTCGGTGGTCAGGTAATCCCACATGGACCAAAGGCAACGAGCTTCGTAACTTTTCCCTTCCATCTCTTTACTCGTTGGTTTATCGCCGCCATTAAGACGCCTCTCGTAGATCAGTGCGGTATCGGGATCGTTCGCCTGTGCCGTTTGCCACCGACCATACTCTGCTCCTTGAAGATTGACGATTGCTACGTGTTGCGTATTACACGAAGGGCACTCTCCATGGTTACGAGGGGGAATTCGTGACAATGCATCAGCATTAGCGTGTTGCTTACCGGGGCGATGTCTGCACTCAAAGTCATATTCCTGCAATTGCTCTTGCCAACGCGCGATTTGGCCTTCGGGGTCTTTAAAATTCTGCAGCCACCGAAGTGACTGGTGGTCTGTGCGGACCAGAAACTTTCGACCTAATAGATAATGTCGGTTTTGTTTGATGAAATATACCAATGCCAACATCTCTTTCCTAGTCGTGCAGTAATTTCGCTCCCTCGGGCTGAGACTGCGACTACAATATGCCACGACTCGTTCGACACCATCCGATCCCAGTTGTGATAACACCGCTCCAATCGCCTTATCACTCGCATCAGTGTCCAAGATAAACTGGCCAGCAGACGGGGACAAATCGGGAAATATTAGCAAAGGGGCCGTACAGAGAGATTCACGTAGGTGATTGAAAGCTTCTGCGCACTGCTTCGACCATTCGAACATGCGACCCTTCTCTAGCAATGAGTGTAATGGGGCTGCAATGGATGAGAAGTTTCGAATAAATCGCCGGTAATATGATGCTAACCCGAGAAAACTACGTAACTCCTCCGTAGTGGTTGGCGTTGGCCACGACCTGACCTGTTCAGCCTTTACCGGGTCCGTTCGAATACCATCTCCAGATATTATGTGCCCTAAGTACGCCACTTCCCTTTTCAAGAGATGACACTTTGAGGGCTTAAGCTTTAATCCCACCCTCAACAAGCATTCCAAAACACTCGCCAAATTGTCCAAGTGTTCATCTTCCGTCTTTCCATGTACGATGACATCATCCAAATACACGAGGCATTTACGCGGGATCAGGTCAGCTAATGCTTTTTGCATAAGGCGTTGGAAGGTAGCTGGAGCGTTAGATAAGCCAAATGGCATGGTCTGAAACTCGTACAACCCAGAGGGCACGACAAAGGCGGTTTTCGCTCGATCGCTCTCTTCTACTTCCACCTGCCAGTACCCGGAAGCCAGGTCAAGTGTGCTAAAATACACAGATCCGCCAAGTGCGTTGAACAGATCGTCGATCCTTGGGAGTGGGTAGGCGTCCTTTCGAGTAGCCTCGTTCAATCTTCGGTAATCGACGCATAATCGGAAGCCACCGTCCTTTTTCTTTACCAGGACAACAGGAGATGCCCACGGGGAGTTGGAGGGTTGGATAACGTTCTTCTCTAACATCTCATCTATCAGCTTCTGTATCTCACCCTGCCAGTGGATTGGAATACGTCTCGGAGGCACTTTAATCGGTCTAGCCACACCAGTGTCAATAGCATGTTTCACGAGGCCGGTCCGTCCCAAGTCGCCGGATTTCCATGCAAAGGCATCTGAATAATTTTGTATGACCTGCGCTAATCGTGCCTGTGTTAATGTGTCAGCTGAAAGCCCAATCGACCGAATAAAATCGTCTACACATTGTTGCTCTTTGACACTGCACTCATATAACGTAAAATCCTCAAAATTGCTGTTGCTGCATGCTCTCAGTAGTATGGTGCACGAATCAGTGATTAGTTGGGACTTCTCCAGGTCAAGTCGGCATTTTAACCTCCTCAACAAATCTATTCCGATAATAACATCGAACGGTATCCGATCAGCAACGATAAATTCATGGTTAAACCTTGTGCAGGCTACAACAACGGGGGCAACGATGGAATTCCGAACAACTAGTGGTAGCCCGTTGGCCGCGGTAAGGCGAGCGTTACAAGGTTTTCTAACACAGTTTGAGA
Organism: Dicrocoelium dendriticum; assembly: GCA_944474145.2. NCBI lineage: Eukaryota > Metazoa > Platyhelminthes > Trematoda > Plagiorchiida > Dicrocoeliidae > Dicrocoelium > Dicrocoelium dendriticum. Next base: position 61,990,723 of record OX104067.1, on the reverse strand, counting down.
AGCTCCTACTCACGCTGGCCCTGATTAGGCTTCTAGCTGCGCCAGTATCCACTAGCCCCAGTAAGCAAATCCCAGCTATCGATAATTCTAGTGTTAGCGACGTCACAATCGAGTTGCAAGTAAGAGATGGTATCACAAATGATGTCATGGTATGCTCACCTGGCGTGTTCCTGTAGCGAGACGATCCGCGGTATGACGTTTGTCTGCGGGGCCAACGAAAACCTGATTGTGCCGGTCGTCGTGGGGCAGGATATCTCTGAAAACGGCCAGGGTTTCCCGTCATTCTTTCAGGTCGGACGCGTCTATGTCGTGTGTTTCCTCTTACCGCAAAACAGCCAGATGTAGGCGTACCCATCGCTGCATCTATGTCTTCCAAATGGTCACTTGTTTCCAATGCTTCGTCCAAACGGCGTGGAGGGTATCGCAGGAACTCCCTTTTAATAGACGGCGTTTGAACGCCCTCTAGGAGTTGTCCTAAGACCAGCTTTTCACGTTCGTCTGGCGTTTCGTTCTCGTATGCGATATCGGCCATCCTCTGCAGCTCGCGAACGTATGTGCGTATGGTTTCCCCCGGATATTGGTAACGTGCATGGAATGCCCTGCGTAGGGGCGCAGGTAGACCGGGGCGGGCTAATAATCGGCGCATGGAGGAAAAAGTCTCGGTTGTAACTTCTTTCTCCAAAAGTTTACTGTCTGCAACGATATCAAAGGCCTCTCCCGAGAGCAGGCCGGCGAGCACAGCTGCCTGTTGGTTGGATGGGAAATGACGCAGATAAAACTGGACTTGCTTTTCCCATCTGGGGTACAGCATCCCCAGGGTAAAACGTTCTGGCGGCGGGATAGATGGCATGCTGGTTGAAGAAGTTGATGAAGTCGACATTTTCTGCAAAGTCCGTGATAACATATCGAGCGAAGCGGCGAGCTTTGCCGTCGGATCATTAGCGTCAAAATTAGTTTCGTCATCGGCTTTGTCGGTTGTCTTCGGCATTATCTTCATTAGACCAGTGATACAGGATTCCTGATGAACGTGCCTCGGCAGGGTCGCCAATATTGTAGTATACAAGCTTGGGAGAACTCCGGAGATTGGAACTGGAGATTTATTAAGCAACACGTAGCAAACTACAATAGAGGAAATAATGTTATAAAAAAGGAAGATAAACGTTACAGTCAATCTTCTTCTGCTTGCACTTCTTCCGTTAAAGCACACGACCAGGTTCCTGCAAGGCAAATGAAAGCGCAGCGTAAACACCAGTTCAAAGTCAAGCAGCGCGCCACGACAGTTTCCGTGCCACACTACAGTGTTACGCAAAAATCTTATGCATCAGAGTAAAAAATGATAGTCTTCTGGCACTGAAAACCTTTAAAAGATGTGTATAACACAATAAATTGCAAGAAAAGTAACATCAAGAAACATTACAGTGGATAAACGAGAATTGATTTGGTTCCTCATTGTCAAATGAAATTATTGAGAGGAAAGCACCATCCTCAGGGAACAAAATGTAAGGGGAACGCTTCAAGGTAACACTGGATGGGTTAAGAGAAGAGTGTTTGGAGTTGGATAAACTAAATGACTTGGTCTAACGCTGGTTGGGTTTTCGAACATTGCTCGGTCATTAAGGATTAGACACAAGGACTTCGTCACCAGAGTAACCGATGAAACTGGGTGCCATGGTCAAACATTCAAAAAGGAGGAAAGGTGGAAACAAGGACGAAATGGCTCTCTTCATAACATTTCATTTTTTCCGGTTTGTTGAAGAACTTCTACTGCATGGCCGAATGAATTGTGTACCACTTGAAAAACGGTTACGCTTTAAAAGTTGCATTTAGGGAACACGCTGTGTGGCTGGGTTGCGACTCGCAACCTCTGTTGAGACCTCGGTTACGCTTTAGATTACTTGCAAATGTGATAAGTTGGTTTACATCAAAAGGCTTGACTGTAACGATCCGTCAAAACCTCCAAAGGTATTGGTATGCTCGATGAACAAGAGCCGTACTGTCTTGCATTTTATGTGCCACGCAGACACAACAGAATACACAAGATATAAAACAACACCCAGTGTTGAACTTTCCGGCTTATAGGCAAGCTGTGATATCGCTTGTACGATCGATTGTGAAAATGCGGGGTATAAATAGTTTTTCAAGACCTTCCATAGCGCGGAGATGCATTTCGTTGCCCAATATGTTTGTGATTTGTTCTGTGGAATCTGTTATTCTGCATACTTTTCAGATGGCGGGGAGGGTTTGGAATGTTTTTCAGAGTTGCCTGTAATGCATCCCCACACTGTTTCAGAGCGATTTGGTGCAGGGAATCAGTCACTAACCTCGTTTGGCCTCAGTCATGTGATATGGTCAAATAAGGTGGGACGATCATTGATAGCGAAGGAATGTAGGGGACGTGTCCGATACTGAGGAGGTGAACGCTGCGTTGATCTTTACGTGGACAGTACCGTGGTCTACAGTAGTGTCCGCCAAACAATCGCTTCAAATGCTGCTACTGAACTACACAGTCGCGGTATCCTAAGACTGCTCTGACGTACATGCTGTCCAACCTTATCGACCCTTACGAACATCCAGAACACTCGGCACTGTAGTAGGAACCCGTGGTGCGAGCAAATATGCGTAATCCCCAAGCGTAGCTTGTACTAAGTGTGTCTGTTCTGACCAACGAAAGATCCACTCATCTTCGCACTCATTGTTGGCGATTGCATGGTGCCGTTAACCTTCTGTATCTAGTAGTTGGTTGGTGTGCGTTACTTATGCGTCGGTTCCTCGTGCGCACAAAAGTTCCGGTTCCAGTGTTACTTCATTTTGATGGGGTCATTACGGCTGGATGTGTGCTAGTTGCTCTTTTGCATCAAGCCACTTCTCTGCTACTGATAACGGGAGCAGTAGTGCCTGCCTTTGGCCTACAGTAAGTCTTGAGTTATGTCTTCTCGATTCAGTCATCCGACTTGCCAGAGCAGGTTGCAAAGCAGCTTGCTCGAACAAAACGTTTCCCTAAGAACTCAAGTGCATACGTTTGATGTTGAGAGAGAATGAGTATCCTGACACTTTTCTGAAAGTCAACATGAGGCAAAGGCAAAGGTCTGCATTAGCCCATACAGTCCAAAGAAAACCCATATTACTCCAACCACTATACAAGGAGTAATCGCTGATGAAATCATATCTCCTCGCCTTTCTTATGTCCTCAGACACTTTTGCAGCAGCTAAGTTGTAAATACTCTTCACCGGTAGCCCAATGGTTAGATTCAGTCCTAAAGAAAAGTTTTCCGTCCACACCAAATAAATGTGCATTTTTTCGATCTCCAGTTCCTGTGGGGCAGGCTACATTTGCCGAACAACGAGGTGCCATTAATTCAATAATTAAACATGTTAGCTGCGGATAGAAAACACCTCAGTTATTGTGCCGCAGTACAAAAGACAAGAATAAGAAAAACTGGCACGCCGGCTGAGTAGTCCCTAGTAAGGGATGGACATTGTTCTTGAGAGCTAACAGCCGGCTGTCGCACCGCAAAAAGTTACTTATGCCTAACGAGTGAGATGATGATTGGAGGGGGACGGACAAGGGAACGCAAAACACAAACCCCATTGGGGCCGGCTATAAGCCATATCAGCAAGTGTGTCCAACCAAACGTGTTCACCGTCCTTAGGACCCTAGCTAGGCAGTCGGGATGCACCAACCGACGCCAACTTCGAAGTGAGGATTCTCATTTCTCTCGACCAAGTCATCACTTGGCCTCGTCTCCTCCTCTTCCAACCGCACGCCCGGCGCGCAATCAATACACGTCGTTCGAGTCGGTGTGCTGGCATGCACAACATGTGGCCCAGCCATGGGAGCCTGGCGCGTCGTATAACGGTGCTGCGCGTTACACTCGCTCCTCCTGCACCAAATACGCGAAGTCGAATACGCTAGTTGCTCACTGGATGCTCCCACCAGACGTGAGATAAGCTGCGAAGGCAGCGATGATCGAATGCGACGAGCGTCTTTATGTCAGTCGACCTGATGCGCCAGGTTGCACAACCATTTAGGAGAGTTGAACGGACGGCTGCGGTGTAAACTCTGCCCTTTAGGGCAAGAGTAATGTCGCGTCTGCGCCACAAGTGGCGGAGTTTGGCAAAAGAACCTCGAGCTATTGCTATACGGTTATAAGCACATCTTCGATCCCACGGGCGCAAATATAGCTGCCCAGGTACTTGAATTCCTGAACGATGTCTAGCTGATCAGCACTAACGGACAACGCATGGGTGGGTTCCTACCAAGCTTGGAGAAGAACTTTGCATTTTGATGGAGCAAAGCATAGCCTAAAACGATAGAAAACCAGTGCTAATCGGTCCAGGGCAGCCTGGCACGTTTGGGCGCTATCACATATGAGGGCAATGTTTTCCGCCTACTCCAAGTCAAGAAGTCGTTCACAAAGGAGTAGCTCCACACCTTCTAAGTCCTATCCAGCGAACGTTGTTTCCGTGAGTTCGTCAATAGCGAAGTTAAAGAGGAAAGGTGACAGCGAGCAAACTTGTCTCACACCAATAGAGATTTTGAAGGGCGGAGACAGCTTGCCATAAACTCTCACTCTGCCCGAACTATACGCGTACAGCGGTTTGAAAAGTTTTATATATTTATCGAGCACACCTTTTCTCAGCGGACAATCCCAAAGGGCACATCGATCCACCTAATTGAAGCAGCTTTTATGTCAAGGAAACCAATAATGGTGGGTCACCAACAAACATGGCGGTGATCCAACAATTGACGCAAGGTGAAGATGTGGTCGATGCAGCCCCGACCTCGACGAAATCCGGCTTGCTCTTCACAAATCCGGTTTTCACGGGTGCCAGTCGGTCTGTGGAGAACGACAGATGCAAGCAATTTAGAGGCAATTGTGATCAGACTGATTCCTCTATGGTTGCCGCATTCCGAACGGGTGTCGTTCTTAAAAACCGGGACTATGCCGGGCGGCTCCAGCCTGTCGAGAAGGTTTCCTGCTCCTACATTTCACTAGTAATTCATGTAGATGATCTACTAGAGCAGGTCCCTCGAATTTGAAGAGGGCTGGGGGAATTCTATCTGCCCCTGCGGCCTTATGCAATTGCAACAGCCTGATCTCACTTTCGACTTCTGCGCCTGAGGGGCGATCCAAAGCGACGGCGCAGGAAGAAAAGCGCTCAATGCCCGAAAAAGAAAGCGATAACTCCGATTGGTTAAACTGCCTTACAAAGTGTTCGGCCCAACGTTCCAATCATCTTGACAAGCTGTGGACCGGCTGTTAACTCTCTCCGCGTATGGTCTCGCTAACACCAGGTCTCCTGCTGCCTGTTTTCTTTATCAGACGGAAAACTTACGTTGATTACAAACGGCAGAGGCTATTTTCGTTTCCGATGCACTATGAGAGCACCAGGCTTCGCGGTCTCTCTTTAGCCTAGCACGCAGTTTTGCCCTGAGATTTTTGCGAGTCTCATTGTATTCGCTTCCAGCCGGAATACGTCGACGTGCATCCATAAGTTCCAGAGACTTTGTAGAGACCCAATATTTAGGTTGGCAATTTAATTTGCCACATAAAGACATGCCTGCTAATAGTTAGGTTTGAAGAATATGCGACCAGTCAGATGGAAATTGGGTGTTGCCCATCCGAAAACACTGCATAACCACGACTCGTTTCAATGTAATTTCATCACATCAGGTGGAGACAGCAGGCCTCGATCCCGCGACCATTGGAATAGTAGCTGAAACCTCTACCCATTTGACCACCGGGTCACGTTTGGCAACGCTTGGCGACGGTGTGTTGTGGAGGCTTATTCAGCCCAGATACCCGCGTAGTTTGCTACGCATTCAGATCACCCGGCTTCGCCTGCTTGCTTGTATCAATATGCTCAGAGTGACGTTACGGACATTCGCCGAAAAGCACCCGCAGGTCGGCCCACACGAGATAGTGACCGGAGTCCATGGTGTTGCTCCAAATCGAGCGACAGTTTTGGACACAGCCTCTCCAGCGGTAACTAATCGCGATGTGATCGATTTGCGTCCATAGCTGGCCAGAGACTGGTGGGTACCAAGTTACTCTTCTGCGGGTGCTGTGTCGAAAATTAGTGCTCGGGATAAAGAGAGGAGCACTTCACACAGGTGTAGCAACCCTTCACCGTTATCATTACGGGAGCCTACACCGTAGACCACCCAGATGAAATTCATCAGATGACAATTTTCCCAATTGGGCCTTTAGATCACTAGCAAGCACCAGTGTCCGTGCTTCTTCTGTAAGGTCGTTCAGTTGGTGATAAAAATCATTTTTATCCGAATCAGAGCTGCAGTTTTTGAGGGAGTAAACCGCAATGACATACAGGCGCCGTTTGTTTCTGCGCGACTTCGAAGCCTGGAGCGAGCCAGCCAACCTAACGGCGCACATCCGGCTGTTGTCAGGGATCCAGTCGATCAGGGCAGGTTTAGCCCGGGGACTCAAAACAATGCCGACGCCAGCTTGATCTGCGTTTAAAGCTGCGGCATCACCAGACAGATGCAGTGAGAATGAGCCGTCAGTGTCGCATGTGAGAGATCACAGAGAAAGCACGGAGCTTGAATATTTCAGGCGAGTTTCCGATAAATAGCAAATATCAATCGAGCGGCTCGCAAGTGTTCGGGCGAGTGCTGCCTGTTAGCCACTCTGTAGCATAGTGCGCACGTTGAGTCATGCCAGTCTTAGCGAGGGTCGAGGACTCCAAAGGAAAACGGACGAACTGACGTTGTCCGCTTGGTTGAACAGGGACTTGTCGACTGGATTGGATCGACGGCCTGCGATTGTGTGTGAGTTGAAAGTAGAAGACAAGCGACTATTCAAGCAAGATGGGAGATGGCCAAAAATGAGGGAATGAAAACGGAGGGATGAAATTGAAGTTGGTACGGCACACGTAGGATGAACAGGCGAAAGAAGGTGAATAAGAAGGCGGGAAGTCTTGAGCAGTAGCAACCACACCTTTATCCACCCTGCTCGATACAACAGATAGGGCGCCGTTGATCATCCTTTGCGACCGCCAGAACATCAAGAGATTTTTAGAAGAAAAGATCATGGTGTATGGTGCATGCAGGATACTGTCGGGTTGCCCGTGCCTAAACAGGAGAAGGATTAGGGTTCTCAACCAAATCCTTTGGTTCAAAAACCTTACTGCAAGGCATCGGGGTTTTGGTATGTAACTACAGTGAGCCCGTTTTATGGAGTAAGGAGGCACGCTCCCTCCCACTCCCAACCTGGAGGCTCAGGAGGCTGAGTTTGTCTGGCCTCTAACCATTGACCAATGTGAGTGGCTCTGAAGGTGCAAAAAGCACCACCCAGCATAGCTCAATGGATCACTGAGGCACCCAAACCATGGCACCAAGTTAAGGTCAAGTCTCATTGCACAAATTTGAAGAGGAAGTATTAAAAACATATGTACGCTTGCAACGGCTTTTAAAATAACAGGTTTTCTTTGTTAGTAAGATGCGCATCCAGATGCACATCGAGTCTAGTAGGGAATCTTACCAGTATGGTTAGACCCAGAGCGTTTGTGAACACTGCGTCCCTTTTATTTAATTTACCAACAGTGATTCAGAAAAGCTTTCTAATTTCTGCTGCAACTCCGAGACAAGATGACTTGGGACTTGTCCATCACTGACACTTTTGCACCAGCCGCTACGTAACTGTTCTCCATTACGACAGATAGAATACTGTTAAGACAATTTGGCTTGCATCCTAACAGATGAAAGCTTATTGAAGCTGCTAAGCAAGCGGAGAGATTGAAATCACTTAACACCTTTTTCGGTTAAAGGCAGCGATCCGATCTTCTCTGTGATGTCGGGGTTTTCCTAAAAGCTCTTAAGTTTAATGACTCCAGTAATGTAGGAACGTAAGCAAGATTCTTGAACAAGTACTATACCTACAATCCGGGGTGCTCTTGGTTGTAAAATTTTCGCGAACTCAACAGTTTTATCGAGAATCGATCGTGCGTTGCATGAAAAATTAATGGAATCTGCGCCTTGTGAGCAGGACAGCGTGAGTCCGATTTGTCGGCTAAAACGGTGCTTTTTCTTCCCTAAATATTCTGGCAGTACTTTGAAATTGTTTATGATTTTGTGACCTTATTCGACTGGAAGAGGTTTCCGTACAGCTTCACGGATCTAAAGCAATAGCTCACAAGAACACGACACCATTGTCAACCATAACATCAGTTCAATTAAACAACTGATGACATAGTTCGTAGAACAACAAAAAAGTCCGCAGTGCATAGCGTAGAACCATTTTCCAATGACAACTGCAACGGTAAGGTTGAAGACCCTGCCTCTGTTGTTTTGTCCGAATTGCTCTTGTGTCTTTGACAAGTCAGTGGCTGATTAACTTTCACGCTGACCGCAACGATGTCCCACTTTTGATACCGGAAAGCGGTTGCAAGGTGTAAGGATTAGCGAACTCGCTCTCCTCCGTGTGGAAATTATACCAGCTCTGCAGGTTAAGGGTTTGGATTCAATGCGTGTAGTCTGGACAATGGTTTCATTCTGTCACAACTCTGTATGCTAATAAATGTTTTCACTGGCTTGATGGTTGGTAGCAGCTACTCCTGAATTTTCATATCACTGTAACTGTGAACATCCAATTACACCTAAATATGGACAATGAGTGGTCCATGCTTCCGCACATACGGGTACAGCCACATCAGTGTCTGCGGGCACTCACCGTCACGAATCAACCGCACCCATGAGTTAGATCTGTTGACTCGGTTGGATATTTGCATCGCTTCTTGGAATCACATAACCGAATAGGTTGTTGTAAAGGTCGCTAGGATCCGTGCGACTTTTCAAGACCTCCATCAATTATGTATACGAAAGGATGTAGGTATATCCATTAAGGGAGGAGTCTGTAATACTGTGGCGCAGCATATTTTGTTGTATGGATTGAAAAATGAACCGCTATGCTCTGAGCGTTTCAACCATATGACCTTACTTGAACAACTTTGTCTACAAAGGCATTAATCACATCCGATGGAGAACCGAACTGAAGTCTTATGCTGCCCAATAGGTCTTCTCAAAACATTCACTGTGTGGATGGATGGGAATGCGCAACCTCAATGTGGACCGCGATGCCCGTTGAAGTGAACGTTGGTCGATTCGATCCCTGGGACCATAACTACTGAAGTAACTAGGTGGTGGTTGTTGCCTCCACCGAGTTAGAGTGCCTGCTATCTCCACTTGCTGAGATCAGACAATTTCGAACTCGCTCATGGGGTGCAGTGTTTTCGGGTGAGCAACACACAATGCCCACTTTACTACTGAACAACGTATTTCTGTGTAATTTACGGATTGTTCAACTCAGGCAGCTCTTAACAACGCAAACCCCAAGCGTCCAAAAAAGCACTGCACAGCAGTCTGGTGCTACTGCGATTTGGCATTCATGTGTTTACCCAACTCAACCAAGTTGTGAACACTTAGTTTGCTTATGCTCATGGTTTAAGTCACTAAAGCATAGTGGCTGGTGCGTTTTCTGGATCCATTTTGGCCCAAACATCAATATCATGAACGCTACGAACTTTTCAGAGAACGAGCGTAGCCTCTAGAGCTACGGTCTCTGGTAAATCAGGATCTTGACGACGGGATAGGCCAATAGTAACTCGACCATTGGTCGGTATACTCACTTCACTTCACCGGAGAAGTGGTTGTGCCTGTGCAAGCGTACGACAACGTAATTACAACACATACTTTTATAGTCGATGCAATTACTGACTTAAGTGTTAGATATTAGTTGAACATGCTACGAGCCAGGGTGGCATTGACGCCTTCCATTATACCTGGATGCAAGAACTAGCATGTATTTGTATCTTTTCTGAGCTAAGCGCAATTTCGAGGGAAATAAACTGGTTTTCCATGAAAGAATTAAACCGTTTCAGGTGAATAGCTTCCAACGGAGCACCTATTCATAGAAGTTTGGCCTTATGGACACAGAAGGCGCCGATGGCTTACATGTCACTTTTGGCGTAGAAATGGCTAAACTGATTTCCTGCACGTCCGCAAATCAAAACATAGAAGCCGCTGGCCCAAAACCTGTAGTTTTCTGTCTGCGGTCAGATAAGTGAAAGCGATAAACATAGACATTAAGTGCTGAGCTCTATGGATGCGATAAGCTCCCCAACCGTAAAATTTTAATTTATGGCACTTGATGCTTAAAGGGGATTGTATTTAAAGTATCAGGAATTATTTACAGACTCCACCAATTTTCCAACGCGATAAAATCGGATTACTAGTATTATGACGACTACATGTCCCGCAGGACATGATAAGTGCAATACATTATTACTGTGTACCATAAATATTTTTCTATCGCGGAATGCGTTGACAGAGGAAGAGAGAGCTGACATTAACCCGTACGTCATAAGCAAGCATCCAGTGATAAGACACATCAAATTTGCCGAAAGTGCACGATCAGACAGAGCTGGTTATCGTGGGTAAATAGGAGGGTATTTTAGGCTTTGGTGGAAGAATTCAGCTAATTCATCATTCTCATTCCTAATCAGCAGGCTTAGGCTAATCTGGAAAAGCATCAGATGCCGGCGTTTTGACCCTCTGGTGCGCCTCCCAGCGGACCCCCGCCGGGTTCCGCTCCCATGACTTCAGGATGCCAGCAGCTAGTGCCACTTCGCCGTGGGTGACAGCCGTGGGCCTGCGTGATTGACAGTTGACTATGATATAGCTCGGCTCATCTTCCACTGCCATGCCAGTTACGAACTGTGCAGATGACAATGGCTAGCCTCACGAGCTAGGACTTTTCGCATAGTGCCTATGTACCACATAGGACTTAGAAGATATACGAACGTATTTTATACTACTGAGGAGTGGAAGACCTTATGGTGCCCTGACGCTGGTGATGGCTAGATCCTGGCAGATGATTTACTGTTGTGCCATGGGATCATATCCTGGACACCTCCTCGTGGCGACCGTTGAGTGGGAGTACGGTTACGCCCCTCTCCCTGCTAAGATCCAGGACACCAATCCGCACGAGTCAGTGAAATGAAAATGTGGCAGACCCGCTGCCTTTCGGGTGCACATTTAATCGAAGGCTTCCGCCGAGGACCCGAGTCGCTCTCTTGTCAGATGTGGGCACCC
>OX104067.1:61932113-61974613 GCA_944474145.2 Dicrocoelium dendriticum | reverse complement strand
AACATGTGGGAAACTACCGCACTGAGCCCTAGACTTGATGCGTCTGTGGCGAGGACAATTTATCGGGTCGGGTCAAAGTGCGTCAGAAGTAGGTCTGAAAGCAGTAATGACTTCACCCGCTCAAACGTAGTCTGGCATTCTATCGTCCACTTCCAGGTTTGGATCTTGTTCAGCAACCTGTTCAGCGGGGCATGCAGGCGAAGCAGTTCGGACAGAAAAGCTCTGTGATGACTAATTGGGCCACAGAATGAACTCAGCGATTGCAGGTCTGCAGGCAGGCATCTTTTGTATAGCTCGGATATTTTCTGGGTCAGGGGAACGACCGTGTTTCGCGAAAATGAAATCGAGGAACTTGCTGGTTAGTGCAAAATATACGGACATATATCCTCACGGATTTGAAAACCATATGATTGGATGCGTCCATGCATTTCAGTGGGCCGCTCTAATATTTTCCTGTCGTCCAGCTCATTAAAATGTTGTCATTCAGGTGTGCAGCGGCTCCAGAAACTCCAACGAGAATGGTGTCCATCAGGCGCTGGAAGATGGCTGGTGTTGTTTTCACTCTAAAAAGGAGGTGGTTTTGTTGACACAAGCCGCGATGAGTGTTGATGGTCAGCAATCCTCTCAAGCCTTCATCAACATTGACCTGGAGGTAAGCCACGGACAATTCGAACTTGGCGAAGCACCTCCTACCATGCAGTTTGGCAAAGAAATCCTATGGTGTCGGAAGTTGTACCGATGGTTATCAAGTGCGGTGTTTAGACCAGCTGACAAATCAGCGCAGACACGTAATTTACTTTTCGCCTTTCACACAGCAAATTGCAACGCAGCCCATGAAGAATATTTCACTAGGGTGATAACACCGGTGAGCTCCAGTAGGTCAAGCTCCTGCTTAGCCGCTGCCATGGATGCATATGGTATCAGTCTTTTTGCCCCGAACAGTGGGTTGGTTCCCTCGCGAAGTCACAACATTGCTTTGAGCTCGGTGCAGTGACCGAGGCCATCTACAAATAAGGAGGCAAAGTTTTGTTTCAGCATTCTCGTCATATCTTCAATCGGTACTGATATTTTGGTTGAACTTGGATTGCAAATTTGACTCATTGGAGCGGAAAACACTTGTGCCTTTTCCGTCAAGTCAATCGCAAGGAGGTTCAAATTTGGTCGATTCGACAAGTAAGAGGTTCCAATCTCTTTCCCTCCATTGAAAGCAGGTATGCAGGTTATTTCTCCGACCAGCTTCGGCTTTCTACCGGATGCGTTGTAGCCGATTTTGTTGTATTGAACTCTCTTCGACCTCTATATGATTCCAAGTGTTGGGACCCCGTTGATGAGCACAGCAATGATCTGGCATCGTGGTCTAAAATCACTGTGAAAAGTGGCAATAACCGGTAAAGATGCCGCATCAGGCTTCCGGAGATTCTTCCTTCGTTATGTCTGCTTCACTTTTCTTGACTGGGACTGATGGCAAAAATCTTCCTTATGGCCGCGATTACGGCATTTAATAAAGTGTGACTCTTGAATGGGCAGTAACGTGAAAAAATACCATTCACCACATTACCAACAAGGTGTAGGCGGCTTGTTTGGTGTTCTGTTTTGCACGGCTTGTTTGAGCTAACCTTTCTTGCCTCTTGCACAGCACGAACAGTATCGGCAATGGTGAGGCGACACTGCTCAGCCACAGCGATGTCGTGTTTCCACCTGATGAACTGCTTGCATTCGCCTAAGAGAGACTACAATGTCAACTCGGGATCTTGATCCAACTGAAAATAGTGTCGAATGCGGATTTCAGCGTCGCATGGAGACGGTAAAGCACGGAATAATAGGAGAGACTTAAACTGGTCATCCCTCAGAGAAGGTAGCTTGAAAAGTTCACACTCATGGTTAACCATATCCATTAGTGTCACATACACGTTCGTATCACGCTTAACAGGTTTTAAACATGGAGGACGAATGCTAAACAAAGATGCTGACTCATCAAAAATCTCTTTGAGTAATACCGATGCTTCGCTGAAGATGATGACCTTCGGCTCATTGCGCAGATGTGGTCGACGAATTTTGTAGGTTAAGCTTACGGAGCATAACATGTATTTGCCATGAATCATAATGACGGCTGCAATCCATCCAAAACATGTTTTCCCAGCTTTTGAAATACACCTCGAACGTGGGTTCAGAATCAGCATCATAATGAAGGCCAGTGATGGAATTTTGTAACGACATGCGTGTCCCGCACAGCTGTTCCGGTTGATTGCGCATTCGAACACTGCGTCATATTTTTAATCAGTTTTAGCTGTGCTTCCATCTGGGATTGTTGCTGAAGAAGCACCTTTTGAAACTGATCAGCAGAACGATTAACATTTTCATTTTCGTCGCTATTGTTAGTTTTTCGAAATTTCCTCCCTATTCCTATTTAAACACCAAGCCGAAGAATAATCGAAGGTCCAACGGCCTTGGCCAAGAGTAACATGTTGCTCAGACGCTGCCAAGATGCTGTACACCCGTCGCAGATCTTTGTCAAGCCTATAGGTCACTTGATGGCCTTCAACTTCTGGAAAACGGATGTCAACTGGTAAACTCAGTAGCTTCATTGCCAGCGCTCCATACACTGGCGGTCGCATGAAGGAATGCTAAGTTCCAGCCAGAATCATCGAAATCAATGCGCCATCAAAGCTGCTCGATTATTTGCTGATACCTTGAGTTTTCTTGATGTATTTACCTTCTCTTGGATAACAACCGATAGACCGAGACAGCGAAACATACCTAGCTGGCAGATAGATTGCCAATCAGTGATGCCGACACAACTAGCTGCTCACATTTGCGGCGCTCATTTGCAGTGATCAGAATGGGGCTGGAGCACAGTGAACAATGGGCAACTTTGTTCCAGTTGGGATAAGCAGTAGTCTTGACAGCGATGACGGAACGATGAGTGCGAGCCAATGAGCTCAGGTAGATGACAAGCGAGAATCATTAAATAACGATTGGAATTTATGTACAATATAACATGTTCTACAATGTGCGATGTAGATTGCTGCCTTGCTTCCGATTTGATTTCTAGAGGACTGTTTCGGGAAATCATACTTTATATGGAAGGGAAAAGAGTCACTTTTGTCTTCGGATTTACGTCTTCCCACAGGGCAACAGTTGCGGCCATTAATAATGGACTACATCGGTAGATTGCTGGACACATTTCGACATACACATCAGGCAGCGCGGGAACAACTGGAAAATGCTCATAAGGACCAACTGGAGTACACGATGAGGAGATCATTGTCATCCCTAAAGCTTAAGTGAACTTTTTGTTTACATCAAACTCAAACCAAAAGGTTGGGTACAATGTTCAACCGCGAGTGGGTGTACTTTTATATAATGGAGCGGGTGCTGCGCTGTGCTATGTGTATTTCAAAACGTTTCGCTAGACCCAACTGCCTGCCCATGACGGTACAATTTAATTGTCTCAAGCTATTACGACAGGAGGTCAGCCGAGTCAACAGCCTACAGGTCGACCCACCTCACGAAGTATCCGCTGAAATATATGTCTGCATAAAGAGGTTACGGACAGGCACCGAAGAACTTGTCTGATTAGACTGGGTGTGGTGTAAGTAACGATCGAGCTAAATATGGATCGCTCTAATAACAGCACTTCCTGTTTGCTTTTGGCAGTCGCGCACCTGTGTTGTTGAACAAGAGAGTATGAAGAAGGTTAGCTACCAACTGCGCGCTAAAGGTCAGACCCTAATCTATACAGTGCATGGACACTACACATTTACGTACGCCCGCACAAACACACCAAGCTCCTCATGTTGTCAGTGAATGCGTGTCGATATGTTTTGTCCGTTGTTGATTACACATTGTCCTGTCAGGACTTGTGTTAAATAGGGTTCTAAGCCCTGCAGAGCAAAGGCTTTCGTAGATTTACTTACTGTGACTAATACGTATCATTTGGCGACGGAGATTATCAAGTCCACTGAGAATGCACCCAAGCAGTTCTGATCATGTTCTACAGAAAAACCATCTATGATCAATTGGATTAGATGGTAAAAAACGTTTTCTGCTTACCTGAAATTAGTTTCAGTCTGAATCCATTAGTCTGTCTTACAAGGCAACACAATATCAAACTAGCACGACACTTGCTTGGTGACGAAGGCCAGCGATATTTCGACGCCCTCTGGATTGACCATGTATGTGCAACCGTAACCAGTGCCTTGGATTCGTTCAGTCTTCTCTGGGGTGTTAGACAGTGTTTACAGCCATATTCTAGTTTTCAAACTGTTAGAATCCGGAAGAAGGTGTAAATGTGTTCACCGCTCGGATTTCAGTTCAGTTCAGATGGGGACTGGAACGATAGGAGAATCCCGTGAGTGTTCCATCTTGAGTGGATCGTTGAGCCAGGAATTGATGAAGTGCTCAGTTATTGATGGATCTAAAACAGAAACACCCGTATCGCACCCTGGCCAACCAGTTAATGCCCACGTTTCCTGCCCTAGCAGTCCCTGCTTTGGCAGTCACGTGAAATAAGCAAAGGATAGGAAGAGAAATCGAATACACCAGGCTACCCTTGATTGCAAATACAGTGAAGTTGGTTCGGCAAAATGCCAAGAACCAATGTTACTTTAGTTTTTGATAGCTGGAGAATCAGACCAGAATACCCGGGAATGGCTGCATTCACTAGATGACAGTGCACGTAATTGGGAGACGACTTGTTCAATTGCCCGTCAAAGAGAAAATCTAAGACAACCACTGTCAGCATTTGCTCTGCCATCCTTGTATATAATGTTCACGAGGCTGGAAGTTATGATGAGCGCGGAGCCGCCAGTCACGACCTGGAGCAATGGCGGTATTTACGTGAGACCCTCTCCCTGGAAAACGTTATAGCGCAATCAATATCGAGGTTGCGCCAGTCACCAAACTGCAAGGGATGTAAACTTAGGATTGTGAAAGTGGGCCTTTAATCTAGACAAATATCCTCAATGGTACAGGAGGGTTGGTATGTAGGCCGCAGCAGCCTTCCTGCCGAGCTCCGGATCAAAGCAGCACCTTCTAAGCACACACACGACAGCAGCCACTTAATCAGACCACTTAGCGACAAAAGTTCGGATCATCGGCTCACTCTGGCGCGGTCTGCGACTGCGACACAACGACATTTGCGTTTTGGCCATTGTTTGCCGTCCCCTAATATCCGCCCCAACGATGGACTCCCGCCTAGCATTATCCTTGGGAAGGGTCCTACGAGGACGATACAGTCATGTTCTCATCGCAGATGAAGTAATGCTTCATGATTTGGTAGTTCCAACATCCCCTAACAAGCAGTTTAAAGCTGACCTGTGCGAGTACGTTGCATTATTCCGCTCTTCAGTCATGTCAGTTCAGCCACCCAATTCAGAGCCGGAAATAAACCATCTGTGCTTGATTTAGTGCTCACGAATGAAGAGTTCATGGATGAGAAAGAAATACTGGAAAGCCCTCTGGAGCGAAGCGACCACGTAACCACAATTTAAGACTTCGGGTGTTGTGTGGAGTATTCACAAAAACATACTAAATTGATTTGAACAGTCAATCACTACGACATACTGGCAGAACTTGTGAGAGATGCCAGTTGGGAGTTTCCAGACGACTGTTTCATTGACAGTGTCTTGTTGGATTTTACTCGCCATTTCAGTGGTCTGATTAAATCAGCATCGGTCAACAAGCCCCTTCGCTCTGTAAGGGCAATATCGTTCATTCGGAGTAGAACCCGAAAACACATGACAGTAAGAGATGCTGCGTCGAATGTGCGTAAAGTGAACTCTAGCCCGGACAACTGGAGTAACTATGTTGTGCATCGTAATCCCTGTACCGCACTTGTGCGCGAGGACAAATTAATATTCCAGCAGAGTCTAGCGGAAGTGTTTGGGGTTAACAAAGTATCTGTACAAATTTGCGTACAGCCTCCGAAATGTGAAACATGGTGTTCCCTCACTAATCTCAGCGGATGGATGTGCTCAAACCGCTAAGGATGCAGCCAACGTTCTACAGCTATAATATGTCCCGATTTTCCGATGTACTCCCGGCATTTTAACATACCTGTCCCATTCCCACAGATGCTATTATTTGCACATGTCACGTTTAGTTCAGTGACTATTTTGTAGAAGCTGCTGTCACTGAGCACCCGTACTTCCGCCGCAGTTGACAACATTTCTCAAAATGCACTGCAGATGGCAGCTACGAGGATACCTGAACCATTAAAGGAGATTTTTCCAAATACGCCTAGACGAACAGCAGGTCTCTAACGTATGGAAGCGTGCATCATTACCCCGATTTTCAAAGGTGGTAGCCGTTCAGAGTCAGCAAACTATCGCCCAGTGACTCTCCTCTCGGTGCTCTCTAAGGTGATGGAATCGATCACAGCTGATGCTGTATTGAGCTACCTTAAAAGGTCTAACACCAAAGCACCGGAGTAACGCGGATTCCGTCAACATCGACCATGTACCAACAACCCAATGCTTGGCCTTGGCGGTTGGAGTGAGATAGCCGACCGTGGGACCGGCATTGATGTCAGCTACCTAGACTTTTAAAAAACATTTAACCGCATAGATCACCGCATCCTACTCCAAAAGCTGCAAGCATAGGGAATTTGAAATGCTGTGCTTGGATGGATCGGACACTTCCTCTTTCAGCGGCGATTTCAGCTTCGAGTTCGAGGTTCATTTTATGATTCAATTAGTGTGCACTACCGTACTTCACAAGGGTCGGTGTTGGGGCCGCGGTTATTCTTGGCCCTCATTAAGGACCTTGCGAGTGTCATCAAGGCGCATTTCCTGCTTTTTTGCCGGTGACATCAAGATATGGAGGGCAGTCGACTGTCATAAAGCTCACTATATACTGCAACGAGACAGACTGCGCTTTTGTGTAGTCAAAGTTTGACTAGGACACTTGCAAAACTGTGCTTGTCCGCCACAAGCCCAAGTACGCATGTAAGCTTGGAGACGATATGCTGAACACCGTTTCTCAAGAGCAAGACCTTGGAGTGGCAATCCAAGACGACCTCGGCTGTTCGGCGCAGTCCTTGAAAGCATCCAAAACCGCGAACCAACATGTTGGGCTGTTAAGGAGGGCGTTCGGAGGTTCGATCCCTCTATCATCCCACAAATACTCAATACGCATGTGAGGCCCCATGCAGAGTATGCGACCCAAGTTTGTCAACCCTGGTTAAAATGCGACCCCGTTGCACTGGAGACCGCACAGCGAGGGCAACGGGAAATGTGAAAGCTTTTTTCACCTGCAATACCATAGGCAATTGAAAGCCCTGGCAGTGCACTGCGGAAGATATGGCCCTCTACAGAGTTAACCTATACTGGCGTTCCAGATTTTGAAAAACCCCGGTCACGCTTGCTACCAACTCCTGAAGATTAGTTGCAACACAGAATTAAGGGTCATAAATTGCAACTTGCCACCCAGTACAATCGGTTTGAGTGCCGACGGAATTATTTTTCTCTTCGAGTTTGTTAACTATGGAACGCTCTTTCGACATTTGTCATTTCCGCTCCCACGTTACCTATGTTTAAAAAACGATTCGACGATGCTTTACATCATTTACATTAATTGATCTAATTTCTATTTATTGAGTGACAACAAGACGCAGACAAACATTGTGCCCACCAACTCGCACGAATTCGGGGTAGACTTATATGGTTGGCGGCATCCGGTTTCGGATTTGCCTTTCACTGTGGCTAGCCACAGGACGCCTGCGCCTACAGAGGGACCATGGGTGGCTTGCGCTGCACCACCCACAGCTCCAACCACACACCCCATATCCAGTGTAAACCCGAAGGAATAAGACCGGGAGGCATGCGGATGGGAACCACGTTTCATCAACGGAGCCGGCCCACACTCCTTCACAGGCAAACACAAGTACACTGTATTTGGGGAATCAAGCGCACACAATGCGGTGGCTGGACCGTAGTCCGCTCCACACTGACTGCATGGAACCACTCTTTGAGCCTAACACGGTAACAAGGACCGTGCACCCCGTCCCCTCCAGCAACGACCAACTGTCTCCTGGAGCCAGTATGGACGAGGTAGTGGGTAATAGACAGGTAGGCACCTTGTCAACATGCACATCAAGCGCAGCCACACCGGGGATATCAAACAACAGCCAATAACTTGAGAGAGAGAAAGAAAAGAGAAAAACTCGATTAATGCATAAGGAAACGGTGACATAAACCTTAATTAAATAGCATACGTAATAAGTTGTTTACAAACACATCCTAGCTAAGTGCACGAGGTCAAGAAGTATAGTTCACGGTATGCCACGAACACAAAAATGTTATGGAAATCGAATACAATCGGCTGAAGCGATGTGTGCAAGTTAATAGAGTAGAGTACAGGGAGATATTTATATGAGAAAGAAAAGCAGTAAGGTAAAAACTGTAAACCCACCACCTGAAATAAAGAGACTTAGCATGCAAGCACGCGGTTAGTAAATCGAATTCAGCGTGCCTACAAACGCTGCGCCGGCTCGCCGTAATTCCCTGCAGGACCCGTCGTCGCTTCTGTAGTGGCCCCAAAGGACCTAGCTCATGGCCCACTAGACATTTATATGAGAAAGAAAGGAATTAAGAGAGAACTGAAAACCCACCACCTGAAATAAAGAGACTTGGCATGCAAGCATGCGGTTAGTAAATCGAATTCAGCGTGCCTACAAACGCTGCGCCGGTGCTGCCTACGTTCACTGCGGGACCCGTCGTCGCTTCGGCAGTGGTCCCGAGTGACCTCTCTCATGGCTCACTAGGCCTGCCTGACTAAGGCACTCGCGACCGCATGTTCTACAGCACAATGCGCTCGATGTCGATGCAGTACAATTCATCGGTGCTTGCCGCTTCCGCAACTGCCGCTTCTTCTCTGCATGCATGAGGGATTTCTCCCGCACCTCAGCAACTGCCTTCGTGATTAGATCGCGCCACGCACGCCGATCAACCGCCTTCGATTCCCATGATCTGCAATCAAGATTAGAACGTGTGAGGCTCACTTAAATCATGTCCTGGTAACGTAACTTTGGTTTCCCTACGTGCCGCTTCCCAATACTCAGCTGACCGTATAAGAGTTGTTTCTGTATCCGCGTCGAATCCATACGGCTCACATGACCGAGCCATCTCAGGTGTCTCAATAAAAGTATGCAGTCCACTGCATACATCCCTCTTCCGCGCAACACTTCCGTGTCAGCAAATCTGGAGCCCCACCAGATGCGCAAAATTCGTCGCAGACACTGCTGATGGAACCGCTCGAGATATCGCACATCCCGCCGGTACATTGTCCACGTTTCACTGCCGTATAGAAGAACGGACAGTACCATGGATTTGTACACCATCAGCTTCGTGCCAATGCTAAGCTGATGGTTGTTCCACGCTCGGTACTCAAGCTTCCCGAATGCCGCTGCCGCCTTCGACACGCGATTACGCAACTCAACGTGTAGCTGCTGATCAGTCGACATCACACTCCCAAGGTAGCAGAAACGGGAGGTGGTTTCCAATACTTCAGCACCAATGCTGATTTGCGGCAATATTGAAGATTGCACCTCCGGTGAAGGCTGAAAGAGACAGACAGTTTTGCTTGTGTTGATGGTGAGCCCGAATTTCGCCGCTGTCGAAGCCAGAGCACTAGTCATGTGCTGCAACTCATCCGCGTTGTGTGAAAACAACGCACAGTCGTCAGCAAACAGCAACATACGGATATTTGTCGCACAGACTACAGTTCTCGCACCGAAACGACGGATGTTCAGCAACCCACCATCAATACGGTGCTCCACACGAACACCGTAAGCACAAGCCGCATCAAAAGCACAAGACAACATTGCATGAAGATAGATATTAAACAGGGCAGGAGCTAAGACACAGCCTTGCTTCACACCAGAGACCACTGTAAAGTCATCAGAGGTCTCTCCACTCAGCTGCACCCTCGCTCGCATACCACTGTGCAGATATTCAATTAAACTTACAAACTTACGCGGACAACCAAACTTACCCAACACCAGCCACAATGCCTCGCGGTTCACCGTATCAAATGCCGTGGTGAAATCAACAAAAAGCGAGTACAAAGGCTGGTGTCGTTCTCTGCACTTCTCTTGCAACTGACGAGCCGCAAACACCATATCTATAGTGCTGCGACCCGAACGGAATCCACATTGCTCTTCCGCCACGTTTGGTTCCACAATCTGACTCACGAGGCGATTGTGCAGGATTCGGGCAATCACCTTGCCCACACAACTCAGCAAGTTGATGCCACGATAATTCGTGCAACATTGCTTGCTGCCTTTGCCCTTGTACAGTGGTAGCACAAGGGCATCCTTCAGCTCAGGAGGCACCTCCTCCTCAATTTACACGCGTTGCACCAAGTGGTGCAGCGCAGTCAACAACGCGGGTCCACCGTGTTTCAATACTTCAGGTGGGATCCCGTCACCTCCGGCACATTTGCCGTTTCGCAGCTGTGCAAGTGCTCTCTGCGTCTCATCCAGTCTCGGCGTATCCGCCAGATCCGCCTTCACATCGTGCTGCTTGAACCCGTTCAATGTAGGCCAGTCGATCTCTGAACGGTTGTTCAAGAGACATTTAAAGTGTTTCCGCCAGGTCCGCATTGTGTCTGCAGTCTGGGTGCAGGTAGCGCCTGAACTACCATCCATCAGTGTCCTCAGCGGCTGCAATCTCGGTCCATACACCGCCTTCAAGGAGTCAAAGAATTCCTTGTGTTGACGGCGTTCGGCGTAGCATTCCATCTTCTTCGCCTTCTCCGTCCACCATGCATTTTTAATGCGACGGAGCTCTCGGGTCAGTCGCCGTCGAAGTTTGCGAAACTGACTACTCTTCTCCAAGTCACTGGGGTCTGCAACATTTGCAGCAAATGCTGCATTCTTCTCTGACACCAATGCGTCAATCGTCACAGTGTTGTCATCAAACCAATCAGGCCGCTTACAGTTTGCGCGCCCGATGGTCTCCTCCGCAGCAGCTGTCACCTGGTCGCGAATGTGGTGCCACAGGTCGCCCACTGTGGCTATACAGTCCACATCACCACACAGGCGTGCAGCCATCGCCTTCTCCAGCTCAGTACGTTTCGCCACAGTACCGAGGGAGAGAATGTTAAATTTACGCCGATTCACGGCGGGAGTGCAATACATCGATTTACTAAAATATATGTACAGTTTGGTGCGCACCAATCTGTGATCAGTGCCACACTCAGCTCCACGCAGTACACGTGTCATGCGCACTTCGCGCATATCACGCTGACGTACGATGACATGGTGGAGCAGGTGAGCGTGACCACTCCGTGGGTGCGTCCAAGTTGCTATATCACTCGCACTCAGTGCAAACCGAGTGTTCGTGATCGTCAGGCCGTGAGTGGCACACAGTGAGAGCAGCCTGTCACCGTTCGCATTCGCTGAACCAAGGCCATGCGAACCGATAACATCTGTCCACGCTGATGCATCACGCCCAACGCGCGCGTTGAAATCACCCAGCAGAAATAGTCGGTCGCTCTTCGGCACAGACCGTATCACGGAGGATAGCTCAGTGTAGAATTGATCACGCATGTCATCAGGATAACACATGGTCGGACCGTACGTGCTTATGAAAGTAGCAAACTTACCTCTTCCGATTCGTAGGCGAACAGTCATCAGTCGCGCGCAGATGCCCGTTGGTTCACCCACCAGCTGGCCATTCAGGCCATCGGATATTGCAAATCCGACCCCATGTTCCCGTGGTGCTGAGGCGGCGTTTTCCACCCAGTAGAATGTGTAGCCAGCACCCGCTTCATGTAACTTACCTTGCTCAGCGAGCCGAGTTTCACTGAGCGCCGCAATATCGATGTGGTAGCGCGCCAGCTCCATTGCGACCAGTACAGTGCGTCGCTCCGGACGCTCGCTCGAGTTCCGGTCCAGTAGTGTGCGCACGTTCCAGCACCCGATGCTGAGTGCTTTGCGCGCAGGCATACGATTGCATTGGTGGGCAATCGCACGCGAGGTGGTCGTTGTGCTTCGGAGGTTTGCTTGAGGGACTCCACCCGGAGCCTTTGGCTCAATAGCCTGACCCACAAGGCAGTGGGTGGTTTGGAGGTTTGCTTGGGGGACTCCACCCGGAGCCTTTGGCTCAATAGCCTGACCCACAAGGCAGTGGGGAGCGGATCCAGCTCGGGAATGTGATTGCAGAGACAGATGGCGATCTGCTTGACGGCCGTCACACGCAGCCTTTGAGGTTCTGGAACAGTTATCATATGTTTTGCGACCGTAATTGGATACGCACCTGCGACCACGGCCAGACGCAGGTGGGTTTTGGCGGGTTTGCACCAATTTGACCAGGGGCTGCCTGGCTTGAGGCGGGCAGTAGCAAACCATTGAACACCCGGAGGTGTCCTCCCACCGTCAGAGACAATGCGTGGCACTCGTGCTCTACGCCAATCGAGCACTGAGAATATCACCCGTAACCTGTTGTCTCCCATGGCTAGGTTTTGCGAGAAGTGGGCCATCGACCACTTCCTAACCTCCGGAGAGGATGGACTAGGATACTGCCAGGGCGCCCAATCCTGACAGGAGAACGGCTCGGGTCCTCAGCCAAAGCCTTCGATTAAATGAACACCCGAAAGGCAGCGGGTCTAGCACATGGTCAGTTAGCTGACTCATGCGGATTGGTGTCCTGGATCTTAGCAGGGAGAAGGGCGAAACCTAACTCCCACCCAGCGGTCGCCACGTGGAGGCGCCCAGGACATGAGACTATGGCGCAACAGTAGCAGCAGTGGGTAGACCATCTGTCAGGATCTAGCCACCACCAGCCTCAGCGCACCATAGGCTCTCCCGCCTAGACTTATATACCTATGTGTTAACGTGTATAATATGGTGAGTCCTCAGATGAGATTTTCTCTTTCGTGCCACTTCATTGAACTAACCTTCTTCCCACAAAGCATACCAAGGGACTTGTCATGCCTTGGCTACTTTATCTGTATTATACCATTGTTCCGTCGTACCAGGTCCTTCTGGAAGCGTACAGTTCATGAAAAGGACCGCACAGCTAAGAAGGAAGTCCGTGAACGTAAAATCATGTGTATGCTACCGATGTGGTAATCAACATGTATGCGCATCTGAATGCTGACTCCAGAAAACGGTGTACCGATATTGTGGGAAGGTGACTCATTTGGCCTGAGTACACAGGTCAGTCAAGCTGAAACCGGGATTACAAAAACCAATAGGGAAAACAATAAAAGCGGTGGACTGCAGTGAAAAAGACGAACGCGAATTTCATTCATTATGGCTGAATACTGTGTCCAAGCTACTTTCAGAGCCATACACGGTGAAGCTCCACATCCGAGGACAGCAAGTACCGATAGAGATAGATACGGGAGCCTCTGTGACAATAATTAGGGTGAAGGCTGTGAAGGACTAACCCCTACTTGCTATCATGCACTTCCAATCTTCGAATGTACACAGGTGGGCCGATTCGTGTTCTCGGTAAGCGTCTTGTCCAGAAACAATCTGGCACTGAGACACACAAACTTCCTCGGTGTGTACTATCGGATTATCGATCAAATTTACTCAGGAGGGACTGGATAGGCACATTTCCCATTAAGTTGGATGTTTTTAAAACAGTTAATCAATCAATTGACTGGAGGATATTTTGTAACATCACGCAGATGTTTTTGCAGTGGAGTTGGGAATGCTAATTCTCTTCCAGCTACAGTGAGAGCGAAAGAAATTGCCCAGCTTAAATTCATCAAGGCACGAACACTACCGAATACTCTAAGGCCAAAAGTTAAGGAAAAATTAAACCGCTTTCAAACTCTGGGAATTATAATACTTGTACGATTTTCCATCTAGGGAACCCCAATCTACCGTTGGCCAAACCGGAGGACTCCGTGCGAACTTGCGGCGACTACAGAATAACTGCTAGCCAGTCTTCTATGATAGGCAGATATCCGGTACCTCTCATAGAATACTTAGATGTTACACTGACAGGTGGTGAAAAATTCCCCAAACTTGATCTCAGTCACACACATTCACAATTAGACCTTGATGAGCCTTCCCGAGTAATTACCACTGTCACCACACACACGGGACCTTACCAATACACCCGTTAAACTTTTAAAAACAACTCTGAACCGGAAATCTTTCAAAGGATTATTGATGCCTTAGTAAAAGATATACTTTTCACTTGCGCTTAGTCGGATAATTTACTCATCTCCGGATGTTCTGACGCTGAACACCAATGAACACTTTCTGTTGTGCAAGAAAGAATGACACGAAACAGAGTTAAACTGTGAAAATCTAACTGTGAATTCCTTTCATAATATTATGTTATCTTGCATATTGGCTTGATAAAGTCGGTTTACATGTTCCAGTACAAGATAATACTAATTTTGGTAAGCTCTGAACTGCGGAACATTGGGGAGTTTGGTTCATTGCTAGGAATGCTATCTAATTACCGCCGTTTCTCACTTGATGCATCCACTATGCTGTCTCTTCCGAATGAGTCACTCCATAAAAACATACAGTAGGGTTGGGGTCCTCGGCAAAGCAGTGTGTTAACCAAAGCCAAACAGGCTCTCGTCTCCGTACCAAGGTTAGTTCCTTATGATCTTTGGAAGCCCCTCGTTCTCCAATGTGACGCACCGCCTTGGAATGTGGGTTCGGTCTGTGTCACCGCAAGAATAAACAAACCTTGCATCCCATAGTTTCGCATCGCGCACTCCTATCGCATTGAGACTGGACTCCATCGCATTGAGGCTGGATCTTACCGTGGTGCCATGGTTTGCGTGCCTCAGTGATCCATTGAGCTATGCTGGGTGGTGATTTTGAACCTTCAGAGACACCCATACCAGATTGGTCAATGGTTAGAGGCCAGACAAACTCAGCCTCCTGGTCCTCCAGGTTGGGGGTTGGAATGAAGGTGGTACCTTATTCCTTAAAACGGGCTCCTTGTAGCACAACGCCAAACCCGCTGCCTTGTGGTTAGGTTTTTGAACCAAAGGTTTTGGTTCAGAAACCTAATCGTTCTCCTGTCTAGGCCTGGGCAACCTGACAGCATCCTGCCCACGCAATACAATGAATCTTTCCTCCAACAATTCCTTGATGCTCTGGCCACTGCAGAGGATAATCAACGGTGGCCCATCTGCTGCATCTGGCAAGGTGGTTAGGGGTTTGGATGCTACAGCTCAAGCCTTCACGTCCTCTTATTCCCCTTCTTATGCTTTTTCACTCTTATCGTCCCGTTCCAACTTCACTTTTATCCCCCAGTTTTCAACCCCCGATTCTTGGCCCTCCCCAACATGCTTTGCTAGGCATTTATCTTCTAATTTCAAGGCACATGTGAACCCGGAGCGTCACTAATCTCCTGTCGGCTTCAAGCCCATGTCCAATCAAGTGATCCATTCCAGTTCATCAGCTTCCATTTGGAGCCCTCGCTCCTCCTTCAGATTGGCATGCCTCAATGTAGTCACATTACTACAGATCGGTCAACAGGCAGCACTTGCCCGAACATTGGAGACACTCTCAATCGATATCTGCTGCTTATCGGAAACCAGCCTGCAAGACTCGAGCTCTGTGCTCACTTGGCCATCATCTTCAGTTGACGTAAGCAGTGTTTTCTCATCGCGCCTATCCGGTGACGGTGCAGCTTCGAGCACCGGCTAAGCTGGTGTTGGCATTACCCTGAGTCCCCGGGCAGAAGCTGCTCTGGTTGATTGGATTCCAATCAGTAGCCGGATGTGTGCGGTCCGATTGGCTGGATCGTTCAAAGCTTCGAAGTCGCGTGGGACTAACAGGTGTCTATTCGTTATCGCTGTCTATGCACCGACAAACAGTAGCGATGACTCGGTAAAAGACGACTTCTATCGTCAAATGAACGAGCTCCTTAGCCACAGAAGAAGCTCGGACACTGTAGTGCTGGCTGGGGATCTGAACGCTCAAGTTGGAAAATTATCCACTGATGAGCTGCATCTGGGCGGCCAACATGGTATAGGCTCCCGTAATGATAACGGTGAGCGGTTACTTCATTTGTGTGAGGATGCTCGCTTATTTCTTGCGAGCACTAATTTCCGACACAGCACCCGCCGGAGGGTGTCTTAATGCCCACCAGCCTCGAACCAGCCTTGGACGCAGATCGATCACATTGCGATAAGTTAACGATGGAGAGGCTGCATCCAGAACTGTCGCCCGATTTGGAGCACATGTGTGGACACCGATCATGCACTTGTATGTGCTGACATGCAGATGCGTTTTGGCGGACGCCCACGACGACGCTGTGAGCGCATTGACATCAGCCAACTGACAAAACCAGCTGTTCTGAATGCGAGTCGAGGTACGCTGACATACGAGTTGAGTAAGCGCTCACTGGAGACAATTGATGGTCTTTGGTCACGTGTTCACAAGACCTTACTAACAGCAGGCAAATCCTCATGTCGTATGTCTAATAGCCAAAATGGACATTGGGTCTCTTCGCGGTCTCCGGAGCTTATTGATGTCCGTCGGCATATCTCGGCTGGAAGCGAACACAATGAAACTCGCAAAGAGTTCCAGGCAAGCCTTCGTGCTAGCCTGAAAAGAGACCGCGAATCCTGGTGGTCTCATCTTGCATCAGAGATAGAGGTGGCCGCTGCTCTTGGTAACCATGGTAAGTTATTCCGGCTGATACGGGAAACGGGCAGCAGGAGACCTGGTGTTAGTGAAACTATACGTCACGAGAGTGTACAGCTTATCCACAATTTGTCAAAACGCTTGGAGCGTTATGCTGAGCGTTTTGAAAAGCAATTTAATCGGCTAGAATTGTTCGATTTCTCACCGGCCAGTGATCGCCCTGCTCAATGCGCTGTCCCTTTGGATCCACCCTCTCGCTCAGAAGTCAAACGTGAGATCGGACTGTTGAAGTTGAACAAAGCCGCGGGACCAGATAATCTTCCTCCAGCCCTCTTCAAACTCGGAGGCTCCACTGTTGTTGATGATTTACATGAATTACTAGTGAAACTGTGGAAGCAGGAGACTGTCCAAACCAACTGGAGCCACTCCGTTATTGTTTCCACCTACAAAGGAGGCTCTCGTTCGGAATGCGGTAACCATAGAGGAATCCGTCTGATCTCCATCGCCTCCAAATTGCCCGCCTCCATAATTCTTCACAGACTGACTGGCGCTCGTGAAAGCCAGATTCGTGAGGAGCAAGCCAGGTTTTGTCAGGGTCGTGGTAACATCGGCCATATCTTCACCTTGCGTCAGTTGTTGGAGCACCGTCACACATATTGGCAGCCCACCATTGTCGTGTTCCTCGAAATCAAAGGTGTATTCGATTTGGTGGATAGACGTGCACTTTGGAACTGTCTACTCAGGAAAGGTGTGCCCGAGAAATATGTAAATATCATCCGAGCATTATACGCGCGTAGCACGGGCAGAGTGAGGGCTTACGGCAAGCTGTCGCCACCTTTCAATATCTCCAGCGGTGTGAGACAAGGATGCACACTGTCACCTTTCCTGTTTAACTTCGCTATTGACGAAGTCATGGAGATTGCATTTACAGGACATGACTTGGAAGGTGTGGAGCTACTCCCAGGAGAACGACTTCTCGACTTTGTGTATGCAGACGACTTTGCCCTCAATTGTGACAGCTCCCAGACGTGCCAAGCCGCGCTGGACAGATTAGCACTGGCTGTCAGCCGCTTCTGGCTTTGCTTTGCACTACCGAAGTGCAAAGCTTTCCTCCAAGATTGGCAGGGATCACCCCCTGTGCTGATCCTTGGTGGGGATCAGTTAGAAGTAGTTCAGAAATTCAGTTACCTGGGAAGTTGTATCATCGCCCTTGGGATCGAAGACGAGACCACGAAACGTATAGCAAAAGCTCGAAGTGCTTTTGCTAACCTTCGCCACCTATGGCGGTGGCGCGACATTACTCTCGCTCTAAAGGATAGAGTGTACAATGCAGCGGTACGTTCGACCTTACTGTACGGTTGCGAAACCTGGCCCCTATGATCAGCGGACATGAAGAGGCTAGTTACGTTCGACCACCGGTGCCTTCGTAATTTAGCTCACATCTGGTGGGAACACCGCGTGAGTAACGAGCGTGTTCGACGCCTTGTTTACGGCCTAGGAAAAGGAACTGAACCGCTCAGCACCGTTATTTCACGCACCAGGCTCCGATGGCTGGGCCACGTGTTACGCATGCCAGCCCACCGACTCCCGCGACATGCGTTGTTTTCTCACCGGGGATGTGGATGGAAGAAGAGGAGGGGTGGCCAAGCGAGGACTTGGTCAAGAGGAATGAAGGCCCTCACTTCTGTGCTGGCCTCGGTCGGAGCGCCACGGATCCTTGGTTGGGGTCCAAAAGACAGTGAACACGTTTGGCTGGATACATTTGCTGACATGGCAAGGAGCCGACCTCAGTGGCGTTCATGCCGTGAGTTCCCTTGTCCCTCCCCATCCCTTTTAGCCTCCCCGTCCACATACGATCTCATTTCTTAGTGTAAAACATAGTATTTTTTTCTTTTTGCGGCATAGTAGCCGGCTAGTAGTTTACCGGAACGATGCCTATCCGTTGCTGGTAGCTAAGTTGGTATGCAACTTTGTATTTATTTTCCATTTATCATTTATGTATTGCGGCACAGTAGTTGGGATGTTTACCACCTCTAGCTGACGTGTATAATGATGATGACAACCAGCGGAAACTATTCAGTTAGACAAGGAAGCCCTATCCGTATTCTTCGGAGTGTATGTGTTAAGGTTCTATTAACACCTGTGAGGGGAGTTATTATGTACTTCACACATACCCCAAGGCATTAATCCCATTGTTAGGGGAGACCAAGTGTGTGTAAATAATATTTTCACCAAGTATGCAGAGGTAGACTCTGATGTTGAGCACATATATCTATAAAATCACCTACATCCCTAGTACCAGCAATCGCACAGCTGATGTCCTAAACCATCTACCGGTTTCAGAGACGTCCCATAGGCCCGATTCTCTCTGTGAATAGGTTCATCTGATGAAACATCTGGATACGCCTATCAGTAGTTCCACACTGTCAGTGTACAGATCGAGACCCAGTTCTTTCAACAATCAAAGGATTCTTAACAGACAGATGGCCTGCCAAAGGAACCACCGATTTACGTTTATTTATAGCACACAGGAATGAAGTGAGCTCATTCGATATTTGCGTGTTCTGGGGTTCCTGTTTGGAGCTCCTGAGCAAGGATCGTGCACAAGTCCTTCACAATCCCCATGACGTACATGCAGGTGTCTCGGGAATGAAAGCATTATCGGGGGGTACTGCTGGTGGCCAAGGATAGATTCAGTTATCGAGAACATGCTGAAAAGTTGTGATACCTTCAAGCACACCAGCGCAGTAAATCCCCAGCGGCGCTGGCCCGACAAGTCGTGGCAGCGGATCCATGACGACTACTTCAGCCCGATTAGGGAAACCATGTTTTTGTTAAAACGCCAGGTAGCGAAAAACACACTTGTCTATAAATCTCATCAGGCGTTTACGATTACATACTGGAAAGTTGAAGCGGGATAGGCTGGTGAAGCGCGATCATGATCAGCGAATCAGAGCGAGGCAGAAAGTGAGCTGTCTTAATCGATAAATGGGTCGATCCACTCAAGCAGCGGCTAGCACAGTATACGTAGGCAGACATCGATACACACACACACTCACGAGACATAGGACGTGCTTTTCAACTGATTGCATGACGCACGCATCACCCGGTGGTTGTCCGCGTGTGAAGTGGAGTCTATTTGGAAGTGTGTTAGCCCCAGGCTAGAAGAAGCGCTTGAATAAGCGCTTCTGTTTGCATAGTTCAGGTTGTGTAAGCCTGCTCGCAATGGCTTCGACCGTCCGTAACATTCGTTTCCTAAGCCCCTTGGGGTAGCGTTTTGGAACAACATAATACACTTTGAAAGCATCAGTAGCCTTGATTTGATGTCCACTTTCGACTAGATGTTCTAGGATAGAAATCTTGCAATACCATAGCACAGTGCTCCGATATCGGTTTAGACAGGCCTAGTCGTATGTTCGAGGTACTTTACACCACAGATGCAAATTGATATAGAATATACTATTCGGACTAGACCGGGAGTCTGTCTGAGACGTTAGACAACAAACGGCATGGTTTCAGCAATGATGTGTGGATATTAAGCTGGAAACGTTCGAGCTACTGCAGCGGAAACTCTTTTGTTCAGCAAATCGAATGCAATATCTCCCTTAAAGGGAACTGATAGAAACACATTTTTCTCGGGGACAGTTGTAATCAATTCATGACGATCATGAATCACTGAGTGCTTTCGGATGAAGTGGGCTGGATAACCGTTTACTTGCAGCGTTTGGAAAATACGGTGCTTTTCGGTCTCCGAGGTCTCTGGGCTACATATTTTGGCAGCACGAAAGTACAGGCAACGAACAAGGTTCCGTTAGTACTTCAAGGATACAAAACTGAGCAAATGCGTGTGTTGACCGACCCACATCGTTTTCCGAAACACAATTCTTTCCATAGTGAACCGTCTTCTTTTCTCATTAGTAAAGCGTCCACGAAGGCCAGTTTAACATTATTCTCGATTTCACTGGTTAACTTCAACAATGGAGGTACACTGTTTAACTGGTTCAACAGGCTGGAAACATAGGGTTTGTACCACAGACTATAAACGTGTCATCCATGTATCGACAATAGAAATCAAATGAAGAAATGATGGATTTTACAGGTCCACGTTGGAGCATAGCAAGGAAAATGTTGGAAAGAAGCGGTCCGAGAGGAGACCTTATCGCGACTCCGTCGATCTGTCTGTAGTAGGTACCATAAAATATAAACTGCCTGCTGAAAGTACGTGGTAAGGTTAATTCCCTCGTTTTCTGCACTGGAATATCCACACTTACGTTCCTTGGGTTTAAGTAATCACAAATAAAATTAAACGTCTCTATCAACGGAACGTTCGTAAAAGATGCTTCGACGTCGAAAGACAGCACCAATTTACCATGTCACTCATCGAGTTCCACTCCAGGTGGGTTGAAATATATCCCGTTACTCAAGCGACATTCGAAACCACCGCTGTGAAAGTGCATTCACTATACGCCACATTCGGTAATCCGGAGACCCAATACACGGATAACGGGTTTCCTTTTGTTAGCGCGGTGTTCAACCGATTCGTTGCTAGCAACGGGATTCAACATATAAGACCAGCACCTTAGCATCCGGCGTCAAACGGAATGGTAGAGCGGGTGCTACAGACAATGAAGCGGAAACTGTTGAAACAGCGTGTCGGGATCCTACAAACAAAACAGGAACGTTTCATATTTGCCTATCATTCCACACCAACTGAGGGTACAGGTAAGTCTTGGGCAAATCTGAACTTTGGTAGTGACCTCAGGATCAGGCTGAATCTACTCTTTCCAATTAGACTAGTGGGGATAGAAGAACGGCAAAAGAGGTCGGTGTCTTCAGACGAGCTGAAGAAGAATGTGAATTTGAGGGTAATAGCTTTGTTTACACTAAATTGGCACAAGAAGCACACTGGCAGTCTGCCACCATAATTCGTTCCTCGGGAAGCCGAAATGTCGTCCAACTGTCAGACGATCGGTTTATTCGTCGGCACTCAGGCTAAGTTCGTCCACGAAGTTCAGACTCACCGAACGTGGTGCAGGTCGGGTTGAGCGTAGACAAAGAATCAGGTACTGAGGGCGAACAATATGGACAGGCTAGCGAAGGGTTCCTCAGACGATCGACCCGCATTCCCAAACGAGTTGATTGTTTGCAGCCGGGAATATAACATGTATAGGTAGAAGGTCGTCACATCTAGAATCACTCAGACAGCCATCACACGCCCGGAAAAGCACTGTACCGCGCGTTTCATCCTTTTGGGAATCGTCAGCACTGCGTATTCCATTGAACCCTGGTAGCGCTGGAACCCGCAACTTGACTGTTGCCAGTCCGTGGTTGAGACCAATGAGCTACGGAGGACGGCAACAATCATCGTGAATGAGTTACTAGATGTGATATAGTGCCGCTCACTACCCACTGACCTGCACGTTACTACCGTGCAGAGAACAGGACAGTCCCCTCACTAAGCGACGAACGCACCAAATTAAGCCGCCAAGTAACCTATTGCATTATAGGTAGTTTGGTCTGCGTACTGCTTACCGAGGAGTAGTAGGGGGAGTTGACTTGTATAGGTAGAACTTCGTCACATCTAGAATCACTATGACATGCCCGGAAATGCACTGTACGCGCGTTTCATTTTTTCGGGAATCGTCAGCAGTGCGCATTCCCTTCTAAGTGAGTCCATACAATTTCCGAGTCAAGTTAGTTAATAGAGGAAACAAAATGGTTCGTAAGCGTTTTCAACTTGGTTCATAAGCATTTTCAAATTGGTGCGTTTCTAAGTTTGGCTAAGGTGCACACACGCAATGCAGAGTAGCTTCCTCATCGGTCAGACACCGTCGGCCAACAGGATGTCGTGTGTCACTATAGAGCAGGCGTTCTCAAAATTTTCAGCACGTGCACCCCATTGTAGTGTAACCTAGCACGAGGGATCCCTAAGCTTTCCTTATCCACAGAACTAGGCTTTAATAACATAAGAATGAGGTGGAGCTCTTCGCTGTACACTGAATTTGCACAGTTGTTCACTTATGTTGACAAAAGTGAAAGCTGTTGAACTTACATGCAAATGTAACTATATTAGGGCTTAATACCTGGGATAACATTTGTTCCGACATGCGATGCTGATTTGTTTGATGCTAGGTGTTATTGAGGAAAGCTATAACCTTGGATCTGGTTACGCTTCAGGTCTGTTTCGGTACTATGTTTTGTGTATATATAATGCGAGAATGCAATCTCACACAGCTAAGTTGTGGCAAATGGGAGAAGCACGGCGATAGCTATCTACCATGACAAGGTACACATCGTTCGCTTTGTATCAGAAATCACACAGAGACAGTCTGTGAAACGCTTTTTGAAAGGAAGAGTCTTTGGTCATCTCCATGCATTTTGTATGCATGGCCGGATACGCTTCTCGGTTCTGCTGTCAGCGCTTTACGATATCTAACTATGTATGATGCTCACAACTCGATTGGCGTAGAGCACGAGCGCCAAGCATTATCTCTAACGGTGGGAGGACATCTCTGGGTGTTCAATGGTTTGCTACTGCCCGCCTCAAGCCAGGCAGCCCCTGGTCAAATTGGTGTAAACCCGCCAAAACCCACCTGCGTCTGGCCGTGGTCGCAGGTGCTTATCCTACTACGGTAGCAAAACATATAATAATTGTTTCAGTACCTCAAAGGCTGCGTGTGACGGCCGTCAAGCAGATCGCCATCTGTCTCTGCAATCACATTCCCGAGCTGGATCCGCTCCCCACTGCCTTGTGGGTCAGGCTATTGAGCCAAAGGCTCCGGGTGGAGTCCCCCAAGCAAACCTCCAAACCACCCACTGCCTTGTGGGTCAGGCTATTGAGCCAAAGGCTCCGGATGGAGTCCCTCAAGCAAACCTCCGAAACACAACGACCACCTCGCGTGCGATTGCTCACCAATGCAATCGTATGCCTGCGCGCAAAGCACTCAGCATCGGGTGCTGGAACGAGCGCACATTATTGGACCGGAATTCCAGCGAGCGCCCGGAGCGACGCACTGCACTCGTCGCGATGGAGCTGGCACGCTACAACATCGATATTGCGGCGCTCAGTGAATTTCGGCTCGCTGAGCAAGATCAGTTGCATAAAGCAGGTGCTGGCTACACATTCTACTGGGTGGAAAACGCCGCCTCAGCACCACGGGAACATGGGGTCGGATTTGCAATATCCGATGGCCTGAATGGCCAGCTGGTGGGTGGACCAACGGGCATCTGCGCGCGACTGATGACCGTTCGCCTAGGACTCGGAAGAGGTAAGTTTGCTACTTTTATAAGAACGTACGGTCCGACCATGTGTTTTCCTGATGACACGCGTCATCAATTCTACACTGAGCTATCCTCCGTGATACGGGTCTGTGCCGAGGAGCGACCGACCATTTCTGCTGGGTGATTTCAACGCGCGCGTTGGGCGTGATGCATCAGCGTGGACAGATGTTATCGGTCCGCATGGCATCGGTTCAGCGAATGCAAACGGACACAGGCTGCTCTCACTGCGTGCCGCTCACGGCCTGACGATCATGAACACTCGGTTTGCACTGAGTGCGAATGATACAGCAACCTGGATACACCCACGGAGTGGTTACGCTCACCTGTCCGACTATGTCATTGTACGTCAGTAGGATATGCGTGAAGTGGGCATGACACGTGTACTGCGTGGAGCTGAGTGTGGCACTGATCACAGATTGGTGCGCACCAAACTGTACATATATTTTAGTAAATCGATGTATTGCACTCCCGCCGTGAATCGGCGTAAATTTAACATTCTCTCCCTCGGTACTGTGGCGAAACGTACTGAGCTGGAGAAGGCGATGGCTGCACGCCTGTGTGGTGATGTGGACTGTATAGCCACAGTGGGCGACCTGTGGCACCACATTCGCGACCAGATGACAGCTGCTACCGTGGAGACCATCGCGCGAATAAACTGTATGCGGCTTGATTGTTTTAATGTGAACACCGCTACGATTGGCGCATTGGTGTCTGTAAAGCATGCAGCATTTGCTGCACATGTGGCAGATCCCAGTGACTTGGGGAAGAAGAGAAAATTTCGGCGAAATCGACGACGACTGACCCGAGAGCTCCGTCGCATTAAAAATGCATGGTGGACGGAGAAGGCGAAGAAGATGGAATGCTACGCCGAACGCTGTCAACATAAGGAATTCTTTGACTTCTTGAAAGCGGTGTATGGACCGAGATTGGCGCCAGTGAGGACACTGATGGATGGTAGTTCAGGCGCTACCTGCACACAGACTGCAGACACAATGCGGAACTGGCGGAAACACTTTGACTGTCTCTTGAACAACCGTTCAGAGATCGATTGACCTACATTGAACGGGTTGAAGCAGCACGATGTGAAGGCGGATCTGGCGGATACGCCGAGACTGGATGAGACGCAGAGAGCACTTGCACAGCTGCGAAACGGCAAATGTGCCGGAGGTGACGGGATCCCACCTGAAGTATTGAAACACGGTGGACCCGCGTTGTTGACTGCGCTGCACCACTTGGTGCAACGCGTGTAAATTGAGGAGGAGGTGCCTCCTGAGCTGAAGGATGCCCTTGTGCTACCACTGTACAAAGGCAAACGCAGCAAGCAATGTTGCACGAATTATCGTGGCATCAACTTGCTGAGTTGTGTGGGCAAGGTGATTGCCCGAATCCTGCTCAACCGCCTCGCCTATCAGGTTGTGGAATCTAACGTGGTGGAAGAGCAATGTAGATTCCGATCGGGTCGCAGCACTATAGATATGGTGTTTGCGGCTCGACAGTTGCAAGCGAAGTGCAGAGAACGACACCAGCCTTTGTACTCGCTTTTTGTTGATTTCACCACGGCATTTGATACGGTGAACCGCGAGGCATTGTGGCTGGTGTTGGGTAAGTTTGGTTGTCCGCGTAAGTTTGTAAGTTTAATTGAATATCTGCACAGTGGTATGCGAGCGAGGGTGCAGCTGAGTGGAGAGACCTCGAATGACTTTGCAGTTGTCTCTGGTGTGAATCAAGGCTAAGTCTTAGCTCCTGCCCAGTTTAATATATATCTTCATGCCATGATGTCTTGTGCTTTCTAATCGGCTTTTGCTTACGGTGTTCGTGTGGAGCACCGTATTGATGGTGGGTGTTACGTGTTCAACCAATGATCGCTCACTATGACCGTGAACCTGATTGGCCCTTCACACACACATACGTAGAATAGCACTCACACACGCAGTCAAGGACAAACCCTAACGTTTCGTGCTTACATGTAAACCGTTAGTGTCCAGTACACTGTGCGCCAGACTGACGCGTCTTCTTGCTTATTCGTTACGAACTGAAATACGTATTGCGGTTAGAGTCCAGTTGTGATATCTGGCGACGGAGGTCAACATGTCCATGACAATTACTCCACCGGTCTTCTGGTCGTGCTCTACCGACGAACCTTCCCTGGACTCGTGGCATAGATGGCGGATAACCTTTACGGATTACTTGGAATTGCTTCCAATCTTGAATCCAGCAGTATCTCTTACTGAGAAAAACAAAGGGAAGCTCTTGAGACAGTTTCTTGGAGATGAGCGTCAAAGGTATTTCGATGCACTTCGTATTGATCAAGTCTCTTCTACAATAACCGGCGCTTTGGAAACCTTCAGGGCTCTTTGGAGTGCTCTTCAGAATGCTTTTACGGCTAGATACTACTTCTCGAAACTCGGCCAGAAACTAGATGAGAGTGTGAACGAGTTCATCGCTCGTGTACTACAAGCAGCACCTGATTGTAAATACAATGAATTTGATCCAACGAGATTTGAAGAGACCATGTTACTCCAATGTTTGATAGCCGGAATCTCGGACCAGAGCACGCGGGAGAAGCTCCTTTCACAGGATGGTTGTTCACTGACCTGGGAGACGGCCAGCTCGATTGCCCGGCAGAGGGAACACCTTATATAA
The DNA here is from genome assembly GCA_944474145.2 of Dicrocoelium dendriticum. Lineage (NCBI taxonomy): Eukaryota > Metazoa > Platyhelminthes > Trematoda > Plagiorchiida > Dicrocoeliidae > Dicrocoelium > Dicrocoelium dendriticum. The sequence goes on along the minus strand of OX104067.1, from coordinate 61,948,110 downwards.
CAACGCGCAACATTTACGCTGAAGGACTCGTCAGATGAGCTGCGACTGATTAACACTACACCAAAACCAAAGCCACCCACTGGCGTCAACTTGTTTGTGTGCTATCGTTGTGGTGAGCAGCACAGTTGTCCATCCGACTGCCGGCATCAGAAGACAGTATGTCGAAGCTGCGGGAAGGTGGGCCACCTGGCGCGAGTGTGTAGATCGGTCAAGCGACGTTCAGGTGGGGCTTATCAAGGAGCAAACCCCATCAAAACTGTGGACGAGTCTGATGGTAGCGACCCTGAATTACAATCCATTTGGCTTAATTCCGTTTCTAGCATGCAGCCGGCGCCATACACTCTAGAGATTTACATTGAAGGACAAAAGGTACAGACGGAAATCGATACAGGAGCATCCGTGACGATAATCCGGGAAAACGCTGTAAAAACGCTCCCGAACCTATCCGCTTGCAATTCTGTTCTTCGCACATACACCGGTGAACCTATACGTGTCCTTGGTAAATGCTTCATGAAGGCACAGTATGGCGACAAAATACGCACACTTCCTGTATATGTGATCCCCGGGGATCGTCCAAATCTGCTTGGAAGAGACTGGATACGTGCTTTCCCGGATACAATGAATGTGGTAAAATTAGTCACCGAGATCTCCGGACTTGAAACATTACTTAAACAACATTCAGCTGTTTTTTCCGAGGAGCTTGGGAAGTTGAAAGAATTTCAGGCTGCGATAAAACTAAAGGAAGGCGCTCGACCAAAATTCATTAAGGCGTGCACACTACCATACGCTATGAGGCCTAAAGTTGAAGAGGAACTAAAGCGCCTACAGACTCAAGATATTATTACTCCTGTACACTTTTCAGACTGGGGAACTCCAATTGTGCCAGTAACCAAACCGGACGGCTCCGTACGGATTTGTGGTGATTACAAGATAACCATAAATCAAGCATCCATGCTGGTCAGGTACCCCTTGCCACGTATTGATGACTTGTATGCAACACTAGCTAGTGGTGAAAAGTTTACCAAACTCGATCTGAGTCATGCGTACTCGCAGATAGAGCTCGATGAACCTTCGAGGAAACTTACTAACATCACCACGCACATGGGACTATTTCAATATACTCGTTTACCTTTTGGCATTATTTCCGCCCCCGGACGATTTCAGAGCATTATTGACGACCTAGTGAAGGACATTCCTTTTGCTTGTGCTTACCTGGATGATATTCTTATCTTTGGACGCTCGGATACAGAGCATCTTCGAACACTCGCGGTCGTGCTCGAACGTTTGGAGCGAAGTGCATTCAGATTGAAAAGGTCTAAATGTGAGTTCCTTTCACCTTCCGTTTGTTACCTTGGATACCGGCTTGATAAACACGCTTTACATGTTTTAAATGACAAGCTTAAACCTATTTTAGAAAGACCAGAGCCAAAGAGTTGTGATGAACTCCGTTCGTTCTTAGGAATGCTATCTCACTATCGCCGTTTCCTGCCTAATGCATCGACGGTTCTATCGCCATTAAATGAGCTGTTACACAAAAATGCATCATGGTGTTGGGGTTCCTGTCAAAAAGATGCCTTCAATAAAGCAAAACAAGCTCTTGCTTCGCCACCAACGTTAGTCCATTTTGACTCTAACAAGCCACTCATACTTCAGTGCGACGCGCCCCCTTGGGGGGTCGGGGCTGTCCTGTGCCACCGCATGGACGATGGTTCTTTACGTCCCATAGCATATGCATCGCGCACCTTACAGACGGCGGAGAAGAACTACTCACAACTGGACAGGGAAGCGCTAGCCGTTATCTTCGGAGTTAAGAGGTTTCACCAGTATTTATGGGGAAACGTTTTCGAGCGTCATAAAGACCACAAACCATTGATATCCTTGTTTGGGGAAACCAAAGGTATACAACAAATGGCATCACCGAGGATGCAAAGATGGGCTATAACCTTGAGTGCTTACAGTTACAAGATTGTTTATATTACCGGCGTCAGCAACTGCACAGCTGATGCACTCAGCCGTCTGCCGATCACGGAAACTGCACATGAACACGACCCTCCGTTTGAACTGGTTAATCTAAGGCAACATCTAGACACAACACCGATACGGAGTTCAACAATCCGTCAACGGACGGATCGAGACCCCCGTGCTATCAATGGTGAAACACTTTTTGAACATGGGTTGGCCCCCTGAAGGGACAGTTGAATTACAACCGTTTATGATTCGGAAGAACGAACTGAGTCTATTCGACGGCTGTGTTTTTTGGGGCTCTCGGCTAGTCCCACCCACCAAGGCGCGTTCACAGATACTTAAAGAGCTCCATGATGCTCATCAAGGTGTGGCGAGGATGAAGGCACTAGCGAGAGGGTACTGCTGGTGGCCCAACATCGACTCAGACATAGAGAACTTACTGAAGAATTGCGATATTTGTCAGGCGTATCAGCGGAGCAAGGCGCCAGGTCCAATACACCGTTGGCGTTGGCCCGACAAGCCCTGGCAGCGTATCCACGCCGACTACTTCGGACCGATCGACGGGACCATGTTTGTTCTACTTATTGATGCACATTTTAAGTGGATTGACCTACATCCAGTTACTCAGGCGACAGCCGAATCCACCATCACTAAAATGCGCTCGTCCTTCGCTACGTTTGGCATTCCGGAAACCATTTGTACAGACAATGATTCGCCTTTTATCAGGGCCGAATTTGGTAAATTTGTCGCCAACAACGGAATCCAACACGTAAAATCAGCCCGGTATCACCCAGCGTCAAACGGATTAGCGGAGCGTGCAGTACAAACTGTGAAACAAGGCTTACTAAAGCAGCGAACGGGAACATTGCGAACAAAACTGGATCGGTTCCTATTCTCCTACCGTTCTACACCCACTGAGGCTACCGGGAAATCCCCGGCGGAACTGATATTCGGCAGAAATCTGAGAACCCGTGTGTTAAAGTACAGGAGCGTCAGAAAAAGTTTGTGTCTTCAGAGGAATCAAAGCCGGAAGTTACATTTCAGGACCATCAACATGTTTACACCAGGTTACCGCATGAACAATGTTGCCAGCCGGCGACTGTGCTCGATTCTTCAGGAAGTCAAAACGATTTGCAGCTTCCGGACGACCGGGTTGTTCGCCGGCACTCAGATCATGTACGCCCCAGGAGCACTGACACACCTGCCGTGAGTCAGTCACACTCGGAGATCGCAGAGCAAGCTGCAGAGCACGACGAACACAGAACAACAGGGGAAACTCAATTACGCCGATCGACCCGGATTCGCAAACCGATCGAACGTTTTCAGCCATGACTGTAACGTCAGCCAAAACAGGGAGGACTGTTACGTGTTCAACCAATAATCGCTCTCTATGACCGTGAAACTGATTGGCCCTACACACACACACGTAGAATGGCACGCACACACGCACTCAAGGACACACCCTAACGTTCCGTGCTTACATGTAAACCGTTAGTGTTCAGTACACTGTGCGCCAGACTGACGCGTCTTCTTGATTATTCGCTACGAATTGAAATACGTACTTGCGGTTAGAGTCCAGTTGTGATAGTGGGTTCCTGAACATCCGGCGTTTCGGTGCGAGGACTCTAGTCTCTGAGACAATTATCCGTATGTTGCTGTTTGCTGACGACTGTGCGTTGTGTTCACACAGCGCGGATGAGTTGCAGCACATGGCTAGTGCTCTGGCTTCCACAGCGGCCAAATTCGGGCTCACCATCAACACAAGCAAAACTGTCTGTCTCTTTCAGCCTTCACCGGAGGTGCAATCTTCAATATTGCCGCGAATCAGCATTGGTGCTGAAGTATTGGAAACCACCTACCGCTTCAGCCACCTTGGGAGTGTGATGTCGACTGACCAGCAGCTACATGTTGAGTTGCGTATTCGCGTGCTGAAGGCAGCAGCAGCATTCGGGAAGCTTGAGTACCGAGTGTGGAACAACCATCAGCTTAGCATTGGCACAAAGCTGATGGTGTGCAAATCCATGGTACTGTCCGTTCTTCTATACGGCAGTGAAACGTGGACAATGTACCGGCGGGATGTGCGATATCTCGAGCGGTTCCATCAGCAGTGTCTGCGACGAATTTTGCGCATCTGGTGGGGCTCCAGATTTGCTGACACGGAAGTGTTGCGCGGAAGAGGGATGTATGCAGTGGACTGCATACTTTTACTGAGACACCTGAGATGGCTCGGTCATGTGTGGCGTATGGATTCGGCTCAGATACCGAAACAACTCTTATACGGTCAGCTGAGTATTGGGAAGCGGCACGTAGGGAAACCATAGTTACGCTACCAGAACATGATCAAAGTGAGCCTCACACGTTCTTATCTTGATTGCAGGTCATGGGGATCGAAATCGGTTGGCGCAATCTCATCACGAAGGCAGTTGCTGAAGTGCGGGAGAAAGACCTTATGCATGCAGAGAAGAAGCGGCAAGTGCGGAAGCGGCAAGCACCGATGGATTGTATTCCATCGACATCAAGTGCATGGTGCTGCATCACATGCGGTCGCGAGTGCCTTAGTCAGGCAGGCCTAGTGAGCCATGAGCGAGGCCACTCGGGAAGACTACCGAAGCGCCGACGGGTTCTGCGGAGAACGTAGGCAGCACCGGCGCAGCGTTTGTAGGTACGCTGCATTCGATTTACTAACCGCGTACTTGCATGCTAAGTCTATTTATTTCAGGTGGTGGGTTTTCAATTTTGCCCTAATGCATTCTTTTCCCATATAAATGCCTAGTTATACTCGCTTCTATACATTTGCACACGTCGCTCAAGCCACTTGTAGTTATTTCGATAACATTTTCATCTTTGTAACATTTCCGTAAAGTAACCTTCCTGACCTCGCGAACTTGCTTCGTACTCTTTTGTAAACGTATTTTTTGTAAACAACGTATTTCATATTACAGATTGGCTCACTCACCCGTCACTTCCCAATGGACCGAAGTTCCTGTCCTTCAGACGTCCAATGGGCGATGGTAGATTAATGGTGGATGTTTGTGAGTAGTGTGAAGTTCGAAGAAAGTAGAAGCCACGATTAAAATTCACGCACAATAATATGCCTCGACGGGGAGTCGAACCCCTGTCCACGAATTTCCGGTCCGTTGCTCTACCACCTGAGCTACCGAGGGCTGACGATTAGGTGCGCAAATTTTAACACATGTCTTCTGCTTGGTGCGCGACGTGTTGCCAATAAGCTCACAGTACCTGTCCTGATGTTACAGATTGGCTCACTCACCCGTCACTTCCCAATAGACCGAAGTTCCTGTCCTTCAGACGTCCAATGGGCGATGGTAGATTAATGGTGGATGTTTGTGAGTAGTGTGAAGTTCGAAGAAAGTAGAAGCCACGATTAAAATTCACCACAAACATCCACCATTAATCTACCATCGCCCATTGGACGTCTGAAGGACAGGAACTTCGGTCTATTGGGAAGTGACGGGTGAGTGAGCCAATCTGCAACATCAGGACAGGTACTGTGAGCTTATTGGCAACACGTCGCGCACCAAGCAGAAGACATGTGTTAAAATTTGCGCACCTAATCGTCAGCCCTCGGTAGCTCAGGTGGTAGAGCAACGGACCGGAAATTCGTGGACCGGGGTTCGACTCCCCGTCGAGGCATATTATTGTGCGTGAATTTTAATCGTGGCTTCTACTTTCTTCGAACTTCACACTACTCACAAACATCCACCATTAACATATTTCATATGTTCACTAATTTAAGATTTATGTCACTGTTTGCTTGCTTGCTAAGTCTGTTTAGTTCAGGTGGTCGGTTTTCAATTTTCTCCCAATGCTTTGCTATCTCATATAAATGTCTACCTGTACTCGCTTCTATAAACTTGCACATGTCACTTAAGCCAATTCTAGTCTTTTTCGAAAACATTTTTGTGTTCGTGGCATTTCGGTAAAGTATAATTTCTTACCTGGTGAACATTTCTCGCATACTTCTGTAAACAATTTAATTCAGATGCTCATTACTCTAAGATTTATGTCACCCTTTCATTGTGCATTACTCGATTTATTTTCATTGTCATCTTTCTCAAGTGATTGGATGTTGCTTGATATCTCCGGTGAGGCTGCGCTTGATGTGCAAGTTGACAAGGTGCCTAACTGTCTATTACACACTACCTCGTCCATACTGGCTCCAGGAGACAGTTGGTCGTTGCTGGAGGGCAGAGGGTGCACGGTCTTTGTGGTCGTGCAAGGCTCGAAGAGTGGTTCCATGCACCCAGTGTAAAGCGGACTACGGTCCAGCCACAGCCCTGTGTGCGATTGATTCCCCAAATACAGCATGCTTGTGTTTGCCTGTGAAGGAGTATGGGCCGGCTCCGTTGATGAAACGTGGTTCCAATGCACATGCCTCCCGGTCTAATTCCTTTGGGTTTACACTGGATATGGGGTGTGTGGTTGGAGCTGTGGGCGGTGCAGCGCAAGCCACACGTGGACCCTCTGTAGGCGCAGGTGTCATGTGGTTGGCAACAGTGAAAGGCAAATCCGGAACTGGACGCCGCCAACCATGATGCTTCCGTAGCTTTTTCTACAGTCTGCGACGCGTGAAGCATGTACGTTTCAGTGTTCAATATTTCAATACTTCAATATTTTCAATATTTCATCTCATGCGCTGTAAGTATTTTTTCTGTCTTTACAGTCCGTATGAATTTTTCAAAATGCCGCTGCATTTTAATAGGCACCATGTTCAGAAGAACTTTGTTACACCAGTCACCTTGTGGACAATTATTGGACTCCATAAATCCAAAACGAAAATAAATCTCGTTGTATTTCCGCCTCTTGCACACTGTTACAAAGGATCCGGTTGGCACAGACTTATACTGCATCACACCAGGTAGTACAGAAACATCGCACATCTCAGTTGCTGCATGCTCAGAAGGCACATTAGATGATCCAACTGCTACTACATCTGAATTCTATGAGGAATATTCCTGTGAAACATTTAGCAGTATTCCATTCTTCATTTCATGGTCCCTGTTGATGTCAAATGTCTAACTACTGCAATGGAAATAAATAATTAAACACAAGAGTGCAAAACACACCAAGAATTTGGTTACTATGATCAGTTGGGCTTTGAAAGAAGTATCGTAGTGAACGAAAGATCCACCCCTTTTTAAAGTCGCTGATGTAGTTTCCCTCGAATTTGCGGAATCGGACGAGCACATTTGTTAAATACAGAAATATCCACGCTTTCCTTCTGAGCGTCCGTGGACGCGATTCCGTAAACGGACCTCTCATTCCGGTTTGCTTATTTCGGATGATAGTAACACTTGAAATGACCGCAAACTTGGGCCCTATCGTATAACATACTTCTCGCTGCCCCTCGAGGGACATAGCCTGGGTTATGTGAGCTTGAGCGGACGTAGAATAACCCATCCAGCCACTGCCCATGGCATCACGGTGAAATTAACACACTTGGAAAGCCTCGTTCGCTCACATTTTAACTCCCTGCCAAAACAAGCTTCCTCTTTGGAACAGGTAAGTTTTCCATGGGCAATGCACAAGGCTATAATGTAAACCGTTAGATTTGATTTAAAAATTTTCACAGCATGTTTGTCATAAATTCGTGAAATAGACTGATCACGTCCATAAAATTTCCTAATAGAATTGTAACACTTTGGGAGATCACGCGGATTCCCTGAAAGTAGCACACGGACCCCCTGGGCATCCGCGGAACACCCTTTGAGAAACAGTACTACAGAGATTCTTATACTCATAAATGATGCCCATCCAGACATGAAGAGAACAATTACGAGGAAATTTCTTTTCCATACATATCGTCAGGCGCTACAATTATGGAGCAGATAACTAAAACTTGCAAAAAGCTACTGCTAGCTGTGCACAAGGACAAGAACGTCAGATGATAGGGGAAACAGTTAAACTGGGGACTTATCATGTACAGCAATCAATAACAGATTCAAACGAGTCACGACGGACGGGTGACCTTGAGGCCTGCTAACTGCGTCGGGACCAATTCAGAATTAGCGCTTGCACGAGAGCTCGCTGCTCGCATAATTCCGGCTGAAGGCGTCCGATAGCAAGAGCTTCAGCTATAGTTAGGACGCGCCTTTTGAGTCCCTTTGAGCATCGCTATGGGGCAATTAGGAGAACCGTAAATGTGTCTTTAACACGACATTGATGCCCAATGTTGATCAGGCGCTCACAGATGCGATGACCGCAGCGCAATAACTCTTCCGACTGAATACCAGTGTGATTGACTAACTGAAAACGCACACATAACTGCACACTGTCGATAATATGACAGTCTTAGTGCATGTGCCAAGATTGAACTGGTTGCATTTCGAGTTAGAGGGACACTTACAGAGAATAATATAATAGCACGGGCAATGAAGAGAGTGCTTTTCAAGTCTCGTATTTTGTTAGGGTGCAAGTCACAAGCACTAGTGCACACATACAACGGTGATCCGTTTATGCACTATGAGAGAGAAATATTATTGCAATATGCAGCTGGGAAGTGGGATCCACGGAAATGGTACAGGTAACCATCTTGCGATATTTAACCTATCATTGTGACATATGAGCTCAACTTGTCAACGTGGTAAGTATATGATGTGAGAACGAAATTTATCCATGCACTAAATCTGCTCGCGGCCCTCCGTGAAGAATCGTACGGTTCGGGAAATTCATGCTTTGCTAATTGCTGTCTCTCCTCTAACAGGCACATGTGTTATACAATGGAACTCGCTTTATTGCCCACCCGGTCCATAGCCAACGCCGCTTTATTGACTAGTTTTCAAAATACCAAAGCTTTTCTCATAAATATGCCACATTTGCACCGTCTAATTGCCTACTGTCTGGGTCGTCTCACCCCTTAATTGTCCAGCGGCATGGGCTGTGCTCTTGACGCCTTGTCGATTTTACGCCCTCGCTCCGACTATCATTTATTACGATTACCACACAGCTAGACAGTCCGAACGATTCACGAACAACAAAGACGTCGGCGGCGGTTTGGACAAATCAGAGAAGGCTACCTACGTCATTCAATGCACGAGCAAGACAAATGAACAAACGGCTGTGGGCAATCCCCCAGTCTTAATAAAACTCGAGAACTGAGCTAAGTGGAGTAAGTTGTCCGCTCCACACGTGTCCCTGCTCTATTGGCTGCACACAAGGATGCTTAGTAACAGAAAGGATTTATCCTTGACTAAAACGTTGGATCGCGCTGTCATGATTCATGCGGACAATGTGTTTAGAGACGGGTGCCCTGTGACACAAGCAAGCAATAGTATTCCTCCAAAGACTGCGTCGACCGTTATGCACGAAATCGGAGGGCAAGGTGACACTGCTCAACGTGGTGGTTGTAACGAGATGTCCTACTGCACAACAAACTGTATCGTACTCGTGACCATTTTCTTTCGGTGCACTGTCCATGGTGCTTTACTTGCGTTCTGAATCTTTGCTTTATATGGCAGTTAGTGCAACGTTCATCACGGTGGTCACAATCCGCTTGAAATCAGTTGCTGCTTACGTACTGGACTGCTTGCTAGGTAGCGGGGACGTTATCGTGTATACAGTTAGGCACAGCCTATGTTTCGTCCGGCATTCCGAGGTACGGGTATTGCGTTCGGCTCTAGCGCGGAACCATTTGAGGTATCCGTTACCTGGCTCCTGGTTCCCCAGGCTGTTTTCACTACTGACTTGTTTATATTATAACGGATTTAAACCTACGTGCCCCCGAATCACGTTTCGTTTCAGGTAACCGAAAGGTGACTAAACCGCTGGAAAGGTTAGCATCTGCCATGTTATGTCATTCGGACAGCGAAGTCAACTTATGCAGCGTCATCAGTGATGTGAGGACGCCACTTGACCAACATTGAGTGGTTTGCAGCCCAAACAACTAGCCCCACTTGCGGGTCATAATCTGCGGTGCTGACGCTAATTATGTTGGTGGAACCATTCCTCTCTTGTGCAGCCATACATACCTAGAGAGTCTAAGAATGCTACCTAAGCGAGTACGCCCATTTCTCCACATATCTTCCGCTTGACACCGCTGTCCTCAGCTTTGTTAATACGCAGGTTTTAAGCAATAGCTACGCAATCCGGAACTGTTATCAATACTATACCGCGAAACCTTTCCCCGAATATCCTTATCGTTTCCTGCGCGCCGCATCAACCATAATGGATGTAGTGAGGCGATGTCCATCCACCTGAGCTCCTTTCCTCGTGCAAACGATTATCCTATACCCATCGTCATCAAGCTTGCTACATCGCTGCTCTGCAGAGCGACACACGCCCGATTCATGATCCGTCTATGATGCATATGTAAACTGCTATGAAATATACGACGAGAAATGAGCCAGCATTTCCGGTGAACCACATTGCAGCTTATGTATTTCAGTAAAGTATGTCGCAATACGCTATTTCACGGCACATATACGGAAGCGGTTCGATGAATGACGTTGCGCACTCCTAAACCGGCGCCAGTGTGTTCCACTATCGCAAACCTGAATATTGCAAGCGGGGCATGTAGTATTCCACGCAATTACTCGGCGATGAATAGAGGCGGTTTTGGGATTCCGCCGCAAACCTGCCAAGCTCCCAGTTACTCGGGTTAACGATGCCAAAGTGTTGGGTCAACCGACGGAAGTGTGGTTAAAGATGAGTGAGGTGCTCTTTGTCGGATGGATTGGCTACAATAATATTATCAACTTAGGGATAAACGAAATCTAGACCACGAATGATTTGGTGGATGAAGCGTTAGAGGTTTCGTGAAGTGTAGCACAGTCCGAAGGGCATGTTTAAAACGGAAACAAACTGAAGCGAGTGGTTTAGCAGTTTTTGACCTCTTTTTCTGTAAAATGAATCTGATGCTAGGTACGAACAATGTGGATTTTGCTGAAGACCCCCTTACTTGTGATGCATGCATTGAGGTCTTGCATGTATGGGATGAGGTAGATTCCGGGGAAGGTCAGTCATTTTAATGCGTGGTGCTCGCCGCATGGACGCCAAACTGCAGGTTATTTTTTAACTATTCAGAGTGGACAGGATCAATTGCTGTCTGTGAGACGGAATATTCCAAGTTCGAGCACGTGCTCAAAACTCCACCCTAACTCAAGTTTCTTTGGTAAAAGGCAGTATTGTCTAGATGATACGGGTAAGCCATTAGTCCGAAGGTGTTACGCGACTTGAGGTGACATGAGAAGAACTGCGTTCATTGACGAGCATAGTTTAATGGCAGAAGAGTTCGGCATGGGCAGAAAAGCTTTGTGAGAAAATGTAGACTTGGGTGATAGTTGAGAATCCGGCGTTGGTGCCAGGGACGCCGAGTTCCTTTGCGGGGTTGACTGTCCTCTGTTTTTTCGCACCTACCAAGAGGATGAAATGTCTAAGGAGGCGTATATCAAAGATAGCAAATTTGACGGCGACAATATTGAACACGCAGCGAAATATTCTATGGAGACCTAATTTAGCAGTCAAGGAGAGTGTGACGTTGGCTGCCTGACGGCTGAGTGAGACTGGCTGAGTCGCCTTCCCCGATGTTGCAGGAACCAAGCTTACTTCAGCCACGGTGTTAACGAGAACGCGATTCCAGGTATTCAGTCCTGAACGTAAAGGAACTTACTGCCGGAGATGTGGCTAGTGACGTTATTAGCATGTGATTCGTGACCTGGAAATTTCCCGTATAAGTTAAGGGGAGCTGCGAAGCGTAGTACATCACTCAAGGTCCAAATTGGTGGTGATACCGACATTTCTTGTTGCGTGGAATGCTGCAGGGCATGGCCGATTAGCCCTTACGTACCCTTGAGTTTCGGAGTGTTAAAGGGGGTATGCGATAGAGGTGAAATATCACCAATTCATTAAGTTCTACAACAAGGGCATTTGGTTCTGAAGCAACGGCTGCATAATGCTTGCACAAAGTATGTGGCTGCTGAGACGCGTTACAATTATTCGGCGAATGTGTAGCGGGTGACTTTGCATCATATACTTGCTCAGGAAGATGATCCATGACCGCAACAGCCAGTTCTCCACTTATATTGTCGGAATATACCTTGGTGAATTTAATGATAGCTTGAAGCATTTCAGATAAGTGTTTCATTCATAATTCCGGAAAGGTGGATATATCTATTAGAGACGAGCCAACGAATTCTTTCAGCTCACTCAATAGAGCGGATGTTCTCTTAACGTCTAGGCGCAGACCGCGGAATAACCGTTTGATTGGCGTACTTGCTGGTTGCTCAAGTCGTGTCACTGTTTCCGGGTTAAAAGTCGCATTAGAATAACCCGAGTTTTAATAAAAAGCTTTTGACAGACCGGAGGAAATATGCCTTGTTTGGTAAATATGTTTAGGGAGATTTTCGTTTAAAACAAGATAAAGTTTAAGCACAGGTCAAAATATTTGCTAAGTGAGAAATCAAGAAGGAAAAATTTATTACTCTAGAGCATAGGCAAATAAATTTAATGAGAGCACAAGAAAGGCATGATCGTTGTGAAGTTTAAGGTAAGTAGGAGAGATACAGCATAACCAGTGTGGGAGAAAACTCATGTACAAACGTTAAAATTAAGGTACGTGTTACGCAAAATTCTTACGCATCAGAGAAGAAAATGATAGTCTTCTGGCTCTAAAAACGTTTGAAAATATGTGTATAACAGAATCAATTGCAAGAAAAGTAACACCAAGATACAGTACAGTGGATAAATGAGAGATGCTTTGGTTCCTTACGATCAAATGAAATTATTGCTAGGAAAACGCTATCCTCAGAAAATAACATATATGTGGAAGGCTTCGTCTTAACACTTGGATGGGTTAAGAGAAGAGTGTTAGGAGCTAGACAAACTAAATGACTTCGTCGAACGTTCGTTGGAGTTTCGAACCTTGCTCGATCATTAAGGTTATAGACACAAGGTCTTCGTCACCACAGCATCCGATGAAACTGGATGCCATGGTCAGACATTCAAAAGGAGGAAAAGTAGAAAGAAGGACGAAATGGCCTTCTTCATAACGTTGCAGTTTTCCCGGACTGTTGAAGACCTTTTACTCCATAGCCTAATGTATTGTGTACCACTTGAAAAACGGTTGCGCTCTAAAAGTTGAATTTAGGGAACACGCGGTGTGGCTGGGTTGCGACTCGCAACCTCTATTGAGACCTCGGTTACTTTTTAGTTTATTTGCAAATGTGAGGTTAGTTTGTGGCAAAGGCTTGACTGTAACAATGCATAAAAGCCTCCATGGGTATTGGTATGCTCGATGAACAAGAGCCGTACTGTCTTGCATTTTATGTTCGACGCAAATACAACTGAATACACAAGATACAAAACAACACCCAGTGTTGAACGTTTCGGCTTATAGGCAAGCTGTGATATCGCTTGTAGGATCGATTGTGAAAATGCGGGGTATAAAGTGGTTTTTTAAGCCCTTCTATAGCCCGGAGATGTAGGTCGTTGCTCAATACGTTTGGGATTTGTTCTGTGGAACCTGTGTTATTCTGCATACTTTTCAGATGTCGGGAATCCTTTTCAGAGGTACCTGTAATGCATCCGCACACCGTTTCAGAGCGATTTGGTACAGGGAATCAGTCACTAACTTCGTTTGGCCTCATTCATGTGATGTGGTCAAATAAGTTGGGACGATCAGTGATAGCGATGGAAGCTAGGGAACGTGAACGCTACGTTGACCCACGTGGACAGTACCGTGGTCTACAGGAGTATCCGCCAGATAATTGCTCCAAGGACTGTCACTAAAACATACAATCGTGGTTTCCTAAAACGGATCTAATGCGCATGCTACTTGACCCTATCCGCCCTATAAACACCAAGACAGTAATACTAGTTCGTTAGGACCCGAAGGGCGAACAGACCTGCCTGTGCCCCGAACGTAGCTTATAATAGGTGCATCCGTTCTGACCAACGAAACATCCATTCATCTTCGCACACATTATTGTCGATTGCATGGCGCCGTTAGCTCACTGTATCTAATAGTTGGTTAGTGTGCATTACTTATGTGTTTGTTCCTCGTTCGCACACAATTGCGCTTCCACAGTGTTACTTACCTTTGGGGGAGTCACTACGGCTTGATGTCTGCTAGTTGCTCTTTTGCATCATGGCAATTCTGTGCTACTGATGACGGGCACAGTAGCGCCTGCCTTTGGCCTACGGTAAGTCTTGAGTTATGTCTTCTCTATTTAGTAATCCGATTTGCCAAAACGGGTTGCAAAACGGGTTGTTCGAACGAAACGTTTCCCTAATAACTGAAGTGCATACGTTTGATGTTGAGAGAGAAGGAGTACCCTGACAGTTTTCCGAAAGTCAACATGAGGCAAAGAAAAGAGGATGCATTAGCCCATGGTTGGCGGCATCCGGTTTCGGATTTGCCTGTCACTGTGGCCAGCCACAGGACACCTGCGCCTACAGAGGGACCATGGGTGGCTTGCACTGAACCACCCACAGCTCAAACCACATACCCCATATCCAGTGTAAACCCAAAGGAATTAGACCGGGAGGCATGTGGATGAGAGCCACGTTTCATCAACGGAGCCGGCCCACACTCCTTCACAGGCAAACACAAGCATGCTGCATATGGGAATCATGCGCATACAAGACGGTGACCGGACCGTAGTCCGCTTTACACTGTGTGCATGGAACCACCCTTCGAGCCTTGCACGACCACAAAGACCGTGCACCCCATCTCCTCCAGCAACGACCTACTATCTACTAGAGACAGTATGGACGAGGTAGTGGGTAATAGACAGGTTGACACCTTGTCAACATGCACATCAAAAGCAGCCACACCGGGAATGTCAAACAACAACCAATCACTTGAAATAACAATAACAATTAAAACATATCTGTTAAACAATAAGGCTATGCCGACATAACTCTTCCCTAAATTAGCATATGAAGTATGTTGGTTAGCAACGAATCCGCGATAAGTAAAATATGTCCAGAAGTGACTCAGAAAATGCTACAAACGCAACAAAGTTAACGAAGATAAGCACAATTACCGTAAGCAACGTGGAAATTTAATAGAAGATTATTCCGGTGGGCAGAACAAATCAAATGGAGTGGAATGAAATTTATCCAGCTTAAAAAGACCTAGTTTAAGTGTAAGTTGGTTTAGCCCAACTGAAGTGAAGAAGCATCATGGATGCAACAGCATTAGCCCATACAGTCCAAAGAAAACCCATATTAGTCCAACCACTATACAAGGAGTAATCGCTGAGGAAATCATATCACTTCGCCTTTTTTACGCTCTCAGACACTTTCGCAGCAACTAAAGCGTAAATCCACTTCACCGGTAGCCCTATGGTTAGATTCATTACCAAAAACAAGAGGCCTACCCACACCAAACAAATGTGCATTTATTCGATCTCCAGTTCCTTTGGGACAGGCAACATTTGCCGAACAACGAGGTACCATTAATTCAACCATTAAACATGTTAGCTGCGGGTAGAAAACACCTCAGTTATTGTGCCGCAGTACAAAAGACAAGAAGAAGAAAAACTGGCACGCCGGCTGAGTTCCTAGTAAGGGACAGACATTGTTCATGAGAGCTAACAGCCGGCTGTCGTGCAGCAAAAAGTCACTTATGCCTAACGAGTGAGGTCGTGCTTGGAGGGGGATGGACAAAGGAACTCATAACACAAACCCCATTGGGGCCCGCTTCTAGCCACCTCAGCAAATGTGTCCAACCAAACGTGTTCAACGTCCTTATGACCCCAGCCAGACAGTCGGGATGCACTAACAGATGCCAACTTCGAAGTGAGGATTTTCATTTCTCACGACCAAGTCATCGCTCGGCCTCCCCTCTTCCTCTTCCAACCGCAAGCCCGGCACGCAAACAAAGAATGTCGTTCGAGTCGGTGTGCTGGCATGCGCAACCCGTGGCCCAGTTATCGGAGTCTGGTGCGTCATGTAATGGTGCTGAGTTTTGCACCCGCACCTCCTGCACCAAATACGCGACGTCGAACACTCTCGATCCTCACTCGATGCTCCCACCTGATGTGAGCTAAGCTGCGAATCAGCGATGATC